>JABYQJ010000037.1:0-373719 GCA_022606055.1 Trametes gibbosa | reverse complement strand
CGCGCGCGGACACACCCACGCCGGAGCAACGCGCGCGCGAGGTCGAGGCCACGAGCGCCGACAGCTCCGCGCGCGCACACACACCAGCCGAAGACGAGGACGCGCAGGAGCCTCCACCGGCTATCCCCAAGTCCAAACACACGGTTCGCGGCGACGAGAGGCTATCGGACGTCAAGGACTGGCTTGGGACTCTCCACCGGCCTTTGGACATCTCAGACGAGACCTACGCGCGGTTCATCAAGTACGCGCAGCAGTTCTTCCTTCATGACGGACGGCTTTGGCGTAAGGACCCTCACGGCGCGCACAAGCTGGTCGTACTTTATGAGGGCCGCTACGAGGTGCTCCGGGTCGCGCACGACTCCTTAGGACACCGTGGACGCTACGCGACGCTCCAGACCATCTCAGAACGCTTCTGGTGGCCTACCCTGCGCGATGATGTGACGTGGTTTGTCAGGACATGTCACCTCTGCCAACTGCGTCAGGTGCGACACATTGTCATCCCCCCTACGGTCGCGATGCCAGCCTCAGTCTTCGCGCGCATCTACATCGACACCATGTTCATGCCCGTCTCAGGCGGGTTCAAGCTCATCGTCCAGGCGCGCTGCGCTCTCACGGCCTATGTGGAGTGGCGTATGCTGCGCCGCGAGACCGAGAAGACCCTAGCCGACTTCATCTACCAGGACATACTCTGCCGCTGGGGCGGGGTCATGGAGATCATCACGGACAACGGCGCAGCCTTTGTGAAAGCCATGCGGAGGATCGAGAAACAGCACGGTGTTCACCACGTCCGTATCAGTGGCTACAACTCGCGCGCGAACGGACTGGTAGAGCGCCCCCACTTCGACGTACGCCAGGCCCTGTTCAAGGCCGCGGATGGAGACCAGACCAAGTGGTCGCAGGTCGCGCACTCAGTCTTTTGGTCAGAGCGCATCACTATACGTCGCCGCATGGGCTGTTCCCCCTACTTTGCAGTCACAGGCTGCCACCCGATCCTCCCGTTCGACATCTCCGAAGCCACCTATCTCATGCCCGCGCCACAGGGACTTATCTCCACCACGGAGCTCATCGCGCGCAGAGCCGTAGCACTACAACGCCGCGCGGAGGACATCGCGCGACTGCGCTCTACGGTCTACAGCGCGCGCGTGCGCGCGGCTCAGAAGTTCGAGCGCGATCACCAGCACACTATGCGCGATTTCGACTTCGGGGCCGGCGCGCTGGTGTTGGTGCGACACACCCAAATCGAGAAGTCGCTCAACCGCAAGATGCGCGCGCGGTACACAGGACCCGTCGTAGTAGTCTCACGTAACCGCGGAGGCGCGTATGTGGTCTGCGAGCTGGACGGCACAGTGTTCCATCGCCCCATTGGGGCATTTCGACTCATTCCCTACCTCGCGCGCCAGCACATTGCGCTTCCCCCGAACTTTGCGGACATCTCGGACAAGCGTTTAGCGGAGCTGGTACACTCCGAAGACGATGGCGCGGAAGACGAGGACCTCGCGGAGTAGGCGCGCGCGAGCGTGTCCACAGTACTTCGACATGCCAAGTGCGCGCGCGCGCTCGATACCCTTCTTTCCATTCAAGTTAACTCTAGTCAGTCGTTACAGTTCACACCAAAAGGAGGCCAAGAAGATCCCGCCACACGCACACGCGCGCGCGGACTCAATTCCCAAGACAAGCGTGCTATGTACAGGTGCAAGACTGCATGCCTATCTACAAGTATCTACAAGTCTAAGGCGCGCGCGCCGCTACTCTACTCGCGCGCCGGCGGGGTCCACAGCGCGGGCACTGTCTCGTTCGTCGGGTCAGCCAAGATCCGCGCGATCCAATCCTCGAGGAACCGGCTGAGTCCCAGGAGGCCGTCGCGCCGCATGACCAGGACCTCAAGCTCGATGCGCGCGACTTGCAGCGCCGCGCGCCGGCCGCGCGACATGTCCGCGGGGTCGTTGGGGTTGGTCAGGCGGTCCCGAGGCTGTATCGCAGCCGGTGCGCCGAGTAGGAAGCTGATGGGGGCAGCCGGCGGCATGAAGGCCGCGGTCGAGACCGGCGCGGAGACCGTGCGAGACGGGCGCGCGACAGGGCGAGGCTGGGGCGGAGCGCGCGCAGCGGCGGGAGCAGCGGCCTTGCCCGCGGGCGAGTCGGCCGGGGTCGACGCCGGCGTTTGACGCGCGGCCGGGGCGGTCCTGGACGACGAGGCGATGGGCGCGGAGGTGGACGCGGTGGGCCTGGACGAAGAAGCGACCGGGCGCGCGGGAACTGCGGCCTGCGCCGAGGCAGGCGTCGCGGGCTTGGATGCGCGCGCGGCAGGCTGGACGGGCGAGGCAGTGGTCGCGGTGGCCTTCTTCTTTCCCTTTCGCGGCGTGGACGGCTCCGAGGTAGCGGGGACGAAGCCGGCGGGGGCGGGACCGATGAAGTCCGCGCCAGCGACATTCCCGGCGGAGTCGAGAATGACGCGCGCTGCAAAAGGGGACGTCAGTCGCGCGCGCGGGTGTTTAGCGTGGAGAACTTACCGCGCTCGAAACCCTGCTCGTCGTACCACTCGGCATAGTCCTCGTCCGCTTGGGTGGCGCACTTCTGGTGCCGGCGCGCGCACCGGTGGCACTTGGTGGCCCCTTCGCCCAGGACGCAGAGGAGGGCCGACTTGCGGCAGTTGTTGCAGCGCTCGTATTGCTAGGAGAGAGTCAGCGCGACTCCGACACCGAAAGCGCGCGGAAGGAGACGTACCCGCCAGTTCTTCCCGAGCATGGGCTCGGCGGCTTGTGCGGCGCGCGGGACCATCATCTTGGCCTTCTTCTTGGGCGGCGGGGGATTCGCGCGAGGCGCGCGCGGACGAAGCTCGCGTGTTGAGGCGGTCGAGGGGGCGCGGTCCACGCTCATGGCGGCGTCGTCGTCGCTGGCGTGATCGTCCTCGTCGTCGGCCGCGGGGCCATCGACGATCTCGACGTCGTCGGTCTCCTCCTCGTCGTCCGGATGGAACGACTCCGTGTCGCGCGAGATGAGCTCGACGGAGGGGCTGCGAGCGCGCTTCTTGGAGGCCCTGGAGCCGCGCGAGCTGATGATAACCGAGGGAACGCTCGCGCGCGAGCGACCGCTGCGCGCGGACGGAGTGCGAGGAGGCGGCGTGGCGGCCTGGATGTCGCGTAGCGCGGCAGCGAAGGGGTCGGGGTCTTCGGCGGCGGCGGCGCGGCGTTTGCGCTCAGCCTCGGCGGCGGCGCGACGCTTGCGCGCGGCGAGGAGCTGTCCGCGCGCCCACTCCGGCCACTCGGAGTCGTCAGCCGCGAAGGCCTCGGACGCGCGCGTCCACACTGCGTCGGCGTGGGAGTTGAGGACAAACGGCGGGCAGAGCGCCTCCCCCGCCGAGTCCTACGACGAAATCGGTCAGCGAGCAACACAGGAAGCAGAGCGCGCGGACGTACTAGGATGCGCGCGGCGCGGCGGGCCCACTTGCGGCACTCGCTGTCCATCGCGTCGTCCCCGGGCTCCCCATTCCACACCGGCGCCATCGCGGTCTCCAGCGCGCGGACGAGTTGCTCGTCCTTCCCTCCCCAGGTTTGAGTGGATGCGGGCAGGGCAGGCATAGCGGAGGTCGACAGGAGGGAGGAGTGCAGCGAGTAAGGCGGGGGCGAAGGAGGAAGGAGGCGAAAGACGACGAAGGGCGGTCAGGCCTTTTCTGAGGCGAGGACAATAGCGCGGCGACCTCGCGCGCGACCCTGCATGAGCGCGCGCTTAGGCGCTACGCGCGCGGCAATACGCGAGGTCCGCGGAGCCGCGCGCGCGACGGGTTCAAGCGCGCGCCTGCCCCGTGGGCGACCCTGACGGACTTGCCGGACTTTGGGAACGACGCGAAGACAATGCACCCGCCATTCTGGGACGCAAATCCGAGGATCTGAAGCACTCAGCGCAAGGATGACGTCACAGACGTTGTTTATTTCTCCAAGTCCGCGTCCCCGGTGCCCTACAGTCGCGCGCGGTCATTCCTCCCTATAGCGCGCGCGGCCCGCTACATCTCCGCGGTCCGCGGAACCGTGCGCGCGTCCCCATGAGCGTCATTACTCTCCAAGACGTCCAAGTCCCCCTCCCCGTAGGCGAACTGCGCGTTGATGAGCTCGCGCTTCAGGTCCTGGATGTCCTGCAAGTGGCCTTCAACGCGGACCAAGGTCGACGGAGCTGGCGCGTTCATTGGATCCAGCGCGCGCAGGCCTACCAGAGCGTCGCGATACTCGCGCGCGCGGTGTTCTAGCAGCACGAGGACCGGCAGCCACTGATTGAAGATCATCGGCGCGACTCTGGTGCGCATGGCGTAGAACTCGTCCTCAAAGACGCGCGCAAGCCCAAGTTCGGGCGGAATGGCCGCGACGATCCCCTCGACGGTCTCTACGCGCTCCGCAAGCGTGGCCCCGCGCGGGTAGACGATATAGTGGGCCTCCTGCGCGCGCGGTCAGCAACAGCGCGCGGAGGCAGCGCGAAGCGACTCACAAAGGCGCGCACCACGGCAGCTATGCGCGCGCGCAAGTCCTCCTCCGAACCACGTCCTCCCTCAACGACCCGACGCAGTGCATTGGTCGCGCGGTCGATCCTAGGCAGGGTGGCGTCAGGATGAAGGCTGCGCAGCTCGACACCGACTTGCAAGAGTTGTTCTAGGGTCATGCTCATGGTGGCGGCAGGGTCGGCCTCTATCCTATACCCCACCCCCCTTTTTATACTTCCAAGGACCCCCGGCATCGATCGCGTTGACCGAGGGCGGTCAAGATTTTAGTGGGGGGGAGATGATACGCTCCACAGGCGTACCACACCAGAAAACCCCGCCTTTCGCGTCTCTGCACGCGCGCGCGCACTCCGCGCGTTAGCTCTTCAAGGCGCGCGCACCCCCACGCATCCCCAAGTCACTGTCCGAGTCCTTCCTCCATCCTCCATCTGTGCGGGTTGCGCAAACGCGCTCGGTCTCCGTCCGAGGGGACGCTCCGTGTCTCCGGAGGCTGCCCGGTCTATCGGTGCCGGCGGCGTTCGGGTTTTGGTCAGCTATGCATCAGTGGCGCGCGCGCCGCGTGCCCCCGTACCTGATCGCGCGCTTGGCGCGCGATCGGCGCGCAGGACATTCCGGCTTCCGTTTCCGAGTATCTTCCGCCTCGTAGCACGTGTTTTGATTCAGCCTTCGGGCATTCCTGTACATAGTCGTTTTGGGGGCATTCGAACCCCCCAGACAATCCACCCCTCACTCTCTCAACTGCTGGGAACGTGTCCCTCGCGCTTCCCGACGTGCAACAGCTCCCCCTTCAAAGCAGGACGACTGGAGACCTCTCCGCTGTGACAGCGTACCGTCAGTTGCGTATATTGCGTCTATTCCGTTTCTCCTGCGTTTTACTGCGTGCGTACTGCGTTGCGAAGCCCCGCGGCTGACTGCGAGCGTTGCGTTATTCCTGCGCGCGTTGCGTTACCGAGCTTACCTCCGCGCGCGCCCTTCTACAGCGCGAGTCCGCGCGCGCTCTTGCCTTGTGCGCGAGAGGCTTCCCTTCTGCTAGCGCGCGAACAGTACGCGGGCCGGCCTACTAGCGAACCTAGGGAGCTCGAGACCTTACTCCCCTTCATCACACACCTAGACGTCCTCTACCCCTCGGCTATCGGCCGTCAGAGCACCTCTTACCGTATCAACGTCCCCGGTTTCCTTTCTGACAAAGAAGACCTTCCATCCCCTCCTCTCGACCGAGCCTGCGCGGGTGCTTTCCACGCTTACCAAGTCGACGTCAACCAAGACTACTGGTACGACCTCACTTCCGATGAATTCCATCCCTGCGACTTTTCCCCTTGTCCACATCGACTCGACGACACCGTATCTCAGCTCGGGCAACTCAGCGCACACCCAGTTCTTGTCTCCGTCTCCCGCGCGCCCGCTACTGCCTCCACATCCCTCCCTCCCTGCCAAACCATCTCTCCTTCCTCCGCACCCGAAACTCCTCGCACAGCAAGAACAATGGCGGCACCTCTCGACGCGGCTACGCAAACCTACATCGACACGGCAATCACAGCACTCTTCACTCGGCTCCAACCATCACCCTCGCAACCTCATCCCAAGCCCAAGGAGCCCGACACCTTTGATGGGACTAAGGCGCAATACGATGCCTGGAAGCAGCAAGTACAGCTCTACGTGGGAGGCCTGGGAAAGGATCGAGCCCTCACTACGGTGCTCTCCTTTGTCCGCGGTGAGCGTGTCAAATGCTGGCAACAGACCTTCTCCAAGAAGCACTACCAAAGTGGCACCTGGGCCTTCGCCACTACCAACGCCTTCTGGACGGAGCTCGACACCGTCTTCGTTGACCCCAACCTCGCAAAGACGGCTCAGGCGCGACTAGAACGATGCTACATGGGCAACCGCACCACCCTCGAGTTCTTTCAAGATTTCGAAGAGCTCACTGATCTGGCTAGCTTCGCGACCTCGGACCCTCACATCCTCGACATCCTACAACGCAACGCGCGCACCAATATTGTCCAGACCATCTACGTTTCGGGTTCGGAACCCTCCAACTACGACGCGTGGAAGGCACGCATTGCTAGTATCGACACCCTATGGCGAAAGGGACAGATTGTCATGCGTGGCACGGCATCAAACAATAATGCCTTGACAACAACAAGCTCCTCGTCGCGGTCCACACACCCCTCGGCTCCACCCCACAACGTGCCCTCTGCGTTGACGACAGCTCCTGCACCTCCGCCACCGCCTACAAGACAAGACCGACGCGACACGACGGGCATCACCTATGGTGGGCGCGGACAGCCCATGGACCTTGATTGTGCCTGCGTAAAGTGCGGCAAGAAACGATCTGAGGTCGGGCCGTGTTAATCCCCATGGCACATCCCCAACAGAACTCCCCAACAACAACAGATTCATCGTGCATGGGAGGAAGAACACGCGCACGAGGACTTCCTTGAGGCAATCTGCCTCTTCACTGCTGAAGACCCCGAAGACTTCGCGGTGCAGGGTTTCGACTCCGGGAGCGTGTGACCGCATCCACACGTTCCCTATCCGACTCTTCTTCTACGTTATCGACACCTCGGACTTGCACTTCTTCTTCTCTTTTGACTCCGACTGCTATGGCTGTGTCTCATACCGAAGAGGCGTCTCATTCTGAGCGCGGCCGGCGGTCTAAACCGGTGCTTGATTCCTCTTTCTCAGTTTTTTCTTCTACCTGTACTGCACCCATCATAATAAATAAATCTACTCAAAAAATCGAGAAAACTCGTCCGATTGCGGCAGACACCAAAACCAATATATATAGCATCACGAGGGAAGGACCAAGATATTTCAAGGTGGTACGGGGGGCCGGCGCGAGGCGTCAGTTGGATGTGCCGGTGATGATTGAGAATCCAGAGACGGGAGAGCAGATGGACTTAGTAGGATTGGTGGATACTGGCTGCACGGGCTCATGCGTACATAGAGACTTGGTACGGCAAGCTAGACTTACGATGCACCCGTTTGAGCAGCCAATCGCAGTATATAACGCAGACAGCACACCAAACGTGGGAGGTAGTATCACCCATTATGTCATTTTGTGGCTGCACATTGGGGACCATTGAGAACGCATACAGTTTTTGGTCACCGACCTGGGGAAGGCTGACCTCTTCTTGGGCCATGAGTGGATTGAACATCACAATCCCTCAATCAACTGGCAAAGGAAGATGGTTGAATTCAACTGATGCCCTTCCTCTTGTCAGCGGGTCATAGATGCGGGTGAACAAATCTTCATGCTCAATAACTCGTCGTACTTAAAGTCTCAGCGGGAAAATCTGAATGCAGTATATCTACGGGCTAAAACCTCTGTGGCGATGGAGATTGCCATTGAACAGAGCCTGGCAAAAGAGAAACAGACATTCGAAGAAATGGTTCCAAAACAGTACCGGGACTTCCGTGATGTGTTTGCGGAGGATACTTTCAACATCCTCCCAGGCCATCGTCCCTATGACCATGTCATCGAACTGTTGCCAGATGCCAAGCCCTACTGCGGAAAGATATACCCTATGACACTCGAGGAGCAGGATGCTTTGGATGCTTTCTTAGAGGAAAACCTTTGTACAGGACGGATACGCCCCTCGAAGTCCCCTTGGGGTGCGCCATTCTTCTTTGTCAAAAAGAAAGACGGGAAACTCCGACCGGTCCAAGACTATTGGAAGTTGAACGCCATGACAAAGAAAAATAAATATCTGTTACCTTTGATGTCGGAGCTCTTTGACTGACTGAAGAGGGCAAAGCATTTCACTAAGCTAGATATCCGATGGGGTTACAATAATATTCGTATGAACGAGGGTGACGAAGAGAAGGCTGCGTTTCTTACCAACCGCGGCTTATATGAACCTCTTGTCATGTTCTTCGGACTGTCAAATAGCCCTTCCACCTTTCAGATGATGATGAATGATCTGTTCCGAGATCTAATCTTGAAAGGGAAGGTTATTGTGTACCTCGATGACATCCTCATCTTCACCGAGACCCTGGACGAGCATAGGTCAATTGTATGACAGCTCTTTCAGATCTTACAAGAGAACAAGTTGACGGTGAAGCCGGAGAAATGCAAATTTGAAGTACAGGAGACTGAATATCTTGGACATATCATTGCTCCTGGAATTGTCAAGATGGATCCTGCTAAAGTTGCTGGTGTCACTAGCTGGCCTATCCCCACGTGCAAACGTGAGGTGCAGGGGTTCCTTGGATTCGCAAATTTCTATTGAAGGTTCATCCGAGACTTTTCGAAGATTGCAACACCATTAAATCAGTTGACTGGACTCGTGGAATGGCGCTGGACCGAGGCTGAACAGGAAGCTTTTGATAGGATTAAGGTCGTAATTACATCAGCACCTGTACTTGCCGTACCTAACGACCATGATCCTTTCAAAGTAGAATGTGATGCTTTGAAGTTTGCGCTCGGAGCAGAGCTCACACAAAAACAGGATGGACAATGGCAGACAATAGCTTTTCTATCAAAATCCCTCTCCCCGGCTGAGCAAAATTATGAGATCTATGACCGCAAGATGTTAGCCCTTATGATAGCGCTGAATGAATGGCGACATTTTCTTAAAGGCTCAAAGCAGAAATTCGAGATTCACACTGATCACAAGAATCTCGAATACTTCCGCAAGCCTCAGCGCCTGAACCCACGACAAGCGCGATGGGTTATTACCTTGCAGGACTATGATTTCACGCTCACGCACAGACCTGGCCGAACCATGGGCAAGTCTGATGCTCTATCACGCCGCCCGGTGATACGGTAAGAGGTGCTCTGACGGCCGATAGCCGAGGGGTAGAGGACGTCTAGGTGTGTGATGAAGGGGAGTAAGGTCTCGAGCTCCCTAGGTTCGCTAGTAGGCCGGCCCGCGTACTGTTCGCGCGCTAGCAGAAGGGAAGCCTCTCGCGCACAAGGCAAGAGCGCGCGCGGACTCGCGCTGTAGAAGGGCGCGCGCGGAGGTAAGCTCGGTAACGCAACGCGCGCAGGAATAACGCAACGCTCGCAGTCAGCCGCGGGGCTTCGCAACGCAGTACGCACGCAGTAAAACGCAGGAGAAACGGAATAGACGCAATATACGCAACTGACGGTACGCTGTCACAGCGGAGAGGTCTCCAGTCGTCCTGCTTTGAAGGGGGAGCTGTTGCACGTCGGGAAGCGCGAGGGACACGTTCCCAGCAGTTGAGAGAGTGAGGGGTGGATTGTCTGGGGGGTTCGAATGCCCCCAAAACGACTATGTACAGGAATGCCCGAAGGCTGAATCAAAACACGTGCTACGAGGCGGAAGATACTCGGAAACGGAAGCCGGAATGTCCTGCGCGCCGATCGCGCGCCAAGCGCGCGATCAGGTACGGGGGCACGCGGCGCGCGCGCCACTGATGCATAGCTGACCAAAACCCGAACGCCGCCGGCACCGATAGACCGGGCAGCCTCCGGAGACACGGAGCGTCCCCTCGGACGGAGACCGAGCGCGTTTGCGCAACCCGCACAGATGGAGGATGGAGGAAGGACTCGGACAGTGACTTGGGGATGCGTGGGGGTGCGCGCGCCTTGAAGAGCTAACGCGCGGAGTGCGCGCGCGCGTGCAGAGACGCGAAAGGCGGGGTTTTCTGGTGTGGTACGCCTGTGGAGCGTATCATCTCCCCCCCACTAAAATCTTGACCGCCCTCGGTCAACGCGATCGATGCCGGGGGTCCTTGGAAGTATAAAAAGGGGGGTGGGGTATAGGATAGAGGCCGACCCTGCCGCCACCATGAGCATGACCCTAGAACAACTCTTGCAAGTCGGTGTCGAGCTGCGCAGCCTTCATCCTGACGCCACCCTGCCTAGGATCGACCGCGCGACCAATGCACTGCGTCGGGTCGTTGAGGGAGGACGTGGTTCGGAGGAGGACTTGCGCGCGCGCATAGCTGCCGTGGTGCGCGCCTTTGTGAGTCGCTTCGCGCTGCCTCCGCGCGCTGTTGCTGACCGCGCGCGCAGGAGGCCCACTATATCGTCTACCCGCGCGGGGCCACGCTTGCGGAGCGCGTAGAGACCGTCGAGGGGATCGTCGCGGCCATTCCGCCCGAACTTGGGCTTGCGCGCGTCTTTGAGGACGAGTTCTACGCCATGCGCACCAGAGTCGCGCCGATGATCTTCAATCAGTGGCTGCCGGTCCTCGTGCTGCTAGAACACCGCGCGCGCGAGTATCGCGACGCTCTGGTAGGCCTGCGCGCGCTGGATCCAATGAACGCGCCAGCTCCGTCGACCTTGGTCCGCGTTGAAGGCCACTTGCAGGACATCCAGGACCTGAAGCGCGAGCTCATCAACGCGCAGTTCGCCTACGGGGAGGGGGACTTGGACGTCTTGGAGAGTAATGACGCTCATGGGGACGCGCGCACGGTTCCGCGGACCGCGGAGATGTAGCGGGCCGCGCGCGCTATAGGGAGGAATGACCGCGCGCGACTGTAGGGCACCGGGGACGCGGACTTGGAGAAATAAACAACGTCTGTGACGTCATCCTTGCGCTGAGTGCTTCAGATCCTCGGATTTGCGTCCCAGAATGGCGGGTGCATTGTCTTCGCGTCGTTCCCAAAGTCCGGCAAGTCCGTCAGGGTCGCCCACGGGGCAGGCGCGCGCTTGAACCCGTCGCGCGCGCGGCTCCGCGGACCTCGCGCATTGCCGCGCGCGTAGCGCCTAAGCGCGCGCTCATGCAGGGTCGCGCGCGAGGTCGCCGCGCTATTGTCCTCGCCTCAGAAAAGGCCTGACCGCCCTTCGTCGTCTTTCGCCTCCTTCCTCCTTCGCCCCCGCCTTACTCGCTGCACTCCTCCCTCCTGTCGACCTCCGCTATGCCTGCCCCGCCCGCATCCACTCAAACCTGGGGAGGGAAGGACGAGCAACTCGTCCGCGCGCTGGAGACCGCGATGGCGCCGGTGTGGAATGGGGAGCCCGGGGACGACGCGACGGACAGCGAGTGCCGCAAGTGGGCCCGCCGCGCCGCGCGCATCCTAGTACGTCCGCGCGCTCTGCTTCCTGTGTTGCTCGCTGACCGATTTCGTCGTAGGACTCGGCGGGGGAGGCGCTCTGCCCGCCGTTTGTCCTCAACTCCCACGCCGACGCAGTGTGGACGCGCGCGTCCGAGGCCTTCGCGGCTGACGACTCCGAGTGGCCGGAGTGGGCGCGCGGACAGCTCCTCGCCGCGCGCAAGCGTCGCGCCGCCGCCGAGGCTGAGCGCAAACGCCGCGCCGCCGCCGCCGAAGACCCCGACCCCTTCGCTGCCGCGCTACGCGACATCCAGGCCGCCACGCCGCCTCCTCGCACTCCGTCCGCGCGCAGCGGTCGCTCGCGCGCGAGCGTTCCCTCGGTTATCATCAGCTCGCGCGGCTCCAGGGCCTCCAAGAAGCGCGCTCGCAGCCCCTCCGTCGAGCTCATCTCGCGCGACACGGAGTCGTTCCATCCGGACGACGAGGAGGAGACCGACGACGTCGAGATCGTCGATGGCCCCGCGGCCGACGACGAGGACGATCACGCCAGCGACGACGACGCCGCCATGAGCGTGGACCGCGCCCCCTCGACCGCCTCAACACGCGAGCTTCGTCCGCGCGCGCCTCGCGCGAATCCCCCGCCGCCCAAGAAGAAGGCCAAGATGATGGTCCCGCGCGCCGCACAAGCCGCCGAGCCCATGCTCGGGAAGAACTGGCGGGTACGTCTCCTTCCGCGCGCTTTCGGTGTCGGAGTCGCGCTGACTCTCTCCTAGCAATACGAGCGCTGCAACAACTGCCGCAAGTCGGCCCTCCTCTGCGTCCTGGGCGAAGGGGCCACCAAGTGCCACCGGTGCGCGCGCCGGCACCAGAAGTGCGCCACCCAAGCGGACGAGGACTATGCCGAGTGGTACGACGAGCAGGGTTTCGAGCGCGGTAAGTTCTCCACGCTAAACACCCGCGCGCGCGACTGACGTCCCCTTTTGCAGCGCGCGTCATTCTCGACTCCGCCGGGAATGTCGCTGGCGCGGACTTCATCGGTCCCGCCCCCGCCGGCTTCGTCCCCGCTACCTCGGAGCCGTCCACGCCGCGAAAGGGAAAGAAGAAGGCCACCGCGACCACTGCCTCGCCCGTCCAGCCTGCCGCGCGCGCATCCAAGCCCGCGACGCCTGCCTCGGCGCAGGCCGCAGTTCCCGCGCGCCCGGTCGCTTCTTCGTCCAGGCCCACCGCGTCCACCTCCGCGCCCATCGCCTCGTCGTCCAGGACCGCCCCGGCCGCGCGTCAAACGCCGGCGTCGACCCCGGCCGACTCGCCCGCGGGCAAGGCCGCTGCT
Organism: Trametes gibbosa; assembly: GCA_022606055.1. Taxonomy (NCBI): domain Eukaryota; kingdom Fungi; phylum Basidiomycota; class Agaricomycetes; order Polyporales; family Polyporaceae; genus Trametes; species Trametes gibbosa. Next base: position 360,943 of record JABYQJ010000037.1, on the reverse strand, counting down.
CCCGCCGCTGCGCGCGCTCCGCCCCAGCCTCGCCCTGTCGCGCGCCCGTCTCGCACGGTCTCCGCGCCGGTCTCGACCGCGGCCTTCATGCCGCCGGCTGCCCCCATCAGCTTCCTACTCGGCGCACCGGCTGCGATACAGCCTCGGGACCGCCTGACCAACCCCAACGACCCCGCGGACATGTCGCGCGGCCGGCGCGCGGCGCTGCAAGTCGCGCGCATCGAGCTTGAGGTCCTGGTCATGCGGCGCGACGGCCTCCTGGGACTCAGCCGGTTCCTCGAGGATTGGATCGCGCGGATCTTGGCTGACCCGACGAACGAGACAGTGCCCGCGCTGTGGACCCCGCCGGCGCGCGAGTAGAGTAGCGGCGCGCGCGCCTTAGACTTGTAGATACTTGTAGATAGGCATGCAGTCTTGCACCTGTACATAGCACGCTTGTCTTGGGAATTGAGTCCGCGCGCGCGTGTGCGTGTGGCGGGATCTTCTTGGCCTCCTTTTGGTGTGAACTGTAACGACTGACTAGAGTTAACTTGAATGGAAAGAAGGGTATCGAGCGCGCGCGCGCACTTGGCATGTCGAAGTACTGTGGACACGCTCGCGCGCGCCTACTCCGCGAGGTCCTCGTCTTCCGCGCCATCGTCTTCGGAGTGTACCAGCTCCGCTAAACGCTTGTCCGAGATGTCCGCAAAGTTCGGGGGAAGCGCAATGTGCTGGCGCGCGAGGTAGGGAATGAGTCGAAATGCCCCAATGGGGCGATGGAACACTGTGCCGTCCAGCTCGCAGACCACATACGCGCCTCCGCGGTTACGTGAGACTACTACGACGGGTCCTGTGTACCGCGCGCGCATCTTGCGGTTGAGCGACTTCTCGATTTGGGTGTGTCGCACCAACACCAGCGCGCCGGCCCCGAAGTCGAAATCGCGCATAGTGTGCTGGTGATCGCGCTCGAACTTCTGAGCCGCGCGCACGCGCGCGCTGTAGACCGTAGAGCGCAGTCGCGCGATGTCCTCCGCGCGGCGTTGTAGTGCTACGGCTCTGCGCGCGATGAGCTCCGTGGTGGAGATAAGTCCCTGTGGCGCGGGCATGAGATAGGTGGCTTCGGAGATGTCGAACGGGAGGATCGGGTGGCAGCCTGTGACTGCAAAGTAGGGGGAACAGCCCATGCGGCGACGTATAGTGATGCGCTCTGACCAAAAGACTGAGTGCGCGACCTGCGACCACTTGGTCTGGTCTCCATCCGCGGCCTTGAACAGGGCCTGGCGTACGTCGAAGTGGGGGCGCTCTACCAGTCCGTTCGCGCGCGAGTTGTAGCCACTGATACGGACGTGGTGAACACCGTGCTGTTTCTCGATCCTCCGCATGGCTTTCACAAAGGCTGCGCCGTTGTCCGTGATGATCTCCATGACCCCGCCCCAGCGGCAGAGTATGTCCTGGTAGATGAAGTCGGCTAGGGTCTTCTCGGTCTCGCGGCGCAGCATACGCCACTCCACATAGGCCGTGAGAGCGCAGCGCGCCTGGACGATGAGCTTGAACCCGCCTGAGACGGGCATGAACATGGTGTCGATGTAGATGCGCGCGAAGACTGAGGCTGGCATCGCGACCGTAGGGGGGATGACAATGTGTCGCACCTGACGCAGTTGGCAGAGGTGACATGTCCTGACAAACCACGTCACATCATCGCGCAGGGTAGGCCACCAGAAGCGTTCTGAGATGGTCTGGAGCGTCGCGTAGCGTCCACGGTGTCCTAAGGAGTCGTGCGCGACCCGGAGCACCTCGTAGCGGCCCTCATAAAGTACGACCAGCTTGTGCGCGCCGTGAGGGTCCTTACGCCAAAGCCGTCCGTCATGAAGGAAGAACTGCTGCGCGTACTTGATGAACCGCGCGTAGGTCTCGTCTGAGATGTCCAAAGGCCGGTGGAGAGTCCCAAGCCAGTCCTTGACGTCCGATAGCCTCTCGTCGCCGCGAACCGTGTGTTTGGACTTGGGGATAGCCGGTGGAGGCTCCTGCGCGTCCTCGTCTTCGGCTGGTGTGTGTGCGCGCGCGGAGCTGTCGGCGCTCGTGGCCTCGACCTCGCGCGCGCGTTGCTCCGGCGTGGGTGTGTCCGCGCGCGCGGTGTGGGTGCGCGCGCTGCTCTACTGCTCGCGCGCGCCATTGAATCCGCTCTGAGCTCTAGCTCCTCCCCCCCACTGAGATCTGTGCCGTCCTCGGCCAGTGCCGGCAGGCCCAGTGCAAACAATGGAGTGGTGAAGGAAAGAGTTGGGCCGCGGTGGAGAGCTGCCGATGGAAGGATGTGGTGGATAAACCCGTGTAGGTTGTCGATCCAATCCTCGAAGTCATCTTCGTCATCGATAGGCTCAGGGTCCCCTGGGTGTCGAGGCCGTCGCGAGAGCCCATCAGGGCCGTGAGACGTCCCTGGAACATGTACGAGCTCGAAGTGGAAGGTGAGGATGGAGACGATCCAGCGATTGATGCTCGCGCTGGGTGAGATATCCGGGTTGTTAAGCATTCCTTTGATGTAGCGCGCGTCGACCTCGATGATCAGGTTGCGCACGCCAATCAGGTACAGCTTGAGCGCGCGCAGCGCGCGATACAGTCCGTAGATCTCGAGTTTGGGCTGGGAGAAGCGCGCCTCGCGCTCGTTAAGCGTGATCGATCCAAAGCGCGCGTAGTAGCGCTTTCGCGGGTCCTCCTCGTCGCACTGGCATAGATGGAAGCCCGCTGCGATGTAGGACGTGTCTACCGCTAGGATCACTGGTGCTTCGGACTCGTAGTCGAGCGCGCGCAAAGCTGGAGAGGCCAGTAGCGCGTCGATCAGGTCGCGCTGGGCCGCGCGCTGCGGCTCGCCGAACTCGAAGGGTACGTCCTTGCGCGTCAGGTGGACCAGCGCGTGCGCGCGCTGCGCGAAGTTGCGAATGAAGATGCGCGCGACCCCGATGGTGCCCAGGAACGCGCGCACTTCGGAAAGGTCTTTGCATGGGCCCCAATTCTTGACGATCTCGACGCGCGACTCCTCGGGGAGACGTCCTTCGGGTGTACAACGGTGCCCGACGACCATAATCTCGCGCCGGCAGACCATTGACTTTGTCCCTGAGAAAGTGCCTCCCGCGTACTTCATGCGCTGCGTAACGCGATTGACGTCTTGGAAGTGTTCCCACACGAAGCGGCGGATACCGGGGTTTGCGGAAATGGTCTCGTGAGTGCCGTCCGCGCGCTTGTAGTCTGTCGCGGGACCTTTGACCGGTACGTCGTCGATGTAAGGAATGGTGAGATGAGGGATTTCGAGGCGCAGGATGTACGTGACGTCGTCATGGAAGATAGGGACCGAATTACACCACCCCATAGGCAGGGTACGATGGCGCAGCGCGCCGAAGGGAGTCTGGAAGGTGGTGAGGTCGCGCGAAGTGACTGAGATGAGCCGTTCGTCATAGCCGACATAGAGATCGAAGATGGAACCACACGGGCGCCCTCCGAATTGCTCCGCGAGGTGGTCGGGCGTAGGAGGCACCCCGCTATGCTGGATAGTGACTTTGTTGAGCGGCTCCAGGCTGTGGACGATACGGAGGGAGTGTTTGTCCTTCTTCAGGACGCAGAACCAGCGCGAGCGGTAGGAGGAGTTGGATGGCTCGTACACGCCGGCCGCGATCTTCTTCTTGATGATGTCGCAGACCTCTTTGTAGAGTCCTGGGGGAATGGGGATGTTGCGCTCGACCCAGGGCGTGTGCGGGACCACCGGAAACTCCACAGGAGGGAAGAACTCGGGTTTGAAGCACCCGCGCTCGTCGTCGTTCCACGCGAAGGCCTCGTTCTGCTGGCTAAAGAAGTGATGAAGGAGCTTCTGTTCTTCTGGCCAGAGGAAGCCGTCGCCGTGAGCCTTGTCGACCGCCTCCATGCGCTCCTGCGTATAGCGGCCCGTCGGTACAAACACGGGTGGGTGAGGGCTGAGTGACGGTATGCTCGCGAGAGGGTCGCCTATGATGTTGCGCTCGATGCGAAAGTGTTCAGGCGACGTGCCGAGGACCGGGCGGACCTTGCGCGCGACCGGCTTGTACTTCTTTTTGGCCGAGATGTACGCCTCGGTAAGTACGCCCGACCGTATTGGCTTCGCGCGGTAAGTCCATGTCGGTGGTGGGGAGGGGTCGCGCGATGCGTAGGCCAGTTTGGCCTTGGCGGGCGCGCGCGTGGGATGCGCGCGCGAGGGGTCGCGCGCGATGGGAGTCGAGCGCGCGGTGTCTTCCGCGCGCAATAACACTGGGTCGCGCGCGGAGGTATTGGTGGCTGGGGTTGCGCCCGCCTTGGGAGTAGAGGGGCTAGGGAGCCCTTGAGACTGAGAGGAACCTAGAGGAGACATAGACACGACCGGAGGAGTGGAACTGGACATAGACGGAACAAAGACGTGAGGCGGGCGCGCGCTATAGGCGCCTTCATGGGGTTTTAGGGGCGTAGAGGGAGAAGGGGTTGCGCGCGGTGCGTCTCCATGTGGTTTTTCAAGTTTGTCGAGCAGAGATAGCACCTCTATAGGTAGTGCGTCGCAGGCAGAGAAATAGAGCGCGGAAAGAGGCAGAGATGGGTCAGGAGTTGGGGTATACGACGTGATGCGCGGCACGCCATCTTCTACAGTGATTACGCATGCGATCTCGCCATCCGGAACCTCAAGCAAGGGCTGGCTGTCCAAGGGGATGTCCGGCGTCGGAGGCACGAAAGCGCGCGCGCCCGCGCGCGATGGTGGGCACGGTCGCGATCGTCCCCGTGTTCGGGCACACGATGGTCAGGGTCTGCTCCTCGTTAGTGAAGTTCTTGACGACGCTCTTGGTCAAAACGTCGAAGGGCCGACCCAGAAGGATGTCGTAGGCTGCATGACGAATGACGTGCACCTGCAGGTACAAGACAATGTCCGCCACTGCGAAAGGCACGTTCCGCACCAAGCCAAGCGACCGATCCACATCCCCGTTGGCGGACTGCATGTTAAGGACGATGGTCGGGTCATAGGCGAGCCGAAGAGCATGGCAGACGTCCTCGGACATGGCTACGATCTGAGAGCCCGGATCGATGATTGCCTCGACAAACTCCTTGTTGTCCACCAAGCCGACGATAGAGCGTAACGCGTGGGACTCCTTGGCGACAGTCAGGACATCGGGGTCGCTACCTGGCTCGAGCCGCTTGAGGTAGACTTCGTAGGGGTCAGGCACCACCACGCCCTCCGGGAGCAGCGGGTCGCCACTACAGGAGAATAGGGCAGGGTCGTCGGTGTATTCCTCCAAGACCTCCTCGATGGTAGTACAAGACGCCATCGCAATTACGCGCGTATCATCCGGCGCGCGCCCCTCGTTGCTACCGCGCGCGTCGGCTGGCGCGCGCGAATCGGTAGGGACGCGTTTCGGCGTGACTGCCTCACGATAGCGCGCGCGAACCTCAGGGGAAATGGACAGGAGCTCCTCCGGTGTCAGGGTGAGCGTAGGGGCCTTCATGGAGCGCTCGAAGATGTCCTCCGCAAAGCTTGCGCGGTAGACCGGAACTTGGGTCTTGTAGGCGGTGTCCTTGTCCTTCGGCGGTACGGGCGGCGCACCGAAGTTGCGCACGCGCGGAGGCGCATACGTTGCATCGCGCGCTTTCGCAAAGGGGTGTTCGCGCGAGGGTTCAGGGGTCGGAGAGGTGTGCGCGGCTATCGGCGCGCGCTGGTGCGGCGGCGGATCGCGCGCGGGGAGGTCCGGCTTAGCAGCCTCGCGCGCTGCGCGCGCGGCCTCGCCACCAGCTGTGTCCGGGTATACAGGGGGCGCTGGGCCCGCGCCCGGTTGTGGAGCATGTGCGGGAGCCACCGGCCGCCTCTGGAGGATACGTGGGGGCCTAGAAGTGATTTCGACTCCGTCGAAGGCCTGCTTGCCTCGCAGCGCGTACAACTCGCGCTCCAACTGGTCGATGCGCGCGCCGGTGGACAGTTGGAACGTCGACACATCGATGGGCGCGCTCGGCACGACCTGGAGGACCATCTGGGCAGCGGGGGCCGGAGGGGCCCCACCCGACGCCATAGGATAGCGGCGGTACCACTCAAAGACCCGATCGCGCATTGTGAGTCCGGGAAGGTTGCGCGGTACGAAACTTCCATTAGCTAGGACGATCCTGCCTTCCCCGTTACGCGCGATACGCCCTTCCTTGATATCTTCTTCGGCATGCCGGCAGAAGCGCACCTGACAGCCCGCATCGCCGCAGTAGTGGCAGTAACCACTGTTAGGCCGGTAGTCGTACTGGTTCTGACCCCCGATAGGGCCACCCGCGGCCGCGCGCTGTGCGGAAGTCATCGCCGCGGGGTTAACACCCTGGGAACTGCTGCTGGGCCCGCTCTGCTCGACCATGGACTTCGCGAGAAGCTTGAGGAGCGGCGCGAGGTCCTCTACCTTCAGATCGGCGGTGCGCGCGCCCGAATTCTGAAGGGCCTGCGGCGCGGGGGCTGCGGCTGCCGGTAGATTGACCATCGCGCCCGTCAAGACATACTCGGCCGCGCTGAGGACCTTATCCGGGTCGTACGGCTGGTCGGCTGGCTGATCCGGGAACTTGAGCTGCAACCGGTTCCTGACCTGCGCGCGCAGGGGCTCGCTGATGCCTTCAATGAAGAGACGGTCGCGCTCGGTGAGGCTGTAGACTCCGGACTTGATGAGGCTTGCGGTGATCGCCTTGAACTCGCGATGGTACTCAGCCATCTCTGCGATAGAGTTGATGACGGCCGCGCCGCGTCGGAGCGCGAGCGCTTGGGCATCCCGCACGAAGTAGGCCTTAACGACCCCTGCGCCCGGGTAGAGTTGGATGAGCGCGGCCTTGAATTCGGCGTACGTGGCCACCCCCTCCGACTCGGGCAATGCCTCCGCCAAGTCTGCGACGTCGATGGGAAGGTACCGAACGACCCAGCTCTTGCGCTCCACATCGCCATGGGTCGCTGTGCGCTCGAACAAGAACTCCAGGTCCTGGAAGAAGCGGCGGAGCGTTCGAGGGTTCGCGGGATCGAAAACGGGTGCAGTGCTATGTCCGCGCGCGGGCATGGCTGCGCGCGCGTGTTGCGCGAGCGGTTCCTGATGCTGTTCGTCGGCCATATCGCGCGCTGGAGGGCTGGGGGAGCGCGCGCTTTCAGAAGTGCTTAGCGGTGTAGGGACGGCGGATTCGAGAATGTCCCGCTCTGAAGAGGCTGGCAGCGCGCTAGTGGAGATGGTACGGCGCGAATGACGTAGGTTCGTAGGGAAGTCGAAGTCCGAAGGTGGGGATGGGGGAACCTCTGGTGAGGAAGGCGCCGAGTCTTCTCGAGGGAGGGCCTGGGCCAACTCTTGGAACCACGTGGTGGTGGGATTCGAACGCAGGCGCCGAGCGCTGTAGCTGAGGAAGAGGGAAAGGGACTCGACGACGGTGTGGAGGTCTTGAGGGGTGCACTGGCTGTATCCGATGGCGAGTAACTCGCGCAAGGCACTGTCGAGCAGTTCCGCCGCTAGGTCGGACGCCGTTGTAGCAGCGCGCGCGCGCAGTCGGCTCTAGGGTGCGTTCCGAAGGTGTAGGTCGAGATCTGAAACCCCCTCGCGGTGGGCTCCAAAATGATACGGTAAGAGGTGCTCTGACGGCCGATAGCCGAGGGGTAGAGGACGTCTAGGTGTGTGATGAAGGGGAGTAAGGTCTCGAGCTCCCTAGGTTCGCTAGTAGGCCGGCCCGCGTACTGTTCGCGTGCTAGCAGAAGGGAAGCCTCTCGCGCACAAGGCAAGAGCGCGCGCGGACTCGCGCTGTAGAAGGGCGCGCGCGGAGGTAAGCTCGGTAACGCAACGCGCGCAGGAATAACGCAACGCTCGCAGTCAGCCGCGGGGCTTCGCAACGCAGTACGCACGCAGTAAAACGCAGGAGAAACGGAATAGACGCAATATACGCAACTGACGGTACGCTGTCACAGCGGAGAGGTCTCCAGTCGTCCTGCTTTGAAGGGGGAGCTGTTGCACGTCGGGAAGCGCGAGGGACACGTTCCCAGCAGTTGAGAGAGTGAGGGGTGGATTGTCTGGGGGGTTCGAATGCCCCCAAAACGACTATGTACAGGAATGCCCGAAGGCTGAATCAAAACACGTGCTACGAGGCGGAAGATACTCGGAAACGGAAGCCGGAATGTCCTGCGCGCCGATCGCGCGCCAAGCGCGCGATCAGGTACGGGGGCACGCGGCGCGCGCGCCACTGATGCATAGCTGACCAAAACCCGAACGCCGCCGGCACCGATAGACCGGGCAGCCTCCGGAGACACGGAGCGTCCCCTCGGACGGAGACCGAGCGCGTTTGCGCAACCCGCACAGATGGAGGATGGAGGAAGGACTCGGACAGTGACTTGGGGATGCGTGGGGGTGCGCGCGCCTTGAAGAGCTAACGCGCGGAGTGCGCGCGCGTGCAGAGACGCGAAAGGCGGGGTTTTCTGGTGTGGTACGCCTGTGGAGCGTATCACCGGATCATGACATAGGCAACGGCGCGAACGACAACGTAGTCATGCTCAAGCCGGAATGGTTCCGACCAGTAACTGTTGATGGTGTCGACAACATTCTGAAAGAATGCTTTGCACTTCGTGAGCATCTGGACGAACACGTCATCAAGCAGTTAGGGAACACTGGGGATTTTGAGCAGACCGAGGATGGTCTGATCTACAGGAAGGGGAAGCTTGTTGTACCTAATGACAAGGGTTTACGAGGTCGCATTATCACTGCACATCACGACTCAATTAGCGCAGGGCACCCGGGTTGAGAAAAGACACAGGAATTGATTTTTCGATCCTACTGGTGGCCATCCATGCGCAAGGACATAGGCGCATACACCAAAGGATATGCTATCTGTCAAAAGTCGAAAATTGATCACAGACCTTGGGCAGCACCGTTGCACCCAAACCCAGTCGCTGAGCACAACTGGGAGAACATATCCGTGGACATGATCACCCATCTCCCTGACTCACATGGGGATAATTCAATCCTTGTCATTGTAGACATGAAGTCTAAGGACTTTATCGCCATTTCCTGCACCGACCAGCTGAGCTCGGAAGGCTGGGCAAACCTGTTTATAAAGCATGTATATGCAAATCACGGACTATCGCAACGCGTCTACTCAGATCGAGGGTCAATTTTTGTGTCTGCATTCATTCGAGACCTGTACTGGAAGCTAGGCATGCAAGGGAACCCTAGCACCGCATACCACCCCCAGACGGACGGTCAGACGGAACGCATAAATCAAGAAATCGAAAATTACCTTTGCATTTTTGTAAACCACCATCAGGATGACTGGTCAGACTGGTTACCCCTTGCCATGTTTGCGTACCGAAACCGGAAGCACTCCGCCACCGGGTTCTCCCCATTCTACATGACCCACGGGCACGAGGCCTTCACCGGAGTTGAGACGAAGAAACAGGTTGCAGTGGAGGAAGCGACACAGTTTGCAACGCGCATGAAGGAAATCTCGAGGCAGGCAGGCGCAGCGATGCAAATCGCGAAGGACGCGATGAAACGCAGGTACGACAGGCACCGGCGAGAGGCAGTGGAATACAAAGAGGGCGACTGGGTGTTACTTGATTCATTCCACATATCGAGCGAGCGACCTAACAAGAAGCTAGAAGACAAACGTTATGGACCGTTCCAAATTCAGGCAAAGGTGGGACGGAGTGCTTACCGACTCAGACTACCTCGCAAGTGGAGAGCCATCCACCCGGTCTTTAACGAAGTCCTTCTAAATCCCGCCCATCCACCCACTTTTCCGAACCAAGCGCATATGGAAACCACTGCTCCAGATTTCACAGACAAGTTGCCCGAGCCTGAAGAAGTCTTGGACTCAAAAGTGGTGCACGGCGGCTTGCAGTACCTAGTCAAATGGAAGGACAAGCCGCGTTCCGAGAACACCTAGGAAAAACGTACCTCGCTGTCCAAGTCTCACAGACAGCTCCTCGACTCCTTCCACGCACACAACCCAGCCACGCCGCGAATGCCCACAATCACGATCGCGCCGTGTTCGCGTCGGATAGTGATCACGGATCCCGATGAGAAGTCCTGGGAGCACTGGGAGGAGCGTTGGAATCGTTGGCAGAGACGTCGCAAGAAAGAGTTATGGACGTTTGGTACAATCGCGAGCACGGAATTGTGAGGACATGATTCTTGAGAGGGGGGTATTGTTACGGTCGCGGACGAGAAGAGAGTCGGGCGCCAGCTGACGGGCCATATGCTCCATCTATGCTACTAGTTTCACTTTGCATTATGCAACCTATGCCGATAGTCTTACTTAACGATATGCGTCTTATGCTTGGTTTGAGCCTGGTACTTACTAGGCCCACATCGGACTAATGAACCCCCTGTATACTACTTGAATAAAGAGACCCTCGGACTGGGGGTAATTCCTCAGTTTCGAGCTGGTACATTTTCCCTCCCTTCCTCGCAGTGTGATCCCGACACTGCTCGTATCACTTATCCCCTTCCCCTTACTTCCTGACACCACACTTTCTTTGGACTTCCAGTCTATCCCCTTCAGACTCCAGTCCAGTCCTGTTGGATTCCAGTGGGCATCCTCTGTATTTGAACTCCCATCAAAGTTCTGGTCACTTTGAGTTGTGGCCACCAGTCTGTGTGCATGACTCTAAGACATGGCCTTTGCCCTTGTACAGATATCTGTCCAGACTCTGCCTGTCCCCTCACTATGCTCTCTCCAGACTCTGGACTTCTGCATGGTCATAACAATGGAGTGGACTGCACAGTCCCCAGACCTCAACCTCATTGAGCATCTCTGGGATAACCTCAAAGACAAGCTCACCAACTATAAACCTGCCTACATTGATGGAGGAGTTGTGGACCAGGGTTCAGACGGAGTGGGAGGCAATCTCAGAGGAGGAGTGTCAGAATTTGGTGGAGAGCATGCCCCACAGGATTGCAGCTGTTTTGAAGGCCAAGGAAGGCTATACTAAGTACTAGAATCCTGTATCTTGCCTTTCCAAAATGCCTGTTACAAAACTGTTTCCAGAGGGTGTGGGCAAAGAACATATCATCACTTTGGAAGTTTGCCACCAAAATTTATGAATCAAGTACCTACAGAAAGCCAAGATATATAGCTACCTAACATAATTTGAATCATAGGATTCTACACAGTCATTATCAAGATATTCAGAAAAAGTGCGCCAGATGGCCATTTCTGGAAGTAGGTTTGTAAGGCACTGTATATCTGCTTTGGAGCTAGTAGTAGCTAGATGCACTGATGACAGCTTTATCATCCTAGCTGTTCCATCGTCACCGTCGCGCTGCAGCCATATGGTTTGAGCCGTTTGCGAAGTATCATGCCTCCGGACCGCTGTGCCTCTCAATATGACTGTAGTACTAGTTTCCAACGTACCACATTGTTGTTGACACTCCTCGATCCGCTCCGACCAGTATTGACTCGGACAGCGTCAGATGTATACCCTCAACCGTTTGTATTGGTGATAGTACGCAAGATTGTTTCCGTTGCTATCCTCAGCGCGCTTGTTCATCCAACAGTACAAGGCCCCGCGGAGCATCAAGAAAGGCTCTGACATCGCTGTGAAGCATACAACGTGTCTCCCATGAGCACACACCGTCTTTCGTGTGCGCATCATTCAGTTCTTTTTGGCAGCAGCGCCGGCCTGGGCAAGGCGCAGCGACTTTGCGATGTGGCCGTACGAGTCGTACATCAGCCAGGCGGGGACGAATACCCAACTGCAGATCCGTGTCAGTTTCGCACCGAATAGCTACACGACCTGCGTGCAAGTGTAGGCTCACATGATGTTCATGAACTGTAGGGCGCACATGAGCCATGAGATGGGAGGTCATGAGGAAGGAGAGCCGGGAACTCACGACCAGGTATACCCAAAGGTACAGCGCGTTGGACGTATCGAGACTCGGGCTACCGGTGAGCCATTCAGGGCAGAACGTCATCCACCTGCGCGCGGAACCCGTTCAGCATCTGGGACTCAATTTTGCGCTTGCATGGCCTGGTCACGACGCACCCGCCGTAAATCTCAGACGTGCTGAGTACGATGATCCAGTAGTGACGCGCGGGGTCGCGCTGCACGAGCTGCTTCAGCACGTAGAAGCACATGGTGCCCACGCCGAACACAGTGAGCAGCTCCAGCGACACGACCGTCGGATCGGCGGTGCCCCAACGCGCGTCTGCCAACGCATACTCTTTCCCTGACCATTATTGTCCCCCATGAGACGATCGAGGTCAATAAGCATGGACGGGAACGGGACGCACACATCTGTGCCATGGGCCCCGAGCTGGTGTTGACCTGCTTGCCGAACATGGAGTAGTAAACGAACGAGCCCTCGAGGGTGTAGTGGATTATGCCATCGAATGCCTGTGCAAAAGGCATGGTAAACGCCACCTTCTGGATCAATCTTCCGGGAAGGGCAATGCGACTCACGAGCCATATAAACGTTACGCGGTCCTGCCAGCTCGCATTTTTGGGAAGAAGCGTCTTGGCGGCAACGTATGCTGCTACTCCAACGAAAGAGACAAAGGCAAGCGAGTACGCTGAGGTCGCGGTGAAGATGGGAGGGCTCGTCGACATGATGGCGGTCGTCGTCGTCGAAGCTCAAGACGAAGCAAGTGTGGGAAGCACGTTCACCAGTCTGCGGGGAAGGTGCCTCACACGATCACGTGCTTTCGACGCGCGACGCGTCGCGTCAGGCGCACATCCTCGTCGGCTGGTCCTCTGGGAAATGGAGTGAAAGACACGAATTCCACATATTATACATCACCGAGAAGTAATAACACAATAAATCCTGTAAAAAAGCTCAAAAATCAACTTAACTCGCAGCCTCGACCGCGAACAGCCCTCTCCTATCCTCCCCAGCTGTCCTCGCCGCCTCCCAAACATCACCACCGCATCTCCCGACCAACTCCCGCCACCGCTCTGCCCATGGTTTCAGCGTGCGTTCCATGCGCGCGTCCCCCTTAAGCCACTGCTGCGTATCTGCGAACGCCGGACGATATCGCCGCCTCCGCACAGGCTCCTCGAACACCGTAGGTAACGCCGTCATCCGCCGGGAAGGCGTCGTATTCTGCGAACGTGAGGATCGCACCGAGCGCGTCGAATGTGTAGAAGACGGCTGGGAGGCGATGCGCGACTTGCGCGGGGTAGATGGCACAGACCCAGCGCTGGCATTCCGAGTATGTCGGAGAAGAGCCAGCACGTCCTGTGAAGCACTCCCCGCGGCAGGTCCTCCCAGCTCATCTTCCGCCGGCTCTTCCGGGATAGGCCGTTGCGCGAGACGCGACGACTTGCGCGGGGTGCTCGTCGTGGAGAGCATGTCCTTCATGGGGGACGAGAACTTCTGCCGCTTCGACGGCGTCGCGAGCGCGTCGAATTCGGCCTCGTCTGCTTCTTCGAGCGGACCGTCAAACGCGACCTTGCGCTTGTGCGACGGTGTCTTTCGAGGGGACAGATCTGCGCTCGGAGCGCGCAGAGCGGATTTGGACGGGCTCCGCGTCAGTGCGGCCGTCTTCGACGGGGTAGGCGGGACGAGGGGTGGGGGAAGCGTTACTTGCGCGGAGGACTTTACAGGGGATGCAGAGGGCTTGGACGGAGAGGTGGCGACAGCTGAGGCTTTGGTGGGAGACCGGGTTGCCTTGAGGGACACGACGCCTGCCTCGATCTTCTTCGCTGTCTCTTGACAGTGCTCGTGTAGCGTCTCGATGATCTCCGCAAACAAATCCGAAGGAATATCATATGCATCCAGCAACGTCTCCACAGTAGCTTTCTTGCCCGCCTGCGCGTGCGGGTGCCTGGTCAGCTTTCCGGCCTTGTGTAAACGGGCTAGAAAACGAGACTCACCCCCATAAGCTGACACGTCCAACAGAACACCGCGACGGTGATCGCGTCGGGGTTCGTGAACCTGCGACGGGTCTCGTGATTGCTCAAGAGCGCATCCTCCGCGTCTTGCATCCACCGCTGGACCAATGTCTTTCTCCCAATCTTCTTCTCTGTCAGCAGCGCATTGTACGACACCGTTCGTGAAGGTTTCGAAGGCGAGGATGCGGCCGACCGCGACGCAGCGGTAAGTGCGCCCTTGACGGTGTTCAGGGTGGTCTTGAACACCCTGGGCTTCAGACAGGACGCGGTCTGCGCGATCTTCTCGGTCACGTCGGTATTCCCCAGCCTTGCGCCGCGTTCATTCGTTATCCCCACACACAGATCAAACGTGTGCACTCACTCTTCCGCGGCGATATACGCGCATATAGCAGGCAGCCCGCTCGCTCCTTGACCCAACTCGTACCCGGATCCCTGGCCGGTTTTCAAGGTAGCGGTGTGGAGGATGGCCTTCGCCTTTTCAAAAGTCTCGTCGTCGTGGCATAGCCTCTTTAGGAGCACTTGGTGGGCTCGAGACATGATAATGTAGCGTCAATGTCAGTGTGGATAGAGTTGAAGGCTTAAGCCAGATGTGGTTGAGAGACAAGACGCGTTTATACTAGACGCCCATGTCAGACGCGCTGGTCTCCTGTTCGAATCCGTCTAGTTCTACGTAAACTTTTAGCGGGCTCAGGGAAACAATATATACTCCCTCATGAGTTTATTCCTTTGCAAATTTATAATATACACGCTAGATCTTTCTGTCGAGGTCATTTGTTGTTCATAACTTCTGCGTCTCGGATGGTTCTGTGGTCACCCGAGGCAGCTCGACTATCTGCGCAAAACCCGGGTAATCTGGCAGGTTCAATTCGAACTTCTCCTCCAGCGTCCTGTATTTGAAGTCAATTGAGCATCGATCGGTACCATACCGCGTCGCATCACCACATACTTGGGCACGAACCGGCCTCCCAGGAAATGCCGCCCGATGAAGCTCTTCACGCCCTCCTTCGGCGCCGTCAAGCTCACGAGCACGTCCGGGTGCAGGCCCACGCCGTCGACGTCCCCCTGCTCGACGTTCCACCCCGAGGGGATGTCGACAGAGACGATCGGGAGCCCGGACTGCGTGAGGAGCGGGAGCGCGGCGTCAAAGGGGGCGCGCACGGGCGGCTTGAACGAGAAGCCGAAGATCGCGTCGAGGACGACGTCCGAGGAGGCGAGCGCGGAGCGAAGGGAGCGGTTGTCTGGCGCGTTATTGTCGAGCGTGGGGATCTGCATGTTGGTGCATTGTTGTTGGAGACGCTTAAAGGAGGACGGGAGTACTTGAGCCCATGGTGTCCTGCCGTTAATCACCTGAGACGAGTGCAGCGAACCTTGTAGATTTCTTTAGATCCGGGCTGGAGAGGGCTCAGCGCGCGCTGCTATCGGTGGTCGATTCTGTAATCCACCACTTACTTTGGGATACCAGAGCGTTGGCTTGTAACCGAACATCCCTGCATCATCATGAGCTCTGAAACTCGAAGCATATATAGAAGCTCTTCACGCACCAAGATGTCTGGCAGCTACAAGACCGTCCCCCCCTTGATTACCTGGACCACAGCACACCAGTACGCGAGGGTATTTCTCCCTGTTGTACACTGTGGCGAGTGCTTGTGCACACGCAAGGCCGGCGAGCTCCATTAGCTGGGATGCCAACGTCCGTATGTCAATGTACTATATCAACGGAGATATCGCGCGTTATGTTCTTACCTGGTCGAGGCTGAACGCTCCAGCTGCGCTCATGAGCTCTTCGTCGATCTGTACGACAGCAACGACAGGTCAGCGTGATCAGCACTGATCATGGTTAAAGTTGCCGAGGATATGTATTACTTGCTGAGCGAGTTTGGAATTGAGGTAGCGTAGCGCCATGCCTGCCTGACTAGTTGTTGTAGATGAGCACACACCTGGACGATGTAGGTACTTACTAGTTACTGCCCGAGGAGTGTTATGGTACAAGTCAAAGGCTAGGTGTAGATGACGTCATTCTCTTATGTCATAGTGTGACCCATAGCGACGTCCCCGATCCCAAGAATGCACGCCATGTACCACGCAAGATGGCGGTTAGCAGTAGCTTTGTACGGATACTGGAAATGTCATGAACATAAGCAGTGAGAAATAGATAACAATAATTGCGACACCAGACATGGCTACATTATGCAGACACAACGGGGAAACTGTGGAAGAGAACAGGGTACACACTTTTGTACGCTAGAATACACCACCCAATACATCATAATGCACGCCCCACATGGCCAATGCAGCTCACGCAAAGCACAGTAAAAGAAACGTACACTTCGTTAGCACTCCCCCGCAGGCTTCGCGCACACCCGCCGGTGCTCGTCCCAATCCAGCCGCTGATGGTCCGCCGAACAGTACTTGACCAGTTTACACCGGCTGCACACCAATCCCGCATAACTGACGCGCCCGCCCGCGCCGTCCTCCGGTCCAGTCTCGCTGCCTTCGGAGCTGCCCTCCGAGCATCCCTCGCCCGCGGCACAACCCCCGCCGCTCGGAACCGGGTCGTCAGAGAAACAAACGTCGCAGTCGATCCAATTGCACATCTCCTTGGGGCGCACGCGCCGACCGTAACGGTACCGGACCTTCTTCTTGCCCTTCTTAGACGGCGCGCAAAGAACGGCGGCCGCTTTTGCACCGTGCTTCGGGAAACGGACGAGCTCGCAGCAGTTGTCCGTGCATCCCGGATTCGGACACCCGCTTGGAAAATCGTGGTAGACGTCCTTGTGGGGCACAAACTGTGGGTGCGCGAAGAGAATTTGCGAGTAGGACATGGTCTGGTGCGAGAAGAGGACGATGAAAGGTGGCTGTTTCTCGTGTAGGATCGCGCGGAGGGTAAGGTCGATCTGAGGGAAACAGGGGGTGCGACGGTTTCGATCCAAGGCGCCGGTCAGCTGGATATCTACAAATTGTTGTAAAGACGAGGTCAATATGAAAAGAAGTCCATGAGTGGTATGCGTATGAGACTGCGTGCACGATGTGCTTGAAAGAAGTGCGGGACGGCCGAGATGAGTATGTGAGACTTACAGTCGTGGTTTATCTTCTGTTCTACACTCGGCTTGCAGTAGCCGGACGACGTATGTTGGCAGGCATATTGAAAGTATTCGGAAACTTGATCCATTTCGTGCCGCTTGAGGTCGGTCACAATAACGTAGATATCGTCGCAGCCGCGGTCGTGCATGCCTCGTAAGAGCATAAGCTCTGGAAGCTATGTCAAAGTGGCAAGCGTCAGGAGCGCGACGTCCACGAGCAGGGCCATTGCTTCGCGTACCATGCTGAATATAACAGGCATCATCGTGAGTCGCTTCATGGAGCAATGGTGGTAGACATGAGTAACCCATGTACGATCCAGGGGGATGAGACGGCCCGTGTCGACGGTACGAGTGAAGATGTTCTCCGGAACGAAGACACCCTTGTTCCAGAGAAGGATTTGCTCGCGGCGCTGCGTGGCGTTGGCGGCGTGTTTGCGCTCGCGAACGCGCTGGAACCAGTCGTAATAGGAGTCGGGTCGGTGTGGCCGTTCGAGCCATTTATCGATGAGCATGTCTGTTGCGTCGTTGTCGAGCTTCTGACATTCAAGCTCGCTCATGGAGAGGCTGGGTGGGATGAACTTGGAGTAGTGAAGACCAGGCATGGCGGATCATCCGTGGGCGTCGGGGAGAGTGGAGGTCGAGGGAGAAGAATTCGAAGAGGGATCGGCGCGAAATTGGAATGATCCCGCCGGAGACAAGCGCTCGAGAAGAAGGATCTGCACTTTGACGCGAAACGGTCCGCCCTAAACACCAATCGCCTGTCGGCGTCCAAGCTATTAGATGATAGTGTAGCCTGCTCAAGCGAAGAGCTGGTTACACAAAACTACCAACGTTAGCTTTTGTGCACGAACAAAATGATATATATTCTGTATGTATATTTATTCAAAATTATTCAGCTGCATGAGATAAGTATGATGGCACGTGATCATCGCACGCCGACGCGGTCCTCCGTAAATACCGCAGAGCGTCGCTCAGTCCATTGGGACGTGCTGAAGAACGCGCGAGCTGCCGCCGCTCGCGTGGTACATACACCCAGTACTCATGTTTCATGTGAATCACATCTTCGTGTGCAAAGAACCCGATTGGGTGAGACTCAGGCCCGACTTGTGGGATAGCTCAGTGCGGTGAAGCCGCGGTGAGCCGACTGGGCTTCCGAACATAAGGACAACGGCCATGATATCGCTTCGACCGTGACCACCATGGCGAAGATGCGTGTCCTCATCGCGCTCGTCTCTCTCCTCGCTGAACGCGCCGTGTGCAGCGGCATCGAACAAGTCCGTCTCATCGGGCCCCAGGCAGTCAACCTCTGGCGACTCGAGGCCGCGCGCACCACGGCTGCTATCACCGACAACCTCGTCCATGCCCAAGCACCCCTGCTCGTGCAGCAATCCGAGACCGACGGAAACGCCCCCCATGGAGTCTTTACATCCTCTGAAGCGTCCCTGGAAGAGCTCAAGCGCAAGTTCCCCGCCCACTACTTCACACAACCGCTTGACCACTTCGCGGAGAACGCCTCGAGCGGGCACACGTTCGGGCAGCGGTACTGGATCAGCACGCGTCACTACCGCCCGCGCCCGGGTGCGCCGGTCATCGTGCTCGATGGGGGTGAGACGAGCGCCGTGGTCCGGCTGCCCTTCCTCGACACTGGCATTGTGGAGATCTTGACGAAGGCAACCGGGGGTGTCGGTGTGATCCTGGAACATCGGTATTATGGTGCGTTCAATGTCTATGATTTCCGTGTGATCCGTTGGGCGGTGCAAGGTGGGCCGGCGGCAGGTTGCTGAGTACTGACCGGGTGGCACAGGCAAATCCATCCCCGTGCAGAACTTCACGACCGATTCGTTGCGGTACGAACATCTGCACGCCCTTCATTCATATGTAGCGTGTGTCCTGAGATGTCAACGCAGGTGGTTGAACAATGCTCAGTCCGCGGCGGACTCTGCTAACTTCATGGCAAACGTACAATTCCCCGAGGTTGACGAGGATCTCACGGCGCCGAACCATCCATGGATATACTACGGCGTCAGTCTTGAGGCATCAATGCTTACCCCTCGCCGCGCTTTTGACGCGTTTTACCGTAGGGATCCTATGCCGGCGCCCGCGCAGCCCACATGAAGGTCCTGTATCCCGACCTTGTCTATGGGGCGATCGCCTCTAGTGGTACGCCCCGCTTTGTCATTTCCCGCCGCCATGCAAACTGATCACCTCAAACTGCACGGTAGGTGTCACGCATGCAGCTCTCGAGCTCTGGGAATATGCGGATGCCGTCCGTCGCGCCGCCGACCCGAAGTGCGCGCAGAATCTGGAGTCCTCCTTCGAAGTTATCGACGCCCTCCTCGACTTCCCCGCAACGCGCACTCCTCTGAAAGCGCTTTTTGGACTAGCAAAGCTCACGTACGATGATGACTTTGCTTCGCTCGTGTCGGTTTGTCTTCACCTCACCTACCTTGGGCTTCTGAGGTTGCTGCTAACAGACGAATATCGCAGAGCCCCATAGCTTTATGGCAGGCGAAGGTATGGGACCCGGAGGTTGGAAGCACGGGCTGGGATGAGTTCTGCCAGGCCCTTGATAAGCCATTCCGTCCCTGGGATGAGGCAGATACGGCTGAGTACGACGAGAGCGTCGGTCTGGTGACAATCACTGAGGACTTTGCTGTTCCTCTACCGGTGTATAACCATGCCCGCTACGTGAAAGAGGTAGGTGGTTGTAGTGACGAATGAGAAAAAGATGATGCCATACTAACAAGCTGCGCTCTACAGAAACTCGTGCCACAATGCTCTGGAGGTGCTTTTGACGACGTGAGAACATTCGACATTACATGCGGGGTCAGCCTGATGACCGTTTCGGATATGATGATAGTGCTTCGGGACCCACGATGACTCCAAATATCAAGGCACCGATTTATCCCAGACATGGCGTCTGTGGATGTTCCAGGTCTGCACCGAGTGGGGATACTTCCAGGTGCGTCTACCTGATGTCCCTTCTGCGACACATGTATAGTTGACATATGCACGCACATAGACCGCTCCGCCGAAGGGGATGCCCCGCATCATGACACGCCGAATGGACCTTGCGTACGAGTCAAAGCTTTGCAAACAGGTGCCTTCGTGCTTCAACGTTCGCGATGGATTCATCCGACTCACCGCCAACACTTGCTAGGCATTCCTCCCCGGAAAGGAGTTCGTCGTCCCGGACACTCCGAACATCACTGCTGTTAACGCCCTTGGAGATTTCGACATCGCGGCAGACCGCCTGGCTATCATTGACGGCGAGGGTGAGCCTACAGTTGCGATGGAACTTTAGCACATACTCACGCACGGGATGCCATCTTAACAGTGGACCCTTGGAGGCCGGCCACTCCGCACAGCCACTATGCTCGCGACAGACCAGACACCATCTTGCGGCCCTTCAAGCTTATCCCAAGTACGTCGCCAATTTCTCGCATTCCCTACGAGATATTGAGCAGCGCCGTATTTTCAACGAAACAGATGCAGTCCACCACTATGACGAGTATGGCCTGCCCAAGTTGTCCGACGAGCCGCTCGAGATCCAGCTCATTCACGAAGAGATGATCGGGTTTGTGGCGTCTTGGCTGTCGGACTGGGAGGCGCCAAATGCTACCGCTCATTGATAGTATACCCTGGATTCTGTAGTATCTGGGCTGCACTGTGTAGAACAATATCGGGAATGTGTGGATGTCACTAGCACTGACATTAACGTCAGCGTACACAATATATATTCTACAATTATTACCTTTTTGGGAGGGATAGGGATGACAAACGCCCAGCTATCATGACTTGAGTAGTAACTGAGACCGCGCCTCTTGTTCCCACTCTCACCACATCTTTACGTTCGCATACAGCGTGACCAGAGGGATAAACGATGGGTAATCAAGTGTCTGCGCCTCATGATGGGCCTCCGGTCCTTCTGAAGGGGAAAGACATTGCTTCGATCGCGAAGTACATCAATTCCTCGGATTGCCACAGGGTCTTTGTCATGGTAAGGAGGTCATTGAGCGGTTCTACGCCGTAACTGAGATGATACGTAGTTAGGAGCAGGTACATGCATTGCCGTTTCGACCCGTAATTAACTCTAAGCAATGTGCCTTTGTAGGGGTCAGTACAGCAGCGGGCATACCTGACTTCCGTTCGCCCGACACAGGTATGTCTTTGAAGAATGTCTACGATGTGTTCTTATCTGACCTAGTCCTTCTGGCATAAGGGCTCTATGTAGGTCATGTCGATCGAGGATGAACTGTTGGGCTGAACCCAGCATCATAGTCAAACTTGGAACGGCTCAACCTGCCTTACCCCGAAGCTGTGTTTGAAATCAACTATTTTCGCCAAAACCCCATGCCATGCAAGTACCCGCCTTTTCTACACTGAGACGTCCCCCCCTGAGTTGCTCACCTCATCTCATCCCGCCAGTCTACACACTCGCGCGGGAGCTATACCCCGGCCGCTTCCGGCCCACGCTCACGCACACCTTCGTGAAGCTGCTCGCAGACCACCACCTCCTCGACACATGCTTCACGCAGAACATCGACACCCTCGAGCGGCAGGCGGGAGTCCCCGGCGACCGGATCGTCGAGGCGCACGGGAGCTTCGCAGCCCAGCATTGCATCGACTGCCACGCCTCCTTGGAAGGCTCGAAGATGAAGCGCGCGGTGGAAACGGGCGAGATCGTGAAATGCGAGGCCTGCGGGGGGCTCGTCAAGCCCGACATCGTGTTCTTCGGCGAGTCGGTAAGCGTGCGCTGCGTGCCCTCCGGATTCCCATTCAACCTTCGATCGTCACGGCTCACTCGCACGACTCGCAGCTGCCCCAGGTCTTCCAACAGAAGGTCCCGCGCCTGCGCAGCGCAGACCTTCTTATCGTCATCGGGACGTCGCTCACCGTGCACCCGTTCGCGGCCCTGACGGGGCTTGTCCCCGCCGTCTGCCCGCGCGTTCTCATCAACATTGACCCCGCGGGGGACATCGGCACCCGCCCGGATGACGTCGTCCTGCTTGGACGGTGCGACGAGATCGTGCGGACGCTCTGCGAAGCACTCGGGTGGGAGAAGGAGCTCGACCGGGAGTGGGCAAAGACGGAGATCCTCAGACCGTTCGAGGAGCTCCTGCTCGTAACGCCAGAGGCGGAGAAACCGTCTGCTGCAGCTACAACTCGACCGCCCGCCGATCTGGATGACGCAGGGACTCCCCCACCCGTTCCAGAGGTCGCCGCAGCAGTCCCGCCGACGGTCACAGAAGCAGAGGCGGAAGACGCGCGTGTTGAAGCGGAACTAGAGCTTCTCACGGAGCAGGTCGCGAAAGGGCTGGAGATCTCGGAAGGTGTGGAGAGTCGACCGCCTACGACAGTGACCACTGCCCCCGAGCCCGCTGTGAAGGAAGATACAGGGAAGGATGTGCAGGCGCTCCCGGATAGCTCGCAACAGGGGGCAGATGACCCATCGTCGGAACAGAAGGAGGGTGCATCGACTGCGAAGGAGAAGTTGTAGGTCGGTCAGCGGAGCCGCACTGAGGCACCCCGGAGGTTGTAGTGCTCGTCGTGCGTCATGCTGTATAGTACTCGTGCTGTTTGTATATTATTCCGCGTATGCCTATGAACTGCTGAGCACCATTTCAGAAGCACAATTGGGCTGCGTGGATGTGCCCAAATCGATCCGCGCGCTTCCTATAGCCTGCGAATCACCCGCAAAAGCGTCCCCACCGTGGGCGTGCACGCCGCCTCAGACCTCATGGCCCACGGGAGGCTCTTGCGTACCCCTGACGACAGGCCCCATACCAGCACGCACGCCCTTCGACGTCTTCCCTAACAGCAAGCATCCTGCTATGCAGGCGCGCGGCCGGCCACCGTGTTGTGCACGCTGAGGGAAGGCCAGCTGATAACTTTGGCCGCGCGTAATTGCAGCGGCGTCTCTTCTGACAAGCGAAGAAGAACCTAGCGTGATGTCCCACAATGCCCATTCCCACCCACCGCTCGTCTCTCTTCTCCTCCCCCAGGTGCGTCGTTGGCGTACGGGTCGAGCAGGGGAGTGTTCAAACGGACTTTCAAACAGCATACCTCTGCTGCACATAACGTGAGTATTCTCGACGTCCAGAAATAGCTGCCGCGAGATTCCTGATGATGTTGACGGCATGTGTACGTACCGGGAGCAGATCCAGACATTCATCATGGACGATCCGGACGAGTTGCTCATGCTGTACGACGGTCCCACCAAGATACTCGAGTCGCGAGACGTCGCGGGCATCGCCAAGTACATGAACTCTGAGCAGTGCCGGAAGGTATTTGTTCTGGTAATCCCGCTTCACCTTCCCATCCACGTGCAGCGTTGCTGAAGATCGATGATGCAGCTCGGCGCAGGTACGGACCTTGTCCCGTCAAGTCGGAGTCATGTAGTGACAATATGGGACTGCAGCGGCGAGCGCAGGAGCAGGGGTACCTGACTTTCGATATCCGAAGAAAGGTGAGTCTGTCGCGCTCATAGTCTGAACAAGGAGTCATCGGTGCGCCTTGCAGGACTATATGTGCGAACGCTCTTCATCGACGAAGCTGTGGAACCTGACGAGGATGATATGATCACTATTGCCGCAGTCAAAGATTATGGCAAGACTCAACCTGCCGTACCCCCGCGCTCTCTTCGAACGCACCTACTTTTGCTTCAACCCCACACCGCGTAAGTGTCCGCATCGGTACTCTCCCTCTTTCGCTAGCCTGTCATGCCGATTTTGATGCTCACCCCCTTGGTAATAGTGTATACGCTAGCGCGTGAGCTCTACCCCGGGCGCTATCGCCCGACGCCCACCCACTCTTTCACGAAACTTCTTTCCGACGGAGGCTCGCTCCATACATGTTTCACAGAAAACATCGACGCGCTCGAACGACAGGCTGGCATCCCCGTGAACGATCTCGTAGAGGCCTACGGTAGCTTCGCAAGCCAGAGATGCATGGACTGCCTGAAAGAGTTCGACGGCCAGAAAATGCGGGAAGCGGTGGAGAAGGGCGAGGCTGCACGGTGCGAGTCGTGCGACGGCCTCATTCAGCCTGGCGTTGCATTCCACGGAGACCCCGTACGCCCCCATCCCCTAGTCCAGGGACTCGTTGAGGGCTCGCTGACCGTTGTCTCAGCCTTCGCAAGCATTCACGGAGAGGTCGGCAGATCTGGGGAGTGCGGACCTGCTGTTCGTCATCGGGACGTCGCTAGCGACGCAGCCATTCGCCTCCCTCGCGACCCTCGTGCCCCAAAGCTGTCCGCGGATCCTCATCAATATGGACTTCGCAGGGGACATCGGGATGCGGTCAGACGACGTGCTCCTCCTTGGTAGGTGCGATGACGTCGTCCGGGACCTATGTAGGGAACTCGGGTGGGACGAGGCGCTGGACCGTGAGTGGGCGAAGACGGAGACACAGGTGTCAGCGGGCAACGAGGCTCAGGAGCAAGCCGTTTGCGCGGCAGTGAGCTCGGTCCTTGTCGGGGAGGAGCCGCATGAGGTTCTGTCACTGCGTCTGAATGGCGCGAGTGAGTTTGGTGGGGTGGGCGCAGACGGGGAGTGGGAGGAGCAAGCGCCAAAGACTGACTCCCTAACGGATCGGCTACGCACTGCGCTGGAGCAGTCAGAGAAGCCATCGGCCCATGCGCCTGACCCCGGTGTTGCGTTCGTCACAAGGTCGCTTAGCGGAGAAGAGCTGTTCGTGGACACGATGGCAAACTACTCGCCTCGCCCAGGGGAGGGATCCTTGGCGCTCCCAGATGGAGAGCATTTGGTTGCAGCTTGATAGGTGACGTGTTGCGTTTTTGGTTTCTTGAGACTTCGGACGAAGTTGTCATGTTCTAGTACACGATGTATACAGATACCACGAGTAAGACCTATGACACGAATGATTTGCTAGATGAGTGTCGCGGACATTGATTGAATGGAGCTTCGAACTCACCTATGGATGGAACAAGGCTTCTTGCAGGAAGATAACAGTGCGATCGAATAGCCCGCCCGGACAACCGAACTCGCCCTCCGCAGTCGGCTCGTAATCAAAAGAATGTTCTTTACCTTCCACAATCACAAGCTCCGCACGAACACCAACGCGTTGCAACAATGACCGCATATTCTCAGACTCTGTGACCTTAACCGCGGTGTCGGCCGACCCATGGATGAGAAACATCGGAGGCAGAGCAGGATCGACACCGAGCTGAGGGAACAGGTGCCGGTGCGCAGCAGGGATCGCTCCTCGAAGTTCTGTTTGCAGAGCTCCAGAGCTTGGGCCAGGACTTGGATGTCCCGAAGAGCTGTGGTCGTCATGATTAACTTCACGAAGGAGCGCTCCGAGTGTGGCGCTCAAACTGGGGGCGTGAGATCCAGTATAGTAGTCTAGGAATGTGCCCATCTGCAGATACAGTCGACCGAGGAGCATTCGTGGATTAGCCGGGTACCCGGGGATATGGTGTGTAGGGGGATAATATGCCAATGCCGAGTCCGAGGTAGGAGGTAACCTCGTACAGGCCGGATGCAGGTACTCGGAAAAATCGTTGACATCGAGTATCTCGCGTCCACGAAAGAACGGTTCGGTTTTGAGGGTCAGATATTGCCTCGTCTGCGATGATGAGGTTTGAGATTCTCGCGTGCGACACAAATTGACTGACCAGCATATCGCCGCCCATCCCATACAACGAAACGACTGCTCTAGGCCTCGGGGATGCGTGCATAGCTGCTAGATATGCGCATAGACCGCCAGCGCTAGTTCCGCAAACAGCGAGGGAACGGGCATTGATCTGTAAAGTGTAACCGGCGCGATTTGATGCAGCCCAATCGTCCTCGATGAGTTGGTTGACACTGCGTTCTATGAATCGAAAGAGATCTTGGATGTCGCTCAGGATATCGTGACCAGTAGCAGGCGGTATCAATTGGTAGTCCGCGGAGATGAAGACCATCCCAGAGTTCGTTAAGCGTTCTACGTGGCGGGCATAAGAGAGCCACCAAGTCATTCACGGCGGGAAGTGGCCAAGAGGTTCATTGCGTACTATGAAGCCATGAGGGAAACCAGCTTTTGCGGTTCCCGACCGTGAGAGCGCCTCCATGGAAGTATATCACGGCAGGGAGCTGCATCTCAGTGGTCAAAACTTCTCGGGGTGGGTAGACATCGAGATGGACGGGCAGTCCGTTTACGTGTTTGTACGCATAAGTGAAACCCTCCCCAGCCTCAAGAATCATGATTTCAAACAGACACAGACAACCACAGCGGTCAGCAAACGCAGATGTGACGATAGCAAAGCGTAGTCTGGTATTTGTGGCCGTGTGGTGGTCGTGGTTGAGAGCAATGACGGTAGACGCCCAAACGCGTCCGGAACGCGACGCGACGCGCTGGTGGCTTGCATCTCCAACTCTGCTCTCTTCCTCCACCACACTCTCTGTTCCCCCTTCGTCCCCCGTCCGTCTCTTCTCGATGGCCACGGAATCACTACGCCTACAGACATCCACAAAGTGGCAGAGAGCATTCGAGCGTCTCAATGGGGTACAGCCCGGCATCCAAGGGCTCCTGTCCTTCAGTGAGGTACGCCTCGATCCGAGGCTTCTAGTAATGTGCTTGACGCGAGCTGCCTTTCGGTATGTAGGCCTGGAAGACAGCTTCCGAGTTTCTCTACCCTCGAGACATCAACGATCCACATTCCGTTAAAACACTCGGTGTGTGCAGGCCGCAGTGGACCTTCTTCAGTGGACGTAACTCCTAACCTGGCCACAAGACATGCAGCGGGTTCGAACGGCCTTCGACCTCGTAGGGAGAGCGCGGATGTTGTCTATGCTCCTCGAGAAATTTCTCGGTATGTTTGTAACGGCCGCCCACTTATCATAAACTGAAAAGTAGAGCGGGCCGGCACAGAGGATATGAGGAGGCAGCAGCACCTCATTGAACGAGAGGTGGACCAATATATGTCGGAATACAAGGTACGCTACTGCGCGAATAACGTGCGGTGATCATCACCATAACTGCATATAGGCTTCTGGCAAAGTCGAGGCCATCGTGCAGATGATCTTCCGCCTCGTCTCGTGGTACACGTCCTGGAAACCCATATCAGAGTGTGTTCGCATGCCTTGGTCGTATGCGCCAAAGCCGGCTAACATTAGCTTCCACAGACTAGGACCGACTATACTTTCTGCTTACACGCTCGCGTTTCAGACTCACATATTCTCAACGTTTCCTCCGTCATTCTCGCGCGGATTCAAGGACCTCATAGCCTCCACTTTCGCGCTGGTAAACCCGACAACGCCACCACCATGGAGGATCCCCCAGAGCATGGCCGCTATGGACCCACCGCCGAGGCCAGATCATGTCCTATGGACCTCATGCGAGACGCTTGGTTTGTTGGAACGGTACGAGTCGTTGATTTCTAGCACATGTTATGAGCACATCGAGGCGCACGTGAATGAGACGTGCGGAAAGAAATGGGACGAACCCATGCTCGCTAAGTTGAGGGGATGGATGACCGAGAAAATCGTTCCGTGGATGATCATGCCCTACGCCCGCGGTGCTAGAAGCGGTTGGTGCAATATTCACAATATCTGCATGCCGCCTAGCGGACTAACGATGGCAATGTATCGCGCAGCCGAAGAGGCTCGTGGTATGTTGCAAGGTGTGGGGTCAAGGTTCGACTATCACGTCTGCAAAACGCTATGTGATCTTCGGTGAGTCGCTCACCCATATGGACGCGACCGTTGCCGACCTCAAAACCCAAGCATCCAGGAGATATTCGATATCATAGTTGACTACCCCGACTCACAGAGTGCGCTGCAGGACTTGAAGGTCGTTTCCTCATGGCATGGGCTCGAGGACCACGATGTGATGATTAACCGTGTTTGTGGTCGTCTTCAGGAATGTCTGCAGCGTGTGGATCAGCGCAGCCAGTTGGTCATCACCCTTCGTAAAGCGTGGGTCATTCGACATACGCTATATCACCTGGTGTTGATGTCAGCGGTATACATAGGAACAAGAAGCGTTTACTGCATCCCGGGGCGGACACGAAAGATATATTGACGCAATACGTCTCTATCATTCGATGTCTACGCATTATAGACCCCCCTGGCGTGTTGCTCTACAAGGTCGCCGACCCGATACGGAAGTACCTCAGGTAGAACTTTGTTCGAGCTGCCTTAGTGAGCTATTGACTAATCTACGGCTACTCAGGGAACGACCCGACACGATACGCTGCATAGTGGCCAGTCTTGTAGGCGATGGCGAAAGCGGCGACTCCCTGGTGGACGAGAATGAGCCTATCCAGCCATTGCAACAGATGCAGGCCGATGATTTCACGGATCCGAATTGGGAGCCTGAACCGATCGATGCTGGTCCAAGTGAGCAACCTGCAGAGGCACTCTAGTGATCGTCCTTTGGCTGAAGATTCACAGATTTCAGGACGAACAAGCCTAGCGATGTCATCAGCACGCTCGTCAGTATCTATGACTCCAAGGATCTTTTCGTCAAGGAGCTGCAGGTTCTGCTCACGCAACGCCTGCTTGCCGTTAAAGACGGCAACTACGAGCGAGAGGCGAGTCGTGCAGAGTACCTACCCTATGATACGTGCTGACGAAACGGGATTAGCGGAGAAACATCGAGATCTTGAAAGTACGCTTCGGCGAGGCGGCCTTACAAGTCTGCGAAGTCATGCTTCGCGACATGACGGACTCTCGGCGTATCGATCAACACGTCCAAGCACAAAAAGCTGTACGCACAGTGCTCGTGCTCTTCCAACGTCCCTATACCTAAGCTCGATTTCCAGGGCCCTCTCCACCCGACAATCATCTCGCGGCATTTCTGGCCGCCGCTCCAGACTAACAGCTTCACCATGCCTGGACAGTTCCGAGAGTACGTTCTGTTGCCAAAAGCCGTCTCAATGGCACTGAGGAGAAGCTACATAGGATACAAGAGTCATATGCGAACGAATTCCATCTGTTCAAGCCAGACAAGAGGCTGCACTGGCTCTCACACCTTGGGACGATCAACCTCGACATTGAGCTGCAGGATCGGACGGTCAGTGCGGAAGTTCCTCCGCTCGAGGCGTCCCTCGTCGAATTCTTCTCCCAGAAAGGTAGGCCATCATTCCTCAGCCCCTCGTGGCGCGAGATTCACGCGATACTGCGCAGACACCTGGATGGTGGACGACCTCGTCGCCGAGCTCAAGTCGGTGGAGAAGATCGCCATCGTGAAGGCGCTCACGACCTGGCTCGACCTCGGTGTTCTCAAGGAGGACGACCACGAGCGGTACAAGCTGCTCGAGGTCGCCGAGGCTGTGCCGTCCGGCTCAAGACCTATCGCCCGTCCTGGTTCGTGCTCCCAGTTACCGACAGCACCCCACATGCTAACTCGGAGCAGCTGCAGTCATCGAAGAAGACACGCCAGGGATGGCTGCACAAAAGCAGCAGGCAGAGCAGATGAAGGTCTTCTGGAAGGTTTGTCGTGGCCGTTTGCGCTGTGAGGTGGTGACTCTGGCTGAGCGCCCCAGCTGCAGTTCATCGAGGGGATGCTCACAAACCTCGGCGCGCTCCCTCTCGCACGGATACAAACGATGCTCAAGTTCGCGCCAGGGTACGATCAAACGATCGAGCAGCTCGGTGAGTTCATGGAAGCTGCAAGGCGCGAAGGCTTGGTGATAGTCAAGGACGGGATGTGGAAGCTCTGCCAGTGAACGGAACACGGGCTGTTGATCATGTGACCGATCTATCATATGTGCGTGGGAGGCATACCGTCATACCGTAACTTGTTGTAGTATATTGATACTAGATTCTCGGAAAAAACAATGCCTCCTGGCTGGATTGAACAACCGACCTCACCATTACGAGTGGCGCGCTCTACCACTGAGCTAAGAAGGCTAACAGCATTCACTCTAGTCTTACCATCAGTGAGTGGCAATGCCTATTTGTCTGCGGTCATGATGTCGTCACAGCCGTTGTCTCAGGTCTTCCCCAGACCACGACCGACGCCCAGCTCTGGGCTATTCGTCTTCAACATCTCTCTTTCTATCTGCTTTCTCTGTCTGACACAGTGCTTGAGTACCAAGGGCGCATGTCCATGCCGGCGCTGAAGGGCACGCCAGCGTCATGGTCCTACTTATTTATACGGTAAAGTGTGCGCATATCGCAGCCCACGAGAAACTCAAGGCAGTGCGAACAGTCTTTTGTTCAAGTTTGTGCTCAAGATCTTCTACGGCACCATCGTCGTGGAAAACGTCGACCTAATACCCCCGAGAGGGACGCCGTGGTGAGTGACCTATTAACGGCGTGCGCGCGCACACAGCATCCCAACATCTGCGACGCAGTATTGTGTGTGCGAACCACAGCAACTCCCTTACCGATGCGCTGTGAGTGTTCCCATGCTGGCGCGAGTGCGGGGATCCTGAGAACGTGGCGGACAGTCTCCTGGTCACGTCGATTCCGTCCAAGGTACGCGGGCCCCGGGGACGTGGCTCTCGGCAGTAACATGACAGAGACCGTGTGGGTGTAGAAGCGCAACCTTCTCCGGTTGACGGCGAAGTCGACGCAGTTCGGGAAGAAGACGTTCACGAGCTGGCTTATCGAGTCTGCGGGGACCGTGCCCCTCATGCGGCGCAAGGACTACGCAGAGGGCTCGGAAGTCGACAACAGTCATGTCATGCGTTACCTTATGGAGGTTGGTTTCTGTTTTTCTCTACATGGAAGGTGAACGTTGACGTCTGAGTTATGCGTAGGCATTGGAGCTTGGCGACGCGGTATGTTTGTTCCCGGAAGGCATGAGCAGGTATCACCCCACCATTGCCCCACTCAAAACCGGAGGTTTGTGAGCGGGAGCTACAATGCGTTGCTAAAAGGAGCTGACCCCCGGTGCCACAGTCTCGAGGCTGGTGTCTGACGTCCTCACTCGGAACCGACATAATCCAGACTTTGAGATAAACGTCCTAACGTGTTCCATCACATACATGTGAGTAGCGCACGCTCGTGAAAATATCATCAGCTAACTTGCGTAGGCACCGGCAACACTTCCGCTCAGATGTGCTTGTTACATTCCATCCACCGATGAAGTTCACGCCGAAGGTACGTGTCCCGTCTTCCTGTCGTACCATCTGGTTTGACTGTGACGCACCACAGAACAATCCCGAACTCTTGGCTCCAACAGACTTCAGTGAGATACGGGTCCTCACAGCGAAGATGCACCAACAAATCAGCTCCGGCACGCTGGACGCGCCGTCTTGGAGGCTGGTTCGGAATGCGAAGCTCGCGGCGCGTATGTACGCACCATTGGGCACGACGATGAGCCTCGGCGACTACATCCGCGTGGTCAGGACATTTCTCGAAGCGTTCAAGTTGGCAGAGCAACCGAAGGTGGACCCGACTAGTGACGGCGAGGCTCCTCAACCCGAACAAGTGCTGCGTGAGGACAAGAAGATTGTTCAGCTTGGTAATGACTTGAAGGTGAGCACTTTGTTTGTGCGCGAGATGCTGATGGCTCACAGCCACGCAGGAGTACCAAGACCAGCTCTCCCGGTGGGGTATCAAGGATGACCGCATCCGTCGTCCGCTCCCCCGCCGCGTCATTCTATACCGGCTCTGCGTCCGGCTCATCTGGTCTCTCTTCCTCATCACCCTTTCTATCCCCGGCCTCCTGCTCTGGCTACCCGTGTTTGTGACCACCATGATCGCCGTGCACCAATACAAGCGCACGGGCCCGGTGTGGGACACGTACGACGAGATCGCGCAGTACAAGCTGACGTACGGCCTCATCTCGTGGATATGCGTGTACTTCACCGCGATGGTCGTCACCTTCCCCACCGCGCTGCTCACCGCGGTGCTTGTGCCCGCGGCGATGTGGATGGGCCTGCGCTGGATGGAGGACGCGGTGTCGGCGTTCCGCGCGTTCGTCTCGCTCGTGCGCTTGCTGTGGATCGGGGCCCCGGCGCTGCAGGCGATGCGCGGGCGCCGGGCGGAGCTGTATGCACGCGTGATGGCGCTCGCGACGGGGACGCTGGGCCTGCCCGCGGAGCCCGAGACGTACTTTGCGGAGACGGGGGGCGTGGAGAAGGGGCGGGTGCGCGGGCGGTGGGCGAGCAAGGCGAACTACTTTTCGGTGCGGCGGCGGAGGAAGCGGGACTGGAACGAGACGCTGCGGCTTTACGACCAGGTGGACTATCCCGGAGACGAGTACTAACGAAAGAGGATGATGTGTATCTTCAGCCTTGGGGCTTTTGGTCATATGTATTAACTTATGTGCAGGTTGGTTGACGGTGATGTTCCTGCTTGGATATGACAGCTATTGTCAGATCGATAGGCCGCTCGAAAACACATCTTACGTTACGTTTGAAGACCAGATGTTGCGGCGTCACTCGCGTGAGCTCGACTAGACTCGACAAGCGCCGAACGGTGATCGTGGACGGGTATGCGAGGGTAGAGGAGCCCAACCGCGTCCTTGCCGCGTCGCCGCTCGGAGGGACTGTATGCTATATGTTTCTCGAGGGGCCTATCGAATTGATGACCGCTGTAATATTGTTGTGGCCTTCTCTGCTACGGTGCTTTGGAGGTGTCTGCTGTTCGGTGCACTGGTACATATGATGTGGCGCTCAGCTTGAAGCCGTGAGAAACCGCCTCCGAGGGCGCTTCGCCAGAAGGACCGCCACGAGGCTCCCAGCCACCCACCACTGCGCCGGTAGTGTGTGTAGAACGGAGTTTGGACGCGACGTTGGCGATGTTCACCCCGGTGTTCTCTTCGTGGTTTTATGCGCAGAAGAGCTTAAGTGGCTTTGTAGGAACGAACGGGAAGATCTGGGCTGCACGTTCGGTGGATCTCGAATACGGCCAGGAAGCTCAAGGGCCCAGTGTGCCCGTTTTGGACTGCGGTACGGGGAGGACGGGGGGCGCGGTTTGTCTGTGATTCATGTGGAGGGATGTGTTCGCCCGGAATGCGAAGGCGGGTTGAGGTACGGGGCGCAAACATGTGTCGAACGTGCACTACGCCGAGGATCAAAACATGCGCCGCCGCCGTCTGGAGCTTTGTCTCCGAGTCGGCTGCAGGCGATGGACGCCGGTTTCTCTCGGTCGCGGTCCCAGCAAGGGTCGACTGAGGCAAGACCGGATGGCTGGGC
Organism: Trametes gibbosa; assembly: GCA_022606055.1. Classification (NCBI taxonomy): domain Eukaryota; kingdom Fungi; phylum Basidiomycota; class Agaricomycetes; order Polyporales; family Polyporaceae; genus Trametes; species Trametes gibbosa. The sequence continues at coordinate 327,933 of JABYQJ010000037.1, read as the reverse complement.
CTGACGCGGACGTTGGACCAGATAAATATTGCTGCACCCGTCACCCACGTCATCGTGCACGATCCCTCGCCACACTCTCTATCGCCTCTATATATCCTCCCTCCTCTTCTCCCGCCCCCGTCTGCCCCGACCGCTCCCCAACGCCGCCCCCATGCCCTCCGTCGATCCGCTCGTCTCTCCGGACCACCCAGCTTTCCCCGAACCCAACTTCGCGGACCCCGGCAGCGACGACCGCAAGCCCCGCACGCTCATTCTCTGCTTTGACGGCACAGCGAGCCAGTACAACGGATACGTACGGCTATCCCCGATCGTTCCATGTCGGTTTTCGCGCCCACTGACCAACATCCGGTGCTGCAGAACACCAACGTCGTCAGGTTCTACGCCCTGCTCAAGAAGGACGACGACAACAGCCAGCAGCTCTGCTACTACCAGGTGAGCTGCGCGTTTCCAAGCACACCCGCGCGTTCCATTCGCGAGCAGACAGCTGGGGTCCATGGGCGCGCGCCCGCAGCTAGCCCCGAAATGAAAAACGACGTCATATGAACCAGACGCCGCGTTTAAGAGCCATATGGATTGAACCCGCGTCGCTGGTTGTGCGCTGACACGAGTTCTCCAGCCAGGCGTGGGGACCTACCTGAATCCTGGCGTCGTTTCTCCGCTCTTTCAATGGGGCGCCAAGATGCTAGACGAGGCGTTTGCATGGTCGGTCCTCCAACGTGCTTGGCATCGCTCCCACCAGGGTCGCCTGACGCCCCCCGTCGACGCATATAGGTATCTCGACGCCCACGTGCGTGGGGGTTACCAGTTTTTGATGCAGAACTACAACGCGGGCGACCGGATTTGTCTCTTCGGTATGGCGCCGTAGTGCTCCGACCGGTCTTCGCGCGTCGGGCTAACGCGAAAGGCGCACATAGGCTTCTCCAGGGGCGCCTACACTGCAAGGGCGCTCGCAGGGATGCTTCACAAGGTCTGTGGCATTTTCCCACACGCGACTGTAATTGACTAGACTGACGAATGCCCTCGATGGTGTGTCCAGATCGGATTGCTGCCCAGAGACAATCCGGAACAGATCCCCTTCGCGTACAATCTGTACACGAAGACCGACAAGGACAGTCTGGCGCTCGCGGCTGGGTTCAAGCAGACGTTCTGTCGGACCGTGGATATCGAGTTCATCGGTGTATGGTGAGCCAGTACAGTTTATTCCTCTGTTTGTGAATGCAGTCAATGAATCTGCTGTGATAGGGACACCGTTGCGAGCGTCGGTGTGCTGATGTCCCGCACGCTGCCGTTCACCACAACGAACACGACGATCAAGAAGTTCCGACACGCGCTAGCGTTGGACGAGGTACGTTCACTCTCGACGCGTTTCTAACCGCATACAGTGCCTGATTCTCGTCTGAAGCACCGCGTCAAGTTCTGCCCTAACTTCTACCACCGGGTCACCTCGAGCCCTGTGGAGGAGGCCTCCTCCAACCCCAGCACATCTCTTCTGGCAGGACCCAGTAGCCCACAGTCCCACGGTCCCTTCAAGAAGTCGTGGAAGTCCGCAGCCAAGATCGAGAAGACGACTCTGCAGCAGAACAAGGTCAGGGAGCAACTTCGGAAAGGACAAGCTCCCACAGGCTCCACCACCTCCAGTCTCGAGGCGGAAGCGCTTGGGGACCAGGTCCCAGGCGGCACGGACATCCTGGAGGTCTGGTTCGCCGGCTGCCACGGCGGTACGCAGCCTTTGATCGCCCTTCCTTCCTCGTGCAAGGACGCTGACGGCGCGGGCATAGACGTGGGTGGCGGGTCGGTGGCGGACGACGTGGGCGTGAGCCTGTCGGACATCACGCTCCGCTGGATGGTGCGCGAGGTCGTGGCCGCGCAGTGCGGGATCGCGTTCGACGACGCCGCGCTCGTCCGTGCGAACATTCCCGAGTCCATCTTTCGCGGCGTGGGCTTCCCGCTCCCCGCACAGGCTACGCTCTCGCCCGTGCCCCACCACCTGGGCCATCGTGGATTTGTCCCGGCGGACGACGCGGGCGCCGCGCCGCTGGGAAGCCAGGGCAAGCAGGCTCGCCCGGGGGATGAAGGCTCGGGCTCGGGATCCGGCGAGAGCGGCGCGGGGTCGGGGCAAGATTCGCTCGACGCGGGCGAGGACGCGCTCCAGCCGGCGCACGACGCGCTGAAGAGCACGCCGACGTGGTGGATACTCGAGATCCTCCCGATAGGGTGGCCCGCGCTGAACAAGGCGGGGCAATGGGGGACGCGGTTCTGGTGCGTCCTCCGTTCCAGTGGTATCTGCGACACTGCTCTGATTGCGGTGACTGGTGGGTGGGGGCAGTTCCCACCTCGGGAGAGGACGACAGGCGCCGGTGGACCAGCCGATGCTGATACATGAGACGGTGCGCGAGCGCATGCAGGACCCGAACTTGAAGTATACCCCACGCACGAAGTGGAAGCGCGGAACGGAGATTTACGTCTCCTGATGCGCTTCTGCCGAACGAGGTAATGTATATCCCTTATTATATCAAGCAGCATGATGTCAGGGGACCAAGGACGTCCGCACGTTCGGGCAGGACTATATATTTACGAGTTACGATCCTTTCACGAGCGTCACGCCTTACATACATACTACCTACGGAGATCCCGTTCCGTACACCTCCATCTCTTGTCTTTCAGATTATCTCGTTTTTTATATTCGTGAGATGTGCCCTCGGCACACCTCACGCCATGCCTATCCCCACTGTAGCACAACACAACGTTGTTCCATAACGAACGTTCGTCACGACATCTCACGACCCTCCGTCACCGTCCGAGTGCGGCTGTCTGTCTGCGAGGACGTGGAAGCGCGGTCTATGGTCTATATGATGTTTACAGCATGGCAAGTCCGATGATACTAATCTACGATGGAGAACCGCGGAGGACCGATATCCAACACCTCCGCGAGACCCTACCACCACCACCACCACCACCGCAGCCGTCACCCCTGCACATGTCTCATTTCCGGGGAGCGAACGCGTCCGCGAGGAACTGCTCGATCTGCTTCTTGTGCTGTGCCTGCCAAGCGCGCACGCACGCGCGTCTGTGTCAGCCAACCCCGCACCGACGGAGCAGCGCACAAAGCGCTGGATGGAAAAGGAGGGTGCGGACGCGACGCACCTTGCTGCCGGTGGCGACGGAGCTCGTGGGCCCGCGCCCGGCGTAGAGCGGGTACTTGCGCGGGTGGTGCTGCGTCTCCTTCGCGGCGGTGTGGATGCGCGGGCCGACGTACGACCATGCGCCGTTGTTGAGCGGCTCTTCCTGCGGGGACGGTGAGTACGTGGGATGGCACCACGGAGGGAGAAAGCGAGGAGGAGGAGGAGGAGGAGGAGGAGGGGGGGGAGAGAAGCGCACCTGGCACCAGAGGATGTCGGCGTTTGGGTACTTGTCCAGGTGGGGCGTCAGCTGTGGGAGAGCGTGGGTTGTGAGCGAAAGATGCGCCGACGCTATGTGACAGGAGCAACAGCAAGGGATGAGGGATGAGACGTACGAGGTCGTAGGGGAATGGCGAGATCTGCTCGATGCGGCTGATGACCACGTCGTTGATGCCCTTTTCCTCGCGCTCCTGGAGGAGCGTGTAGTACACTTGACCTGAAGTAGTGAAGCAGACACGCTGAGAATGCCGATTATGAGCAGACGCGAAAGCAAGGGCGACGGACCGGTACAGAGGATGTGCCGGCGGACCTGCTCCGGAGCGACGAGGCTCTCGGGGTGCGGGTCGGGGAGGTAACGCTGGAAGTGCGTGTCGCTAGTCATATCCACGAGCTCAGAGCGCGCGCGCGGGTGACGGAGGAGAGATTTCGAGAAGAAGAGGATGAGCTAGCGGGGAGGTGAGCTAGAGGCTGGGGTAAGGAGAGACTGAAGAAACTTACGGGCTTGCGGAAATCACGGTGGATCTGGCGACGGAGTACGTGGAACTGGAGACAGACAACGGTGAGTGCACAACATGAGTACGGAAGGGGGTCGAGCATACGTAGTTGGCAGGGGTTCTGCGTATTAAAATGTCAGAAGAATGTCGAAGAAAGATATGACATCAGCAGACTTACGTCGGGTATACGACTTGCATGTTTGAGTCCTGGTGTTGCCGCTCAATCTTCTCGGGAGAGGGATACACATGAGGATGGTCGTCACACAGCTGGAGGAAGCGCTCCACCCGTCCGCTTGAGTGCTCGGGCCCCTGACCATCGAAGCCATGGGGAAGGTTCATAACAAGACCTGTGCGTTGGAACCACTTGCGCTCGCCAGACGCGATGAACTGATCGATGATACATTGCGCGTTGTTCACGAAGTCGCCAAACTGCGCCTCCCAGATCGAGAGTGCATTCGGTGAAACGAGCGAGTATCCGAGCTCAAACCCAAGCGCGCCATATTCGGATAGAGACGAGTTGCAAACGACGAAGCGGGCCTGGTCGCCGCCGAGGTTGTTCAGCGGGACGTACTGCTGTTCCGTTGCCTGGTCGTGGATCACCGCATGTCGTTGGGAGAACGTCCCGCGCTCGACGTCCTGGCCGGACACCCTCACGTGAATTTTCTCGAGGGCAAGAGAACCGAACGCAAGCGCTTCTGCAGTCGCCCAGTCGATGTTCTGACCTTCCTCGACGGTCTTTCCGCGGTTGCTGAGGATACGTGCGAGGTTGCGGTGAGGTTGGAAGCCCTCGGGGAAAGAGGAGATGACCTGGCCGACGTGTTTGAGCACATCTTCCTTCACGCCCGTGTCGCGTGAGGGCAGATTTCTCTCGACGAGCTCCTTGGGCGACGGAAAGCCAGGCCAGCTTGAGGAGAGCCACTCTTTGCTCGTCGGCACGTAGGTCTCGGCACCTTCGGCTCCCTTCTCAAGCGTATCCCATACCCACTTTTTGTGCGCATCGATGTCCTTCTGAGTGAACGTGCCGCGCTCGACTAGCGCCTTCGTGTACTTGGTCAGCGTCGTCGGCTGCTTCTCGATTGCCTTGTACATGCGTGGCTGCGTGAAGCTTGGCTGGTCCGTCTCGTTGTGGCCGTACCGGCGGTAGCAGACTATGTCCACGATCACGTCCGACTTCCACTTCGCGCGCCAGTCTGCTGCGAGCTGGCAGACGAAGTTGACTGCTTCGACGTCATCGCCATTCACGTGGAAGATTGGCGCGTCGAACGCCTTCGCGATGTCGGACGGGTACGGTGTCGAGCGGGCGAAACGCGGGTCCGTTGTGAACCCGACCTGGTTGTTCACGATCAAGTGCACGGTACCACCCGTGCCATAGTTGAGCAGGTTGTGGAAGCCCATCGTCTCGTACACGACGCCCTGCCCTGCGAATGCAGCGTCACCGTGCAGCAAAATGCCCATTGCGGAGCTGTGTGTCTGCTCGTCGTTCGCAAAGTGCTGCTGCGCCCGCGTCTTACCCAGGACTAGCGGGTCTTCCGCTTCGAGATGCGAGGGGTTGGCCACGAGCGAGAGAGAGACCTTCTTTCCGGACGGTGTCGGACGGACATAGTTGGCGCCGAGATGGTATTTTACGTCGCCAGCCGGGAAGTCGTCGTCTTCTGCGGTACCCGAAAACTCGTTAAGGATGGCTTCAATCGGTTTGCGGATGACGTTAGCGAGCACGTTGAGCCGGCCGCGATGGGGCATGCCGATGGTGATGTTCTCAACGCCGTGCTCGACCGACCTGTCAATGAGTGCTTTCATACCGGGGATGAGAGACTCGCCGCCCTCGAGACCGAATCGCTTCTCGTTGGGATACTTGGTGGCAATGAATTTCTCAAACGACTCTGACCAGATAAGGCGGTCGAGGACCATGTGCTTCTCGTCGATGGTGTAATTCCATGGCTTCGGGATCTCAACTCGCTCCCGGATCCAGTCGCACTTGTCCTTGTCCGGGATGTGTACGTACTGGAAACCTACGGAGCCGCAGTATATCTGCTTGCAGGTGTTGATGACCTCGCCCAGGGACATTGTCTTCCGGTCCTCGGTCGCAAAGTGAGGGAGGATTCCGGGGCCGAGAGTGATTGGCGTCTGGAGGTCACGTTCGGTGAACCCGTACTGGGCCAGTTCGAGCTCGGGCGGGTGGACATCATTGAGGTCAGGGTCAAGGATACCAAGGGGGTCGAGATCTGCGAGGTGATGCCCGCGAACTTGGTACGCACGTACGAGCAGTTGTACCTGTCATATGCGCCGAATAATAGATAAGGGACGTGTAGAGCATGCGTATGGTGAGCTCAACGTGCCTTCAAATGGATGTCAAGGTCCTTGTTCCCGGTGAAGTTCAGGCTGGCAACGCCCGTTGGGACAAAGCTCGGCGGGGGCGTAAATGCCTTTGAGCTCGGGAGACCCTTCTCCATGCCAGAAAAGTACGCGTTCCATGACGAGTGAACCAGCTTCGGATCCTCCCGCCAAACACGATACATCTCGTCGATGTAGTACGAGTTGGTGCCGTTGGCAAACGCGTCGTTCGGTGACGGGGCTTTTGCGGGGGTCACAAACGTACGCACCGCGCAAGTACGCGCGATACCGAAACGATACCTCGCGCCGCTGAGAGGCTGGATGACCCTTGGGAGACGAGCGAGCCTGTGCATCCTGACAAGTTGACGCGGTCAACGCGGTCGGGAGTCGTGAGGTCGTGAAAGGAGATGGTGGAGAGGAGAAGAGCGAGTGTATGCACTCGATCCTCGTTCCGACCCGTCCTCCGTTCAAGCCGAAGATGGCCATGACGAGGGAAGTCGGGCAGATGTGACTTAGACGCTCGTCGGACCTTCGGAATCCGGATTCTTCCGGGAACGGACGTGCGATTTGCCGGAGACCCGGGACCGGTCCCCGGCCGACGACCGTTACCCCGCACTCGCCATGTTCGACCGCGTCAGGGACGTTCACTCACCCTCTATACGCATCGCACGCGTCGTCCATGGCGTTCCTTATCCACCGGCGCGTGGCGAGTGCGCATCCGCCCCGTTTCTTGCCCGACGTCTGTCGGAGAACCATCCGTGCCCTCAATGCCGACCACAGTGTCCCAACTCAGGGCATTCCACCTCCCCTGCGAGGAGTCAAGGTGCTCGACTTGACGCGGGTCTTGGCTGGCCCGACCTCGACGATGCTGCTTGCAGATCTGGGCGCGGACGTGATCAAGGTCGAGGAGGTATCTAGAGGTGATGATACGAGTGAGCCTCCTGCGTCGAACATCTCAACTCACAGCGTGTCGGGGTAGCTGACACACCCTCGAGGAGCCTGGACCCCGCCCTCCGCTCCCTTGGCCCCATCTGCACCGCGGGATGCATCCCACCTGCCTCCAGAGTCTGCGTACTTTCTGGCCGTCAACAGGAACAAGCGCTCCATCACCGTGAACTTCAAGGAGCCTGAGGGCCTTGAGATCCTGCATAAGCTCGTGAAAGCGTCGGACGTTCTGGTCGAGAACTTCATCTCGGGCAAGCTGGCGGAGTCTGGGTTAGGATGGGAGGACTGTCGCAAGATCAACCCACGCCTCATCTATGCGAGCATCACAGGTACGTCTGTTTTTAGAACAGCGATGTTCACTTGATATCTCTCTGAAGACAAACATGAGCTAACTTTGGTACCTTTGAAGGATACGGCCAGACTGGACCCTTCAAGAAAGCTGCAGGCTACGATGTGATCGTCGAAGCAGAGGCCGGTCTCATGCACATGTGGGATTGTTCCTCGATTGGCTCCATCGTCCGCGTCTCTCATTGTCACATGCAATTCTAGTACTGGCGAGCCTGATGGTCCGCCATGCAAGGTTGGCGTCGCAGTCACAGACATCGCGACTGGGCTGTACGCCCACGGCGCGATCATGGCGGCACTTCTTTCGCGGCAACAGACTGGCCGTGGCGTCTGGATTGATTGCAACTTGTTTGAGTCTCAAGTACGTCACTGCGTTTGCCAGGAATAACGCGCTCTAAATAGCTGCGTAGCTCGCTGGCCTCGCGAATATAGCTTCAAATTATCTTATTGCCGGGCAGCAAGGCTCGAGACATGGCACATCGCACCCATCCATTGTCCCGTACCAGGTCTTCCCATGCAAGGACGGGTTTATTATGATCGGTGCCGGTAACGATAAGCAGGTCCGTCCCTCTAACAGCGACCAGAATACAGTAACGATGACGGCTTCTTTATACGCTTTGGCAGTTCAAGCTGTTCGCCGAGAAGATCTTAGAACGCCCAGACCTTTCCGTCGATTCAAAATTCTCGACCAACAAGGCCCGAGTTGCGAACAGACAGGAGTTGGTGTCATTGATTACGGAGACCTTGCAGCAAGAGGGGCGAGACCATTGGATAGAAAGGCTCACCGGACTAGGGTGCGTTCCAACTTTAGCTCCACTCCATGTCAATGAACAGGCGGCTCATGACGCGGTGCAGCGTACCTTTCGGACCTATCAATAATATAGAACAAACGTTCGCACACCCGCAAGTTACCGCGCGCCAGATGATCACGGAGGTCGAGGTGCGCGTTATAGAGCAATGCTATGTGACGTGCACTCAAAAATCTGAAACGGATGTGTAGCACCCTCGGGCTGGCAAGATCAAGCTCGTATCGCCCGCAGTCACTTACAACGGGGGGCGAATGCCTATCACACGGCCGCCACCGTACCTATCGCAGCATACCAATGAGGTACGTGAATATATCCCCGAGTTTTTGACGAGGTATCTGTGTTGACCATCCGGCGCAGGTCCTCGCAGAGCTTGGGTATAGCGAAGAGGAGATAGCGAAACTGAGAGGAAAGCGAATTATCTAAGTAGGCGACAGCAATACCATCTGTGTCTCCCATCGGCATCGTCAGCATATGGAGAGAGCCTCGTCGAGATCGCAGCATGAGCCGCTCTCCGACCGCTCTATCCAATACGCAGAGTTAGCGACGAGCGCTCGGAATTTATAGCCCCGTCACCGGAACAGCATTGACGTGGGCTATGGTATTGGTATCGCACTTCCTGCCTTAAATTAGCGCGTCTCTCAACTCATGATTACTCGAGAAGGCTCGGAGCAATGTGCTACGCATAGTGTTCCTCCCGTTGAACGTAACTCAGCTCTGCACAAGTACCTTCTATCCTTGATCGCCCTCTGCAGCATTGGGGACGCCCTCCTGAACCCTGATTCAGCTCAACCCTCCCCATGTGCCTGCGCCGATGCCCCACTCCCCGTCCCCTCGTAGGCCATCCTCCAATTCTCCTGCGCCTTGCCTATCTCCAGCATTCTCCTTGAGCGCTGAACGACCACGCATTCCGCTACGATGCTCCTCCCGCGCTGCTCCTCGGAACTCTTTTCTGACGTGTTCTGCACTTCTTGTTCATCACCCCCGCGCGAAGGCCAGAATCATCCACCAGTGATCTCGCCCGCCCTCACCGGTGCAGGCTCATAATACAGGCACTCGGGACAGCCACGCCACCTCCTGCTCCGCGATCCTTGCCTGTGCTCCGCGCCATTCTCTGGATCTTAGACACTGGTCTCATCCAGTCATCCTGTCTGTCTCCCTTGACATTATACGCCGCACTCCAAATTCATCGCTTGCACCAACACAACCGTCCTCCCAGTTCTGATGCGTCATCCATACGCCCTAGTCCCCGACTCTCGCCCACCCTCTCTCTGCTCGATTCAGCGCTCCGGGAGCCCCGCCCCCCAACCAAACAGACGGTCCAGCGCGTTATATCGAACCGCCTCTGTCCCTGCCCTCGCATCCATCCACCCTTTGGGCGGGATCCACCCCAACCCGCGACATAGCGCACCCAGCAGAGGACATTACGTGAATCATACGAGCTGGGTGACTCTGCTTTTGAGCGGGCAGGAGGAGGGCGCCGAGATGCCTGCGTACTCGACGGGGCAGACGATCGAGGGTGTGTTAGCGGTCGCGCGGTCTTCTGGGGTGCTCGCGCTCGACGTAAAGGTACGTCTCTCCGTGCAGAGCAATCCGCTTCTCTATGCGCACGAGGTAGACCCTTGATACGCTTCTTCATCTTAGATCTTGGGCACGCTCAAGGTGGAAGAAGTCGGCGGGTCTGGGACGTACACCGTCCGCCTCATCGACGAGACGGTGTACTCTTGGGCGCCCGCGCGCGACCAAGCGAGCGGCAGCGCGTTCCCCCAAAACGCATCGTTTAGATACACGCTCCCCGTGGTGTTCGGAGATGTGAGTTGCGGGCGCCCCCTCCCACCGACGTACAGTGAGCGGCTGGACAGTATTCCCGGGTTTAGGGTGGAGGTCGCGTACGCGGTGGTGGTAAAGCTGACGCGCGTGCGCGAGGCCGCGACGCTTTGGCGCGGGGTCGTAAAGTGCGTGCGTTTTTTATGAAGGTAATGAGTGCATCTCCTGAACGTCGGGGTTATAGCATGAGGGTTCCGTTCAAGTACACGCACCGGACACGCCCCGCACGCGCAGGACCCTTCCCAAGCAGCCTGCAGAAGACGGAGGACATGCCCCGCACGCTGTTTGAGTTCCGGATGCGGCCGCGACGAAGCGGCGGCACACCCATCGACGTCCACGTCAGTGCCACAGCATCTCCTCTGCACTGGGAAAGGACCACGGCGCTGACTAGACCGCGTTCGTAGGTGTATCTGCCAGCATCGCAAGTGTGCAGCGCGCAAGGACCCATTCCGTTCCGCATCGCACTGCGCGGGGACGAGCTTGCGCTTGCCCCGTTTGCGGACTACCGCCCGCCCGCCTCCTCGTCCTTCCTCTCCCTCACGCCATCCCATTCGGATGGGGGCAGCGCGGAGACGTCGAGCAGCTCCATGTCCCTGTTTGGGCTGGGGACGCGCACGTGGGTCCCATCGTTGGGTCTCAAAGGGTTCGCGCAGCGGCGGTGCCCGGTGGGGATTCAGGTACAGCGGACGACGGTGGTGGATACGCGGTGCGCGCTAGAGCCCGGGGCTGCGAGGGAGGGCGCGCGAGATGTGCCGGGGCTGCAGGACGAGAAGAGTCATATGCACATGGCGCGTTGGGTCGGGCAGGGCGTTGTGCATGGGGCGAGTACTAGCGCAAACGCGGTGGTGTGGTCGGGAGCGGTGATCATCCCGCCCGGCACGGCGAAGCTAGGTGGGGGCTTCCAGGTAGACGGGGTGAGGGTCATGGTGCGTGCGCTTCGTTTTGAATGCTCATAGCGCATTGGGTTCGAGGCTGATGATGGTGCACGTCTGCGCTGTTGCGGCGGCGTCGGCGACTTGTTTGCAGGACAGCCTTGTTATTACTATCGAATCGCCGCGGGGTAGCAGGCCAGAATACTTCACGCTCAGCGAGTCGATTCCTCTGCGTCTAACTTCGGACTCGTTTGGATGTCGAGCTGCTACGCCTGTTTCATTTTCGCTATAGTCGAATCACTAGTTTTGTGAATCTGACTCCAAGCAACGGTCGTCCTAGTCTTTGGTGAAGAGAAGATCGCCGGAGCGTCTCCTTATACCAGCCATCGTTCCGATATCTACCAAAAGATGAATGTGGGTGAGCATTAATCCGGAACAAGTGCTCAAACGCATTACACAGAAATGGCTCTTGCCGACCCTTGTCAGCAGGATTCACATCTACTACCTATGTACACACGTTCTATAGGGAGGCACATGCTCCGCTATCGTGATTATTCATATAACATATACTCGTTTCCACGGATGCATATAGCGCCGTCGTCGGGTAGTCAAGAATCAAGATGAAAGCGTGGGTGGAGGATGGGAATCATGGTGGGCGCCTGTGTGCAAGATTGGCCGGCGTCTATTCAGTCTCCCACCCACATGCTCTCCCGGACTTCCACATGCTCGCTGTCTCTCGGTGACTCCCCCATCCATCGGCGCATGCGGTCAAAGTGCGATTCAGAGGACCACCCAGAAGCACAGCAATGATCCCGCGGCACGAGTCTGCGCGTGCGAGCGGCGTCTGTTGAATGCGACGAGCTCGGGTGGGTGAACACCGCAGCCTGTGGCGGAGAGCTCCACCGGTGTGCGTGCATGCGTTCTTGCGCAGTCGAACAGTTGCGGATGGGAGTCTTGACGGCTGCAAGGTCAAAGTAGGACAAGCCAGGTGAGATAGTTATGTTCGATCAGGACCAAATGTCCCCACAGTCGGCGAGTAGCGACGGAGAGTGTCTCCGGTGGCAGCGGCCGACGCACGCCATATGTTTACTCATAGCCCCCGCGGCCCCCTTCTCTCCGGCAGCCCCTCTTTCCCCTCCCACCACCAGCACGTCCTCCCCGATGTCAACGACGAGTCTGCCCAGCTACGCGCCCTCCTTTGCCCGCATCCCCTCCTACTCTGCTGAGCCCCATGAATACGAGCAGCGCCTCGCTCTTAACCGTCCGGCCCAGCGCCCCGCCGGCGATTTTGTGAAACAGTCGAAGGGCGGGAATGTGAGCCTCCGCCTTTTCGCGCAGGAGGACAATGTGAGCTTGCCGGTGTATGGAGGCGCTGCCGCAGTCGAGGGTGCCGTCGACCTCACCAAGACCGATGGGGTCAATGCGGTCGAGGTCAAGGTGTGTAGCAAGAGCTACACAGAAAAACCGCCACAGATCTTACACCTCTGTGACCGCATAGATCGAGGGCAGTTTACGCCTGCGGGAGGTGGGCGAAGGTGGTACGACCACTCACAAATTGTGTCTATCGAAAGAAACACTTTGGAGCAAAGACACGGACTCTGAGTCCTGCCCGACGTCGCTCAAGTTCAGCTTGATGCTGCCAACGACCTTCTCGGATGGCAAGAATACATATGTGAGCCCTCTGTTTTCCATGGCTGCAGGGGGATGTTCAACAAGATGTTGTAAACAAAGCCTCTTCCGCCCACCCATGACGTCCACATGTCCGGTGTACCCGGATTCAATGCGACTATCGAATATGGTGTAAGTGCAAACGTGGTAAAGGGCAAGGCGTCAGCTCTACTCCAACGCATCGGTAACGGGTGAGTGCACCACACAGAACTCGCTTAGAGATACAACTTTGATATTGGACTGCAGTACGGTGTCAACACCTTTCATCTACCATCCCCGGTCTCGCCCTGCGGTGCCTCTCCCAGAACCAATGTATCAGTCACAGCACGCGGATGGGTTCACAAAGTCTCCGGATTGGCGCTGTTGGGATACAACCTTAGTTGCTAGGACGTCGGGTGGCAAGGACATCCAGTGCCAGGTGCGCGTGAGCATATATTGATTTCGTGCAAGATATCTGATTCTGGACAATAATCGTAAAGATCTATCTTCCTACTTCACGCGTCTTTAGCATCACGCAGTCGATACCATTTCACATCATGTTCTCATCATCCGCGTTTTCTTTGGCCGCGTATCTGCCCTACGGACCTACTGCAACCGTCCTCGCGCCCAACAAACAATTCACGCGCATTAGGGCCCTGAGGCAGTCAACCGTGGATGTCCGGTATGTTCAAATGGTTTTAGCACCTGCAATCCTGGCTAATTGTCGCCAAAGGAATGCACTTATTCTGGGTACAAAGACAGATATTTGGCGGGTCGATACAATTGGCGAGGCCGAGTTCAGACATTCAGTGCGTTATTCTCTTCGGCGTAAAGTTCATCAGTCGTGGTTCTAAAGCAATAACAGGGTGACGGTGCGGACTGGCTCGCTTTCGTTGGGGAAATTCAGCTCGACCCCTCACTCAAGATTGGGGGTTTCAAGGCGGGCGGGCTCAGCGTCAAGGTTCGTTGATGTCCAGCAGTACCACTTGCATATAGCGACTTATGTTCTCTATGCAGGATTTCATCGAGTTCAGCATGATCCCACCCGACCCGGTGAAGTGCCCTTTCAAGGAGGCCCGGCTTGTCATACCCATCCGGCTCACGACCGACCCGTGGTCGTCGAACGGGCTCATGCTCGCCGTCGCCGACTCCGACATCTCGACCCCCTCCACACCGTCGGAGCCACAACAGCCAGCCTCGATGTGAGCGTATGTTAGCCCCGAGGGAGTCACGTCTATCTGCAAGCGCGCGCACACTCCATTCGTTTTTCTCCAATGTTGTACCATACTGTGCTCTTTTGGTAATGGAAGCCTGTTGTACGAACAGAATACCGAATAGCACTTGGACGACGAGCTTATCGTGAGTAAGCGAGGAACATATTCACTCACATGATATTCGGTAGATCGCGTTCGTCCAAGGCTTTCCTCTCCGCGCCGGTCCGCCAGTCGGCACAGGCACGCCCCACACCGGTGAGCCAGCTCGACATTTCCCTGCGCTTTCGAATTCCTCCTTCCGCACTGCTCCAGGTACCCGCATTCCCCGAGGGCCCACTTTCGCGCGATTGCAATGCCTACCTCCGCTCGTAGTATGTACGCTTACGCCGAGAATCCCCAGGAGCTTTCGCCCCCAGGTACCCGCAGCCCCTTAGTCTCGAGCTGTCCCAGGTTCGCTACCCAATCGCAATCGCCCACACCGCCCTCACCGCCATCGGACGACGCAGCATCTCAGCATCCAAGCTCGCACACCGGGTAATTCAGCGCACGGTGTACTCTCAATTCTTCGCTCTTACAACGCTGCATTCCCATCCTCGCGGGTGGTGCCCACCCCGCGCGCCCAGACTCCCAACGGCAGCTCGCCTAGTGCTGCTGTACCGGCGTCCCGCCTAATCAACATACCTCGGCGCGTTTCGAGTGCACCCGGCACCGTGAGGCGTGCGCGGATGAACGGCGCACCCGCGGAAGGCCACTGGGGATTGTAATAGCACGACTGTAGTGCGAAGCGTCCTTGCTTTAGGCTTTTTCTTGATTGCTCCTGATGGTATCTGTCGTTCCGCCTCTCTCATCTCCGCACGGGGGGTATAAAAACGCGTAGCATCTCCTACTGAGGATTCCTTTATCTGTCTGCACCTTTTCCACCTTTTCTCCGTCTTGCCAGTACCAGGGCGCGACCCACACCCACTATTCACATCGCTCAGCACAGAGCAGTCTAACGGGAAGATGCGTCTGACCGTCTTCGCATCCCTGGTAGCCGCTGTCGCTCCAGGTTTGGCCCAGCAGATCTACGACGTTGTGCGTTCTCGCCCTCTTCATTGTTCCATGTGTGTTTCATTGACTCACTCTTTCACTCATACTCTTTCGGACGTAGTGGTCGACGACGTGGGACCGTAATCAGCTGCTCACGTACACGAACCTGTACCCGAACCCGGTCCAATTTAAGAATCCCGGTGCGATAGGTGCCGCTGACATCGTGGTCAACGATGCGCAGACATATCAATCCATCTGGGGGTTCGGTGCTTCTCTCAGTAAGTTTCAAAATTCATCAGTTCGTGAGGCGCGGCATGCTTACCATCGTGTGCCTGTAGCTGATTCCTCTGCGATCGTTCTCAGCAGATTGAAGGTACGCCCGCATGTTGACATGAAGGCTTGAATGCGTTGGTTTATGCGAGTCGCCCTTTCCAGTCCAAGAACTCAGACAGTTACTGGAAACTCCTCAAGTATCTCTTTGATAGTGAGCATCCCTCCGCGGCCCTAGCACTTTCCCAGCCCCTGTGCTGATTACAGCGACCTCACAGCTACGGACGGCGCCAACTCCGCTGGGTTCTCGTACATCCGCATTCCGCTAGGCGCGTCCGACTTCTCCACCAGCGGTGAGCCGCGCCTCTCCATTATTGACCCTTCCCGCGCGAGTATGCATCTTCCGAGCTCATGCAATGTTCTTCACTGTGTGCAGTATACAGCTTCGATGACGTCAGCGGCGACACCGCGCTGAAGCACTTCGATGTTAACAAGACGCCATCGTCCGTGTTCAGCGTGCTGAGCGACATCCGGAGCATCAACGGCGGTATTAAGATTCATCTGCTGCCGTGGTCGCCAGTGCGTCAGCCTTGCCTCTGCAACAGGTTCGAGTTTGGTTCGCTCACGCGAGCTTGTGTTTGCCGCAGCCGGGATGGATGAAGGATTCTGGCTCGATGAACGGCGGGAAGTTCCTCTCCAAGTACTCGACGACTTGTACGTAACTCAAACCCTTGTGTTTCGTTTGGAAAAATCAACACCCCGTATTCATAGACGCGAATTACCTCTTCAAGACGCTTCAGGCGTACAAGAGCAAGGGCATCAATGTCTTCGCCATAGGCGTTCAGGTCGGCGTCCACCTCAGAGATCCGCACTAATAGCCCAGGATCACCAAACTGACGCTTCCCCCCGTAGAACGAGCCGGAGAACTCCAATCCGACGTACCCGACGTGCGTGTTCAGCCCCGCGCAGGAAGCGCAGATCGCGAAAGCGCTGCGCTCTCTCATGGACAAGAACGGCTTTGCGAGCGTGAAGATCTTTGGGTACGAACACAACTGGAACGATGCGGGCGCGTATCCACTTGAGCTCGTGAGTCTCGCCTCTCCCGCGCTCGTGCGCTACATGAACCGGAGGCTGACCCAAGCGTGCAATGCAGATGAACGATGGGGCGAGTGCGTTCGCAGGCGTCGGCTTTCACTGCTATGCTGGCTCTGTGTCGCAGCAGGATGCGTTTAAGAACGCATATCCGAAAAAGGACATCCTCTTCACCGAGTGCTCCGGCGTGTACGGCAGCGATTGGTGGAGCGACCTCAAGGTGCGCACCTTCCTCTACACCCGATCGTACCAGTGGCCGACGCTCGTCTCTTCGCGCTTGTAGTGGTACATGGACAACATGTGAGCACGCCCGGAATCATGGCGATTGGGGAAAAGGTCGCTGACCGAGAATCACGCAGCTTCATCGGCTCCATCGAGCGCAACTCGCGCACTGGGCTCATGTGGAACCTCGCGCTGGATGGGAATGGCCAGCCGATGCTGCCCGGCACGAATAGCTGCTCGCCACCGTG
Organism: Trametes gibbosa; assembly: GCA_022606055.1. Classification (NCBI taxonomy): domain Eukaryota; kingdom Fungi; phylum Basidiomycota; class Agaricomycetes; order Polyporales; family Polyporaceae; genus Trametes; species Trametes gibbosa. The sequence continues at coordinate 311,193 of JABYQJ010000037.1, read as the reverse complement.
CCGCCCCGTAGCCACCGTCAACAGCGACGGGAGCTGGAGCGTAAACCAAGAGTGTACGCCTCGTCCCATGCACACTGATCTCGCTCGTAATTCTGACATCCCTCCTTGACTACGTGTATCGGTGCGACTGCGTGCAGTTTATGCGATGGCACAAGCGTCGAAGGCCATCCTCCCCCGTGATGTGGGCGGGCCCTCGGGAAAGCGCGTCGGGGTGAGCGTCGGGGGATACCAGAGCTGGGCGCTGCGCGTCACTGCCTTCGTCACGGGGCGCACGAACTCGAACGACTGGCTGCGCTACAGCCTGGTCGTGCTGAACTGGTAAGCACCGCATCGTCGCGCCGGTCTTTGTGGATTGACGAGGCCACCGCGGCGCTGTAGGGCGGACTACCCGAACGGGAGCTGGAACCCGACCCCGGTGAAAACGACGATCGAGTTCCGCGGGCAGCAGGTGAGCCATTTGAGCGATTTCTGTCATTTCACATAGGATTGCCGAGGCTGATGTGTGTTTGCTAGGCGACATACACCTTCCCGGTTGGGATCACTACCCTCTGGTGGTACGCGCCCAACCAAGGGCACTCCAAGAGAAACGATCTCGATGACGCTACCCTCGTCTTCTCGAACTCTACCGAGGCCATTTTCACGCCGTCGAAGGAGAATGTTGGCGCTGCCTTTGAAGCTTCCGAAGAGGAGGAAGCCGCCTTTGACGGTACGATCTTTAGCAAGTCCAACGGGGAGAAGATCCAGCGTACCAAATTCACCTGAGTGCACTTCTGGGAATGATTAGTTCCGACGTCTCCTCATGTACCATGCAGTAGCTCGGGCCCAGGCTGCCGTGGTTGTATCATCATGAATGAACACTTATCTCTGCCCACATATTGGGCAGGTCGTTATGTGTATTTTAGACCTCTTTACCGTGCTACAAATGCTCCTCCGACAACAGTAATCTCACACAGCATAGACGACACCACATGATTGAAAAACACCCTACCACCACCACCACGCCCTACAGCAAAACCCCCAACCTCCGTCCCCCCGTCCTCCTCAAAACCGCGCATGCAGCGTCACAGGGAGCGTCTCCCTGCGCGACATGAAAAAGTCCTTGTAGCCCGCCTCGTACGCGCGCGGGTCCCACCCGGGGCGCAGCCGCACCGCGAACTTCTGCACGAGCGCACACGTCACCGCGCGCATCTCCTGCAGCGCCATCGGCTTGCCCACGCAGTTCGCGGGCCCGTGCGAGAACGGGACGAACGCGGCGTCGTTGTGCACGAACGCCACCGTCGGCGCGGCGGGGGCCGGCTTCTCCGGGGCGGGCGCGGCGCGCCCGGCGGCGATGAGCCAGCGCTCGGGCCAGAAGTCGGTCGTGAGCGGCGCAAAGTTGCGCGGGTCGCGGTGCAGCGTCCACGGCGGGATGTACAGCGCCGTGCCGGGCGGGACGTAGCTGCGGACGCACGGACGGATGACGGGGCGCGTGTTAGCGCGTGTGTAGGGGTGCACGGGAGGGAAGGAGGGGTGCGTACTGGGGCCCGAGCATCACCCCCTGGCCGCGGTGCGGCACTTGACGCTGCGTACCGCTCGCGACGGGCGGGTAGAGGCGCAGGGTTTCGTTTCTGGAGCAGAGGGGGGCGTCAGCTTCCGTCTCGACGCGCGGGCACGGTCTGTACTCGCATCACGGCGGTGAGGTAGTGCATCTCCCGGTAGTGCTTCGGGTCGCACGGATTGTCTCCTGGGGGATAGAAGTGGTCGACCTCGCTTCGGAGGCGCGCGAATGCCTCGGGGTGCGTGGCGAGGCAGAAGAAGAGGCTGGTCAGCGCGCTCGACGTCGTGTCTGCGCCTGCGATGACGGCGAGGATGCCGTCGTTCACGAGCTGGACCACCGGGGGAGGGCTTCGGTCGGTCAAGTCCTCGTTGTTCTGGCGGCGGTCGGACGGGTCGCTACGATGAGAGGGCGGGAGACCATGCTTACGAGGTAGTGAAAGACGTCCTTGCGCTGCGAGCCGCGCTGGATGCGCCGCAGCGTGAACTCGCGGCAGTGGACGCCCATGCGCTTTCCGTGCTTGGACATGAACGGGAGCTTGGCGGCGTAGAGCCCGAACCACGGAACATGGCCGATGAACGTTGCTGGTCTGTGCCGAGGTCAGCGGCGTCCGCTTTTCGACCGGGCCTGAAGAGCGCTTACGGTGCTCCAGCACCCATCGTGGTCCAGATCCCATCCTTGTCCCCTTCACGCATCAGCTCAGATCCGCCACCAAAGCTGCAAGGGTATATATGCATGAGCTTGGGGGTTTGTCTGACATGCGACGGAGATGCACGCACGCCATGTCGCACATGAAGTCGTATCTAGCCCGTATTGGCGGTCGTCAGCACGCACGAGTCCAGCTCGGGGAAGAGCTCACGTGAAGTAGTTGATGAATTCTCCCAGGGAGATCTCTCCCTTCTGCCGTTCGAGAGTCTCCACGAGCTGGTTTGCCCTGTTGGACACCTGCGGCTCGTATTCCTTGAGCGCCGCGGCGTTGAAGGCGCGGCTCCACGGCTTCCTCCGTTCGTGGTGCACCGCGGTGTCCATGATTCCGGGGAGGGGCAGGTTGGTTAGAGTGCGGACGCGCCCTACCATCACTATCCGAGGAGATTATGTTTCAGCCTGCAACACACCGCGCCTCTAGAAGGCAGGACTTGGTACTCACGCGGTCCTTTGGGGACACCGGACTGTCCAAGCATCGCGCTGATAAGCGATGGGTCTCTGAAAGATAGCTCATTTGGGCCTAGGAGAACGTTGTCTGAACTGACGTGCCGATTGGTGAGAGGCGGGTTCCTTACCGGTCCTCACGACATCGCCGTAACGTTCATGCAGGGCTTGCATGTACAGGTGCTGGTCTCCACGAAGGCCGATCCAGGCCATCCAGAACTTGGTGAGCTTGCATGCGAGAGGCCCGGGGTAGCGCGCGAGGGGGTGGAACGGAGAGAGGCGATAGAGCGTGACAGATGCGAGCAGCGTCAGGTAGAAGACTACGATAGAGGCGCAGAATGCGGAAAGCCAGGGCAGGGTGAGTCCTAAGAGCCCGAATCCGATCAGAGGAGGAACGCAAACGAGCAGCAATTGTGCGGAGATTGAGTATGTTTCGAGATATCTCAATATTTGGTGTGTGACCTGTGGCTGACGATGAGGAGCACGTCCACAATAGTGAACTGTTCGGACAAACCAAAGCCAGCACGCCGACTGCAATCAGAGCAGTCTCCGTTGAGATCCGGGGGTCCAGGACGAGCACCATTGCTGCGGCAGCACGAGCAAGGTGTGCGGAGAGAACGATATGGCTCAAAATGATCTACTCGACATTTATATTGCCCGGTGTTACGGCAGAAGTACATCACTATCAGTGTGCGAAAGCATCATGCATGATGCGGTGTCCGGACTAGCTCGCATCAGCTAGACAGTAACGTACTGGTTTTGAGTTGGAATCTACACGATTGCCGTCAGCAAGACCTGTCATACACCGTCGTAGACTCGTATGGCAGAATGCAGAGCGAGCCGGGATACCGCGATCGTCTGTATACACACACCTGATCCTCATGTACTGTATAGGTATGTGCACACATCACCTTGCGCTTGCGGGCCGCCGCTCTCCAAGTCCTTCGCCCCGCACCGGAAGAGATGGTGGACATACTAGGTCTGGCCGCAAAGATGGAAAGATGGTGGCTTGGTTTTGAAGGTAAGTTTCATTTGTTGATTGTGCTGATCTTGCTACTATCGTGTCGTTCCTCCTCTCGGATGGGTGATACATTTATACTGGCAAGATCGCGATGGTGTCCGCCTCGACGCTTGTTCACCTCAAAGTCGCACATAAGTCGCACATTTTGAACATCTGCTGTATGACCTGTTTCTAGATCTGCGGGGCTTGTTGGTATAAAATATCGCCGTGTGGGAAAAGAATGAAAGACACCTCCTTCCCAAATACACTTACGATATGTAGCTGGTCAACTGACAAGATTGGTTGAAATATGAAGGAGGGTAGTTCATTAAAATTGCCAAGCACGATGTGTTCTGGGTCACTAACGGCAAACGATATCAAAGAATGTCTGTGCATTTGAAGTTCGCACAAGCACTCGTACAAAACCAAACCTTCAGCTATCGGAGATTGCTTCATTTGGTAGACTATTGATGAACAAGGGGCCGTACATACTAGTTCCTTGCGAAGGGTAACGAAGAGATCAGAAATGCTGTCATGAACACTGGAATTACAACAGGGTTGCTGGTACTGTGGCGGCTGTATTATATGTCTCTTCGCATGTCCTTCACACTATTCTTGTCATCCGAGGCTGTTTGAAACACTCGGTATGTGCTAGCACCCTGATCGTGCTATGGAAAGCCTCCCGTGTTTGCCGTGTTACGAGATTGTACATCGTGCACAGTTTCAAGGCACATGAGGATCATGAAGATATATTGAGATGTTTGCTGTGCGGTCGGCAGATATAGGCCTAGGACTGAGGGAAAGAGCAAAGCGTGAATGTTCGGATGATGATGCACATTGTTGTCATTGACATAGCCAAGATGTACGCCTTCTTCAAGAGGGTGCCGTGCAAGATGCACACGATACATCTGTTCTTCAAGTAGTCAATTGAACGCATGAACGACGAGCAGCTCGACCGGAGATTGGCGCCCAACATGTACAGTAGATCGTCGGCCGAAGTGGTCAGGAACACCGTTGTACGAACGTTGTTAGGCTACGAACTGTTTCCACAGAGCCCCGAGTCCAGAGATGCGGGACAGAACGCCGGTGAGGCCGTCGGTCTCCCAGGCACGCGTCACGGCGCCTTCCTCCCGGGGAAAGGGGGATGGGCGCGATGGATGGGACGGCGCCGGGAGCGGAGTTGAGCTGTCCGACGGTGGCGGAAAGATCCAGTCGGCAGGAGACGAAAGCGAGGCCGTTTGGCTAGAACGGGAGTGCGGAACTCATGCTGCGCGCAGTGCGCGTGTAGGCGTATGTGGCAGAAGGCTGGCTGCGTGTGCACCATAGGCCAGACGAAGAACCAGATGGTCAAGTTGGATGGACGGTCGGGAGGCAGCAGTGTGCGACGGGCGCATGCGTATCAGACGGCAAGATGGCGTTCCGGGGCATAATTGGTGGTGAGGACGAGGTTGGGATCCGTGGAGAGTTTGGCACACAGCCGAGAGGATATGCTGTCGAAGAGAGTGCGCGGAGATTCAGGGCGATGCGGACTAGGTTGTGCGGCACGGAAGTAGACGTCGGATGGCGTTGTGTGCGGCGCCCCAGGACGTCCTGGACGAGAAGCGGGAGAGAGCGGGGGATTGTTGAGAAAAGAGTGGTGGGGTGTGCGGTGTGCGGAACGAGGATGTCGGGTAAGGAGAGACGAGACGGATGAGGAGAAGGGACAGGGGAGAGAGAAGCGACGGAAGCGCTGATTGGACAGTTGATGATCAGGCGCCCAGAAGCGCCCATTGGGACTATAGACTGCAACTCTTTCCCCGCCTCGCCCTCGCCCTCGCCTTCGTCCTCCGCCAGCTCTCTCTCCCTCCCACCACCTCCTCCTGCCCACCTCCCCGACCGCGGCCATGTCCAACTCGACAGGAAACTCGACAGACGACTCCGGCAACCCCGACCTCTCTCAGATCCTCCCACCCTATCTCAATCTCCCGCCTCACCTCTCCGCCCACAAATACTTCTTCGTCTGCACTCTCACCGTCGCCGCCTGGGACACCCTCGTCCTCTCCCCCCGCACATGGCGCCTCCTGCGCACACGCGAGTGGCCCCCCCTCAAAATCCTTTTCCACTTCCTTCGCGTCTTCATGCCTGTAGAGTTCACCGTAGTCGGTCCGTCCTTCTCCCCTCACTGTCGCTCAAGCACTCACCAGGTTTGTCTCCAGGTGTCGCATTCTTTGATACCAAATGGTCACAGGCAGTAAGTCCCCCCACCCATCTGCGCTACCCATGGTTCTTGTGCACGCCCTCCGAATCCATCTCTCCTCCCCCACACAGTTCGTGCGCACCCCCCGGTGCCGTCGGAGGATGAGACTTTCCCCGGGCCACAGGCTTGCTTCTCCGGCGTCCTCTTTTCCCTTCCTATCTCTCCCAATTCGTGCGCAGGTCATCCAGCACGGTTGCTAACGCCGTGTACAGCAATGCTCCCACTTCTTCCTCTTCGAGCCCATCTGCACCGCCATCCTCCTCGCCGCATGTTCTGTCGTGCACCTCATCCGCATCCACGCCATCTATGAAAAGAGTCGCAGCATCCTCTTTGGCATGGGCGGTCTCCTCGCCCTTCAGGTTGTCATCACCGCCATCTGTTGCGGCTTCTTCCGCTGTGAGTACTAGGCCATCCCCTGCACATTCCCACAGGCCTTATCGCTGACGCCCGTCTAGCCACCCCTCTCAAGATCGGTCAAGGATGCATCGCCGAGCCAAAGGCAAACTGGGTTGGCATCTACTGGCTCTCCGCCACGCTTACCTATACCGCATCGGTGCGTATCTCTAGAAACCATGTCTTCTCTCCACGCTCATAGTCGTGATCCCTACTAGTTTGCGCTCGCCCTCCGGCGTTCTTTGCGGTCTCTCAAAGTGAAGCAGCTCTCGTACTGGAAGCTCATGCTCCGCGACGGTCTGAACCTCTACGGCTCGATCTGGGCCGTGAACATGGTTAACATGCTCTTCTGGTTCATCGTCACCCCTACCGGGCCTGAGGACCCCGTGCGCACGATTGTGACGAGTATGACGGCGGTGCTCACCGCGTCCATGTCGATGCGCATTATCCTCGCCGTACGCGGCTCCCTTGTCGCGGGCGGCTCGTATGCCGTCTCCTCCTCGTCCGCACCATCCCGCTCAGGTAACACCACCCACGTCCTGTCTTCCGCGCGTGGTGGCGCAGCCGCCGGCACGATCCCTGGCGGCAATGCCGTGCTCAGCCTCGCCCGTCCGGTCGGTGGGGAGCAGCCCGCGACGTACGCCGTCCCACTCGCGAATGGCGACAAGGGTGGCGCGGACTGGGACGGGAAGAGCTCCGTCGGGGGACGCGACCAGAAGGAGGGCGACATCTTCCCGGCCGAAGTCGACTCCTCCATCATGGTCGACGTGCCCGGCCAGGAGGCCGTCGGCGGCGTGCGCGTGACGGTGGAGAGCGAGACTGATTTTACGCCGTATGTGAAGGAGAAGAACTGAGCACGGCTGCGTGCGCGCGTCGTCTCGGTTTCGCTACTCGACGGTCCCCTGGATAGGGGCCGGGCCGAAATGCGAGGCTCTCGAGACTGCTAGCTTGTGCTGCTGTCCTGTTCTCTCACCCTTCGTCTCGCCATTCATCTCTATCTATCCTTTACCTGCTCCAGTTAGTTATCGCTACTTCTATGCGTGTGCACACCCGCGTGGAGCCGGCGGCCTTTCACCTTGCTTGCCCCCTCCCCTCGCCCCCTCCATCCCGCATACCTTCACTCTCTCCGCCGTGCCGGCCCAACCATCTCCTTCGTTTGCTATTATCTGTGCTTGTGATCATACCTGTCGCTGCTCGTTGAGTCTTCTTGTGTCTGTAGTACCACCGCCATCCCGCTCGCTACGCGTACCACCTGGCGCTGTAATATATCCCCGGTCGGCGGGGGGGTTGCGATTGCGTATCCGGGCTGCGTGTGTTGGCGTCGGGTGAGCGACGAGTATCAGTCTCTCGCGCATAAAAGTCAGAGAAAGAGGAAGATGCAGCCGTGCAGGGTACAAAGCGGGATAACAGTGCAAACTATAGCTATGCTGCCGGTGGGAGCACTCAAGGTCAATCGTGACGATTATTGTACGTCTGAAGGACGGACGCCAACAATTAACGGAGGATCGTCGCGATCGACGGCGGTAAGAGCAGAACAATCGATGATTGTCTAACGATCAAATTATCATTCAGATTTCAATGCGGCGGGTATGGTTTCGAGCTCCCGCTACGTAGCTTAGTAGCTAGCGATGAAGGTCTGACATATTGTAAATTGGACGTCCTCAAAGCAAAGTCGCGACAGTCGATGCTGAACGTGAGGGCGGCATCGCGTCTAGTGAATGAACGGAATGTACGACAGCCACGGCACACTATGCGTGTCATACACGCCCTTCGGCAAGCTCTGGAACGAGTGGCCCAGCAGAATCACGAGCACGACCCGCGCGATGCAGTACACGACAATCATCGTGAGCGCCATCTTGTTCATCACCTCCGTCACCCACCGCCGGTCGATGACCGCCGCCCCGAGTATGATCACCGTCACCGCGATGGGGAGCACGATGAGCGCGATGGAACATGCGCGCCACAGCACTTGGCCGTTGCTGTTCGGGAACTCGACGTCCCAGCATGCGAGGTGCGCGAGCCCGACGACGACGCTCGCTGCGGCCGCGACGAGCGAGCCATGTGTCATGTCTGTGGTGGTCGTGCAGACGCGCGCGCACAGGGCAAGGTAAGTGGACCTGCAACAGCAAGACAGAGAGAGTTCAAAATATACTCACAAGGACTGCTCTGCCACATCCGCTCGCTCCCGTGCAGTCGATCCGTCTCGGACATCGGTGGCTCCATGAACGGCACACACACCTTTGCCCAGAACACACGAACCGCCGTCGGCACCCACCCTCTCCTCCCCTTTGCGCCCACCTTCCGCGCTGCAGATTTTCCAGATCCCGACTCCTCGATGGTCAGCACCCCGTCTGGCGGGATCCGCCGCGCCCGCGGCAGCGTCGGCCGCACCCGCACCACGACCCGCTCCGTCACCCCGTACGGCTTCTTCAGCCAGAGCCCGTAGTACACCAGCGTGCACGCGACATACGCACACGTGATCGTCTCCAGCGGCGCGATGGGCAGCCGCACCACCGCCCGCGCGACCGTCCCCGCGAAGAAGCGGCAGATCTGGAGCGTGGTCAGGATCTTGAACAGCACGTCTGCCTTTGTCCTGTCCGCGAGCTCGTACTCGAGTGCGGCGCAGTCGAGTGAGCCGGGCTCGTGGTGCCGCAGGAGCTGCTCGTGCAGCGCGAACCCCGAGTGCGGCGGCCGCCCTGCACCTGCACCCACACCTGCACCCGCACCCGCACCCGCACCGGCGCTGGTAGAGCCGCCGACGGTCCCGCCGTTGGCCTCGGCAGCTTCGGCCGCAGCCTCGGTGGTGAGCGCGCCCATGTCGGCGGCGAACGCGAGCGTGAGGGACCACTCGGCGTGCCCGTGTGCGCGCATCCACGCGACGTCGCGCCGCGCGATCATGTGCTCGTAGAACGCGTGCAGGACGAGCATCTCGGGCGAGAACACGCCGAGCAGCCAGAACGTGATCTTTGCCCACAGCTCGAGCCAGTACTCGCGCGCGCGCAGCTTCCGCCCGAGCGGCAGGCGGTGCGCGTGCGACCGCGGCACGTCAAAGTGCACAGAGCTGTACACGCATGTGAGCAGCGTGGACGCGCAGGCGGAGATCACGTCCATCGACGCCCGCCCGCCCGAGTCTGCCTGGAACCCGACGCGCGGGTCCGAGGACGAGAACGCCGTCGGATGGCCGTAGTGCAGTGTCAGCACGTAGACCGCGGTCGAGGCGACCAGGGTGAGCACGATGAGGAAGCACAGGATCCGGAAGTGGCGGAGGAGGTAGTTCGTGCTGACGAACCGCTCGACAGACGGCACGATGCCTATGTCGTGGATGGTCAGGGTCATCGCGGGGTGTGGGACATGCGTCGCGGGCTTTGAACCGGCGTTCAGTCGTGTACGTCTGAGGTCCGAGGGTAGTGCGAGGGATAGACGCACCAGTGAGCTTGTTCGGAGTTTGCTCCCGATCGATTTCAAGCCCAGATATATATGCTCTACGCATGGCATTGCAGGGTGGACGCGTCGGCACCCGCACATGGTGAGGTCTGTCGAGCAAGGGCGGTCGATGCGCGGATCCTCGCCGGGAATCCAAGTGCTGCCATAGCCGCAACCGAGATGAGTAGCGAGCTCCGCAGAATGGGAATGTGGCAGGGCAGCGAGGCAGAGTCCGACGTCAAAGACCGACATATACTGCGTAGGGAGGGAGCGATCGTGCATGCCTCCTCCGCGTTTCTGCACCGCAAGATGGAGCTTGCCACTGCGCATCGTCCATTGTCTGTGCGCAGACCGGGTCAACACACCGCATAGCGCCGTCCGCTGCACGTGTTCCCTGTCCAGTATCAGGGATTCGAACTAGTGAGAATGCCGCATGTCCGTCGCAGCGTCGCTCATTACTCACAGATGGGGTCCGAGGGAGGGTTCGCACATCGCCCTGACGCTTCTGTCGATCGCCATGCTGCTGCGACATCACAGGCCTTGGAAGCTTCAGACGAAGGCCAGCGAGCCGGAAGAACGATGATTATGTTGAGAGGTACACGGCGTTCTTAATATACATTAGCACTCGCATGCGATTCGCCCTGATCATTTGCGGAGGTGACGTAGACCTATGGCAGGGCTTCTTGACGAATCAGCTCATACTATGCACGTTGCCTTTCAGAGAAGGCTACCTCAATTCTTTTGAATGCTGCGCACGATATGGGGCGAGGAGCAGCTTAATCGTCGGCGTCGTGGTCACGAATGTGCCTGCACTGCCACGGGGTTAGTTTTGTGACATAGGCACGTCGGCAAATAACGTACCTTACGCGCGCGCTCTAGAACAATGCGAGCAACGGCACTGCAAGAGTTCGATCAGTAAATGCTCCCGGGAAGAGGACCAAGGGCTTACAATTTCCGGGATGTGTAATGTCAAATCCTCAATTCACTCTTTTAGCTCAACTTGCCCACTGACGCGCGAACCAGGGCGCACACCAAAGCCCGGGGGCTTGGGCCCCCTCGAATCAAGTTGGAGGATAGAGTCAACGCATTGCGGTAGAGAACATACAGCGCATGTGTGATGTGTGCATACGAGACAGCGACATTGATCAGATGCAGACTAATAGTGGTACAGTATGGCAGCGAACGGCGGCGCGGGCCCGGCTCAAGCGTACTGATGAGAGGGAAGAGGGCGAGGGGATGGGGGACGGGGGCTTGTATGCGATACCAAGTACTTGCGGTAGTCCGAATCCGGGGTTGTTGCTGTTGCAATTGTATCGAACACATGCTTGAAAAATGCGGGAGCAAGGACGAGTGGGAAGGGCAGGGGGGGGCGCAAATGGGAATGAGGATGCGCAAGAAAATACTGAAGACCGAGGGCGGCATATAAGAGTAAGTGAGGAGAAGATGCGTACGAATGATCCAACGACAGCGAGAAAACATGGCATAACGAGATGACGAGAAGAACGCAACTTGGATGGGAATATGAACACGAACGGACATGCCTCGGGAGGCGGAGTGGGCGCAGGGGCACAACCTGCGAATCCGACGGATGAACGACATCGCCTGGGTGAGCATCGCAGAGCGGCACCCTACCTGTAGGACATAAGCCACGAAAGACTCGATGCCAAGGGCAGGGCAGTCACGACCAGGGGCGGCGCGTTATGGGGTCAACGATGGTGGTTCAACGAAGGCTAACCGGTGAGCTCCTTGAGCTCTCTCACGAGGCGCTACGCGACAAGAGACATAAGCGTGCGCTCGCCTATAATATCATGGCGAACTCACTTGGGCGTCAGCATGGAGTTTTTCGTCGGTCAACTCATGCAGGTCGCTTTGGGCACCTAGCCTGATACCGTAAAGTAAAAGTTGCTTCATGTAATGCGGGTTGATGATTGTCTCGTCTGGCTTCAGCAACGACTCAGCTGTCGGGGGTGTGGGCGGACGCGGCGGCGGTGACGGTGTGACCATAGGCGGCATCGACGGCATCTCCGCTACAATAATCCCAATCCCGTCAGAACGTGTACGAAGTATCGAGACAGAGCGAGCGATACATACGTTCGAGCCAATTCTGCTGCAACAACTCCGGTATCGTCGCACGCTCCTTGGGATTCCGCACCAGGCAGCTCTTCATCGTGTTGATGATGCTCTGCGGCACGCGGACCTTACGCTCCTCAGGGTCTATGATTGGCGCGGGCTCGCCCGATGGGTCCTCCTTGGGCGGGGGCGTCACGGGCACCGCATACTCTGGGAACTGAATAATGTATTCTGTGTCCGGGATAGCCTTCATCTTTTGATACACGGACAGCGCCTGGAACGGCGGTTGCCCGTACACCATCTGGTAGAGAATGCAGCCGAGCGACCACACGTCTGACGGACGGCCGACCTTCAGGCGGCGCATTCCGTCTGGAAGTTCAATCGCCTCCGGTGACATGTAGTTCACCGTGCCGATCTGGTGGTCGCGCTGAATGTTGGTCGTGTCGTTGGCAATCGCGTTGGCAATGCCGAAGTCGATCAGCTTCAACTGGCCGCGCACGAGGACGAAGTTTGCGGGTTTCAGGTCAGAGTGCACAATCTTCTCCTCATGAATGACATGCACAGCCTGCAGCATCTGTGTTAATAGGGCTATCAGTACAAGAACTACAGACGGTATCGCAGATGCGCCAACCTGTTTCCAGTAGTACGCGATCCACACCGGGTCCATGAGTTCCTTCTGCTGTTCCTGCAACAGCTTCGCCAAGTCTACCATCCAGATGAGCATTCCCATCCATTCAATAATAATCCATGACACGCACCAATCTCGCCACACTCCATCACGAGCAGCAGAAGTCCCTTGGTATTCGCGGTCGTCTGCTTCACCTCGCTGTCGTACAACCTGATGATGCGCGCGTTGCCCTCTAGGCGCTTCAGGAGGCCAATCTCGTTCATGTACCCCGCCATCGTGTCCGCGTCGACCTTGTCCAGTGATACACGCTTGATCGCGAAGATCTCGTTCGCACTCGTCATTACCCGGTACACGCGCGACGATCCGCCCCTGCCGACCTGGTCCAGCCGCGCGTACGGCTTCTTGTTCACCTGCCCGATGTGCGGATAGTGAGTGGCCGTTCGCGGTGAGGAAGGGGTGGGCGCTGCGACGATGGTTGTCATAGTGCGCGGAACAGGGCCACTCACCACAATCTGGCGCGTTGCTGAGCCGAATAACTGCACCGGGGCAGAAGATGGCTGCGATTTCGCTGGGGGAGCCTGCGAAGGGGCAGGCTGCGTCTGCGCTTGGGCTTGAGTTGGATTATGGTGGTGGGGTTGCTGGTGAGGCTCTTCAGGCGCGGTCGCCCATTGCGCAGCCTTCCCATTTGGCGGCTCAGGAGCGGTAGGGCTACGTCTGTGTCGCGAAGGGAGGCCTTCCACTGCCGTAGGCGATCCGCCGCCATGGCGGACGGTGTCCGAGTCTCTGCGCTGGTGTCGTAGATGTGCGTGTTGTACATGGTGCTGATGAGGCGGAGAAGGTGCTGGTCCATATCCTGTGTACATTTGCTGAGTCCCCGTTACCCTGCTGAAGCAAGCCGTCTCCCCTGACACACCTGCCGCTGCTGCCGCCGCGGCAGCGGCGGCTTCCTCCGCTTCACGTCGTGCATAACCTGATGATGACTATTAGCCATGCCTGGAAGCGCCGCAGATATGGGGGCTGATACCGTACCCTCTTCCAGCGCAATCTCCCGTTCTTGCCGAATCTTCTCTTCTAGCGTTACCCGTCGCGGGCCCAGCGATGTTCCAGGACGCAATTGGATCATCGGACGGTCTGGAACAATAACATCCAGCGGAGGGGGTGCTTCACTCAGGCTTGCAGAACGTCGCGGCCGGATGGGAACACGCACGGGAGCAACAAGGATCGGTGGTTCCTGCTCCTCGTTCGCCTCAGATATCCTGTTAAACCCGAGAAATTTGCCGGCCATCGGGCGCATCGGGCGAATAAGGCGCGTCGCGCGCATGTTCTCCTTCTCGTCCACAGCGATCGCTGGTTGCGCAGCCGGCTTAGGATCGTTCTCTGGCAGGTCTTCCAATCTGACGCGTCGGGGGCCCATGTCCCGTCCTGTGCCCGGATTAGCAGCCGCGAGGCTAGAGTATCCGCGAACAAGCCCTGATGGGGTGTTCGAGACGGGGCCTGACACGGCGCGTTGGAGCTGGCGCGGGTTGTATAAGGACTCCTGCGGAAGGGACTCTGAGCGGGCGAGAGGCGCGGCACGGACGTAGGTCGGGGCAGGCGTGGGCGAGGGCGCTTTCGGGGGCGAGTCTGTCGGCGTGGGCGGAGTAGAGGACTTGTTCGAGCCCTTCGAGACACGGACTACCTCACCCCGCGAGTTGCGTTCGTACACGAACGAGAGGTCTGGGAGATCCCATAGTGCAGAGTCGTCGGAGTCGGCGGGGGACTTGTTGTATTTCGTAGCATCGTCATGGGACGGCGGAGGCGAGTGCGATGGGGTGCCAGGCAAGGACACGCGTCGATCCAAACGCGTGCCAGCTCCGAAAGTGGGGAAAGCAGTGGTTCCTGGGTAAGATGAGCCAGGCAAGAGTGCGGCCATGATATGAGGAGGAATAAGTCAGCGATACAGAGCGATGCTGAAAACAAGACCAATATAAGCGTGCAGCACAGTGAGAGTGCTGAGGGAACGCACCTTCACAGCAATTCAGATACAAACCTTTGGTCTTCAGTAGATCTATCGCAAGCGTCACCGTGGCCGTGCAGAATCTGCGAATATGGTTTCAGCTTGTCTACAAAGAATGGCATCGGGTACTCTGAGAGATTGCAGGCCATGCCGACTAGATCGTTTCCTCGCGGTGGAGAAGACATTGTGGCCAACGCGGGCGATGCAGCTCTTACGCTGAGAGTCTTCGTATACGACGAGTGCGCATTCGACGCGCCATTGCCCATCGGCCACACCCATCGATGTTTTCCATGCGGCTCTTTCCTCTCCTTTCACGACCATAGCACACCGCCAGAGTCCCTCCGAGTCACACCCCGAGCCGCAGACAAAGAAGGCACTCACCCCTAGCCACTAGTTGAACACGCACAGGGAAGAGTATGAGACGACGGAGGGTGTGCGTGGATGTATGCGTTTTGGTGGGGGGTAACGGAAGGCGTGGCTGCACGGAGAGAGGACTCGGAGGAGTGGCAAATCGAAAGGTCGAGCGAGGCGAGGGATTCTTTGTTGGACTTTAGACCGCATAGACGCCCGCGGTTCAACTCGCCGCATACACGAGGCGGCAACACGATCACGTGCACAACACGCCCCCACGTGGCACTGCATCATACTTGGCGCGGTAGCGTTAGCACGCGATTATCCGCGTCAAGTACTGGCACCTGCGTAGGTTGTGGCACAGATGGCTGTATTTAATGATACACTAATTGTTCTTGTTCTTAATTCTTCGCCAGGCCTCATTCGTCGGAGACCGCGCCAGGCTTCCCCGGGCTTCCTGCAGTCCGCCATGCAGCGAGAATGAGGTCGACCACGTCGTCCACCGCCTTCCCCTGCTTCACACTCGTGAACACGGTGGGCCCATCGCCGCGCATCAGCTTTGCGTCCCTATCCATCACTTCCAACGACGCGCCGACATAGGGTGCGAGGTCGATCTAGGACGTAACGCGTCGTTACCGACTTCCGGAGACAGCCCTGAACAGGCCACTCACTTTGTTGACAATAAGGAGGTCCGACTGCGAGATGCCAGGGCCGCCTTTTCTCGGGATCTTGTCACCGCCCTGACAAGACATTGGGCTATATACTACTAGAGCAGACGAAAAGCGCACGTACCGAGACGTCGATCACATAGATGATGTAGTCCGCAAGCTCACGCGAGTAATTCGCCGCGAGGTTGTCACCGCCACTCTCCACAAACAAAAGCTGACAGCCGTACTTCGCCTGCAGCGTCTCAAGCGCACCCATGTTCGCACTGATATCCTCCCGGATCGCAGCATGTGGGCAGCCCCCGGTCTCGATGGCGAGGATGCGCGACGGCGGCAGGGCCTCGTTCTTAATCAAGAACTCCTGGTCCTCCTTCGTGAAGATGTCGTTTGTCACAGTCGCTGCAAGTTTTCGATACTCCGTCGTTCAATGAGATCGCAATGATAGAAACATAGGAACACGCACCGATGTTGTACTCCTTCCTCAACTTCTGGCACAGCGCGAGCGTAAGCGCAGTCTTTCCCGAACCTACAGGGCTGGCAATAGCATTCACTGAGTGTTCCCACAGATAATTCACGCGAGAAAGCCCCTAGGACATCATACCCGCCGATGCCGACCGTGAAGCCTCGCTCCTCGAAGTTACGCGAGGTGTAATTGGGCATATCGCGCTCCGCATACTTGCCTATATGCGTTCCGAATGCTGTAAGCCCCAGCCCTCAAACTGAAACGCCGGGTACTCACCGGGATGGTCCAGATGCTCATGGGTATGCCCGTGCTCATCCGCCCCATGTGTGTGACTTGGCCCATCGCCGTGCGAGTGTGTATGTCCGCCCAGCGCGCCTGTTGCACCGGTGAGGTTGTTGATGAACTGCACGGTGTCGGACATGGCGGCTATGGAGTCGAGGTTCTGCGCGGGCTCAAAGAGATGGTACTAGTAGCGGTCAAAGAATATAAATTGACGAGCCAACCAGAGCCCGCGCGGACGATAAGCCCCGACGGCGGGCAGTCCATATCGAGCCGAGCAGAGATAAGTGTGCGGGCGGGCGGCCAATCGCCCAGAGATAGCTGAGCCGGCGCTAGACATACGTCTACATTTGGAAAGTGAGCAAGTTCGTCAGATCCCCATCTCAAACTCTATCTCCGGGTCCACAGTACTGTTTCAGTGAGACAACGGTCACCCTGCAGAACGGAGGCTCAGTGGAGGCGAAAACATCTTAAACTCTCACATCGTGGCTGTAGCGGCGCACATCCATAATCTTTTATAACGCACCGAAAACTATCATAGTACCAAGTCTGGAAACCATAAGTCATCGCTGAGTCAGCATAGCACAACTCAGAATGAACCCTAACCTCCAGCGCTCCAACTCACTCACGCATAACACTGGTACGTATCACCATCGCCAACACACGCTGTAGAGAACCGTCACGTCACTTTGCAGTGCACCAAGTGGCAAATGAACGCACGGTCGAATCAGTATGCCGAACTTTGTGATGCCCTTCATCTAGTGGACGAGTATTGTACTAATTTATCATCCAGATAGTTATGGGTCCTACGCATGTAGCAGACTGTTGACTTTAGTAGCGGCATACGAGCTCAAAACTGGCTGGCCTTCATCTGAAGCTTCCAAGCCCTGTGATGTCGCAGCAGCGTGGCGATCGACAGAAGCGTCAGGGCGATGTGCGAACCCTCCCCAGGACCCCATCTGTGAGTAATGAGCGACGCTGCGACGGACATGCGGCATTCTCACCAGTTCGGAACCCTGATACTGGACAGGGAACACAGGCAGGGGGCCACGCTGTGCGGTGTATTGACCCGCTCTGCGCACAGACAATGGACGATGCGCAGTGGCAAGCTCCATCTTGCGGTGCAGAAACGCGGAGGAGGCATGCACGATCGCTCCCTTCATACGCAGTATATGTCGGTCTTTGACGTCGGACTCCCTCGCTGCCCTGCCACATTCCCATTCTGCGGAGCTCGCTGCTCATCTCGGTTGCGGCTATGGTACTTGGATTCCCGGCGAGGATCCGCGCACCGACCGCCCTGGCTCGACAGACCCCACCATGTGCGGGTGCCGACGCGTCCACCCTGCAATGCCATGCGTAGAGCATATATATCTGGGCTTGAAATCAATCGGGAGCAAACTCCGAACAAGCTCACTGGTGCGTCTATCCCTCGCACTACCCTCGGACCTCAGGCGTACACGACTGAACGCCGGTTCAAAGCCCGCGACGCATGCCCCACACCCCGCGATGACCCTGACCATCCACGACATAGGCATCGTGCCGTCTGTCGAGCGGTTCGTCAGCACGAACTACCTCCTCCGCCACTTCCGGATCCTGTGCTTCCTCATCGTGCTCACCCTGGTCGCCTCGACCGCGGTCTACGTGCTGACGCTGCACTACGGCCATCCGACGGCGTTCTCGTCCTCGGACCCGCGCGTCGGGTTCCAGGCAGACTCGGGCGGGCGGGCGTCGATGGACGTGATCTCCGCCTGCGCGTCCACGCTGCTCACATGCGTGTACAGCTCTGTGCACTTTGACGTGCCGCGGTCGCACGCGCACCGCCTGCCGCTCGGGCGGAAGCTGCGCGCGCGCGAGTACTGGCTCGAGCTGTGGGCAAAGATCACGTTCTGGCTGCTCGGCGTGTTCTCGCCCGAGATGCTCGTCCTGCACGCGTTCTACGAGCACATGATCGCGCGGCGCGACGTCGCGTGGATGCGCGCACACGGGCACGCCGAGTGGTCCCTCACGCTCGCGTTCGCCGCCGACATGGGCGCGCTCACCACCGAGGCTGCGGCCGAAGCTGCCGAGGCCAACGGCGGGACCGTCGGCGGCTCTACCAGCGCCGGTGCGGGTGCGGGTGCAGGCGCAGGTGCAGGTGCAGGGCGGCCGCCGCACTCGGGGTTCGCGCTGCACGAGCAGCTCCTGCGGCACCACGAGCCCGGCTCACTCGACTGCGCCGCACTCGAGTACGAGCTCGCGGACAGGACAAAGGCAGACGTGCTGTTCAAGATCCTGACCACGCTCCAGATCTGCCGCTTCTTCGCGGGGACGGTCGCGCGGGCGGTGGTGCGGCTGCCCATCGCGCCGCTGGAGACGATCACGTGTGCGTACGTCGCGTGCACGCTGGTGTACTACGGGCTCTGGCTGAAGAAGCCGTACGGGGTGACGGAGCGGGTCGTGGTGCGGGTGCGGCCGACGCTGCCGCGGGCGCGGCGGATTCCGCTGGACGGGGTGCTGACCGTCGAGGAGTCGGGATCTGGGGAATCTGCAGCACGGAAGGTGGGCGCGAAGGGGAGGAGAGGGTGGGTGCAGACGGCGGTTCGTGTGTTCTGGGCAAAGGTGTGTGTGCCGTTCATGGAGCCACCGATGTCCGAGACGGATCGTCTGCACGGGAGCGAGCGGATGTGGCAGAGCAGTCCTTGTGAGTACATTTTGAGCTCTGTGTGTGTGTGTATGTATGTCAAGGTCCACTTACCTTGCCACGACGACCGCAGACATGACGCAAGGCTCGCTCGTCGCGGCCGCAGCGAGCGTCGTCGTCGGGCTCGCGCACCTCGCATGCTGGGACGTCGAGTTCCCGAACAGCAACGGCCAAGTGCTGTGGCGCGCATGTTCCATCGCGCTCATCGTGCTCCCCATCGCGGTGACGGTGATCATACTCGGGGCGGCGGTCATCGACCGGCGGTGGGTGACGGAGGTGATGAACAAGATGGCGCTCACGATGATTGTGGTGTACTGCATCGCGCGGGTCGTGCTCGTGATTCTGCTGGGCCACTCGTTCCAGAGCCTGCCGAAGGGCGTGTATGACACGCATAGCGTGCCGTGGCTGTCGTACATTCCGTTCATTCACTAGGTGCGATGCCGCCCTCACGTTCAGCATCGACTGTGAGCAGTTCGTTTGGAGGATGATGTTCATTCGTCATATAGCTAGGACCTGCTATGCAAGGGGTGATTCGGCTGATGTTGGTGAATGAACTGAACGAATTTAGTGTGATGTTCACCACAAACACCAGAAGCTGTTAAAGCTATCGGAGGTGATAGGATGGCTTTGACTCAATCCCCGGTACGCCGTAATCTTTCGTGTTGAAGGACGTCCTTTGCAAGGTGAGCCGCTTCGTCTTTCAGCACTAGATGCCAGACTCTCTGATCCCCCTGGATGCCTGCAGTATTTGCCCACACCCCTCACCACCCATGCGGTGTTTCACTTTCCGCAATGAGATCTCCCTAAAATATTCTTTAACGTGAGTCGCAGTGCCAGCTCATCTCACTCAGAATCCTTGCAACCCTCCTCATTCTTGCGAGATATCATGTGTTTACTCAATTGCATCAAATATGCCGATAGAAAATCCGAATGGTGAAGGCCGTAGCAGTCATTGACGCGGAAGTGGTCGCTGTCAAAGAAAAAATGCCATAGACCCTGTCTGAGAGGCCACAAACGACGTCGAGGGGACTGGATTGGGTGCTCACCACCAGGGGCATTCAGTTGCAAGACCCACACCGGCAGCACCGTGATGCCCCTCACGAGGCCGGTGACGAATCCGAGCTGGCAGCATAGGTACAATGTCCGCCGTCGCGGAACACTGAACAGCGTTGCGTCCATGACAAACCACAACAGCGGTCACCTGCCAGTGATCTATCGTCTCTGCAAGCATATGTTAATACATGGACATCGGCTGAGATGAACGAGGAGGATGCAGAGCGGGTTTCGTTCCACCCAGCAAAACACGCGCCTGCCCGCCCGCCCGGAAGGAGGAAGAGTACGCATGGTCATAAATATCGATGGGCTCTCTTGGGATGCTGATAGGCCATTTACAATCCAATGAGCGCCCATAAGTTCTTACATTCGCCACATGAAGAGCTTCGCAACCCTTTTCGGTAGCTATGAGGGGGTGGTTGTGGTCGTGGTAGTACTCATCATAGACAGTAACGGGCTGGATCTTCTGGAGTATATCGCAAACGAACAGTTGGCCCGCAAGCCAAAGCGC
The DNA here is from genome assembly GCA_022606055.1 of Trametes gibbosa. Lineage (NCBI taxonomy): Eukaryota > Fungi > Basidiomycota > Agaricomycetes > Polyporales > Polyporaceae > Trametes > Trametes gibbosa. Next base: position 290,762 of record JABYQJ010000037.1, on the reverse strand, counting down.
TCGGAGGTAGCCTGGTGCATGGCATGTAGCATACAATTCTGACGCGGATTCTCCCACAGAGTACCGCTCCAACGTCGCAGTTGGATGCCATCTATCAACACTCGTGACAGATTGAGAGGAGCATCCGCAGCCATTTCAGCATGTTTAATCGGCCCCTGGGATCTACGATGGCTTGAAAGACTGCCCAACCTCGTCACTTCACCGCTGCCCACGATGTCGTTCCTGTTGAAGGCACCCCAAGCCCCTTTGTCGTGGTCTCATACCCCGCAAGAGGTGAAGACGCTCATGGATAATGCTTTTGAAGGATATCGCGCCGCTGAAGACCGTGTTGCGGCGCTGAAAGCAGATGAATGCACATTCAAGTCGGTATGTCAGGTTCACGGTGATGCTACTTGGGTCAGTATAAGAAGTTTGTACTGATCCCCATCCTATAGGTTTTTGTGCGTTTTGAGACTCTCTGACTCAGATGGACAGGTGCTGAACTAGTTGTGATATAGCTAGCCCTTGCCCTCGCGGAAGCTCGACGCATCGCCACAGTAGAACCACTGTCGTTCTACCAGAATGTCTCTACGTCTAAAGACCTACGCAATGCAGCAAACAAAGCGGAGGTCTCTGTGAAGGCATCTCTGGTTGACTCCTCCATGCGACCAGACGTGTTTCGTGCGAAACAGGCGGCGAAAGCTAAGATCGAGAAGTCGGGTAGACTGCTCTCAGAGGAGGAGCGAAGACTCGTGAACAAGATGATCCTGGATGGCACTCGCGCAGGCCTGGCGCTGCCGGATGCAGAGAGATCGCAGTTGACTAGGTTGCACAAGGAGCTATCTCAGGCATGTAGCGAGTTCTGCGTGAGTATCAGTTTCTGTCAGATATCACGGGAGTTTGCAGATACTCACATCTGTGCGAACGTTAGACAAACTGCAACGAAGAGAACGTGGGCGCTATCATCTTGTGAAATACCAAGCCTTTGGTGTGACTTACTTGCACGACGTAGGGCCATATCTCGTTCACGTTGGAGGAGCTCAAAGGGGTCCCCACTGATGTGATATCTGGTTACAACAAACGTACCGAAGGCGATAATGATGTGTATGACGTGACCTTCCAGTATCCAGACATGCTCCCTCTAGTACGTCTGCAAGCTTATGATGTGGATGGCTGTGCCGACTGACACGCACCCATGGTCAAGTTGAAGTTCGCTAGTAATCCGGAGACGCGCCGCGCTGCGTACGAAGGGTTCGAGGGCCGGTTGGCCGTGAACGAACCCATCTTGAAAAAGATTCTCGGACTCCGCCGCGAGATCGCTGACTTACTTGGTTATGCGTCATGGGCAGATTATGTCACTGAAGTCAAAATGGTCAAGTCCGCGGAAGGTGTTGGGAAGGTATGCAGAGCTTGAAGTCCATTATTCACACTATCCTGATCCCGTCGTAGTTCCTGTCGGAGGTCGCGGAGAAGCTACGCCCTGTGGGACTGAAAGACCGCGAATCACTTCTTGAGCTGAAGAAGAAAGAATACGAGGAAAAGGAGCTTCCCTTCGACGGCGAAGTATATGCGTGGGATAACAAATACTACGAGCGTATGCAAGTGGAAGGGAGCCTTGGTTTAGACGATCGACTTGTCAAAGAGCACTTTCCAGTCTCCATCGTCATACCTACCATTTTAGACATCTATTCAACCCTTCTTGGGGCCAAGTTTGTGGAGAGCGAGGGGGAGACTTGGCACCCAGGTCTGTTCAACACCGCGCGAGTATGACATACTGGCTGACCGGAGTGCGGTAGATGTGCAGCTGTATGCGGTCTGGGAGAAGGACGCGAAGGATCCGTCAGACTTCCTGGGATACTTCTACCTCGACATATACCCACGAGGTCTGTCTGCTCCTTGCCATCTCCGCATATCATTCTTCCCTCTCTTCCAGAATCCAAGTTCTCCGGGGCAGGCGTCTGGCCATTAGTCCCGGGCTACGACAAGGCTGACGGCACGCGGCAGTATCCCGTCGCTGCCATGGTCGCGAACCTGGCAAAGCCGACACCCGAGCGGCCCGCGCTGATGCAGCACTCAGACGTGGTGACGTTCTTCCACGAAATCGGCCATGGCTTCCATGAGCTGCTCAGCAGGACACGTTTCGCGCGCTTCCATGGGACGACGGTCGCGCTAGACTTTGGCGAGGCGCCTTCGCAGATGTTGGAGAACTGGTATGTCAAAATCTGTGGAAGGTCTGTTTATAGGCTCACAGTCGTAGGTGCTATGAGCCGAAGGTCCTCAAGCGCATGTCGAGCCACTACGAGACGGGGAAGCCGCTTGATGACGAATCTGTCGAGAGCATCAAAAAGAGGTGAGTCGCGCTCCGACCCCTTGTATACCGTTGAGGGATGCTCATTCAAAGCACTCTCGCATAGCCGATACGTCAACGTTGGGCTATCCTACCTAACCCAAGTCCACTTCTCCACCTTCGACCTGAAGGTTCATGTCGATCAGGGTGAGCTATCCCTACGCCGTACTGCCCCTACTCTGACTGACCGCAGGCTGTTTCCCAGAGCCCGCCGACTACACGAAGCTCTGGAATGAGCTTCGCGAGTCCATCGGCCTCCTCAAAAGCGGTACTCTCCGTGGCGGGCCTTATACGTTCGACCACATCGCGGGGGGATACGACGTCGGCCTTTACGGGTGTGTCAGCTGTTCTGTCTCCTAGCTCAACGATGAGGCTGATAGCGTGTGACATAGGTATATGTACTCACTCGTGTTCGCGGCGGACATGTACGCGACTGTGTTCAAGGCGGACCCGCTCAATCCGGAGCGCGGGCGACGTTATCGCGAGAAAATCCTTCGCCCGGGGAGCAGCAAGGACGAGAACGAATTGATGAAGGTAATGAACTCGAGCACTGCGCAAGGTCCTTGCGAGCTGATGACTCATTCCTTTCACTCGTGTAGGATTTCTTAGGTCGAGAACCCAACGCTGAGGCATTCATCCGACAGTTGTTCGGGATGCCTTGAAACCTGGTGTTCGCGATCCTTTCTTCCTCGAATCATTTTATTGCCCTCTGGTGGGCAATGCCTGTCGCATAGCTACAAGAGCAATTACACAAGTTTGTGGATCGGAGGTAGGGAGTGTAAGAACGAGGACATGATTGAAAACAACAGCATGCGTACTCTGCACCACCCCTGGCAGGGAGCCGCGCTCTAAACCCTGCATGTGCTTGCATGACAGCTGCTGCAGTGCCGGGCCTTGTGCCGCTAGCTACTGGAGGGGTACGCCGTCTATGCAGACATGGACCACGTCGGAACACCACCGCCCCAACGCGGAGGTGAAGCGCTCCGCACATTTTCCATCTTTAAAATCCAAAGTATTGCGTGGCAAACAGGCATGCATATACTCGAGTGTGAAATTTGCTCGATCCATGATGCCAAGCTGTATGATGTTACAGTAATCATTTCCTAGGTTCTCTGTTTAAATTCCAATTCGAGCGAGGAAGCTCAAAATGTCCTGGCTGATCTCCTCAAGGGAGGTCTCCCTGAATTGATGTTCGGCTACATGAGCGAGTATGATTGCAATATCATGGGAGAGACTTACAAAGCGAAATGTCCGGCGTCCACGAACTTGACAATTGCGTTAGGGTTATCCTTCTTGAACGCTTCGGCACCAGCGGGTACGAAGATCGTGTCATTCTTTCCCCACACTGCGAGGGTTGGAGGCCGGTAGGTGCGGAAGTAATTTTGAAACTCGGGATAGAGCTTGACGTTGTTATTGTAATCGACAAAAAAACTGGTTTGGATTTGTGCGTTCCCCGGTCGGGTCATCAGGTAGTAGTCAAGATTGTATGTCTCGGGCGGAATAACGGAGGGGTCCGGCGAGCCATTGACGTACTGTACAGGTGTACAGGTGAATAAGCGGACAAGGGAGCATAGAAATGGGTGTACATACTTGTGATTTTGTGACCTCAAACGCAAGGAAGGCTTCAAGAGACTTCACTTTTTCGGGGGTGGTGTTCGCCCAAACTTCCTGTAGGGGGGACCAGAATGAGGCACCCAGTCCCTCCACATAAGCATTGCCGTTCTGTGAGATGATGGCTGTGATCGCCTCAGGCCGCTGTAGAGCAAGTCTGAACGTGACATTGATTAGCATCAGTCCTGGTGGCATTTGGGCAGGGTTCGACTGACCTGAAGGCAGTGGGCGCGCCGTAGTCGAACACGTAAACTGCAAACTTCGCAATATTCAGGGCGTCCAGGAAGGCAGCGGTGGTGTTAGTGAGCGCGGCGAATGTATACTCGTACTTGCGCGCATCCGGAACGATAGTAAAACCGTAGCCGGGAAGGTCAGGGGCGATGACCCTGTACTTTTCAGCGAGTCGCGGGATGAGGTTGCGGTATTGGAAGGACGACGATGGGAACCCGTGCAAGAGCAAGACAACAGGTAATGTGCTGATGTCCTGCGTGGAGGCGGGAACGGCTTCGCGGTAGAAGACTTCCACACCGTTGTCGACGGTGATAGTCTTTACTTGAATGGGGGCAGTCATGTTGACAGTACAGACTGAGTACGGGAGCGATGCAGGGAAATATTAACGGTGGTGACACCAAGGATTTGAGCAATGAAGCAGATTTGCCACAAGATGTCCTTGCATTCAAGCTTTTATAGAATCTGGAGGCCTGGAACTAATGACCTGACGCGATAAACGCTCTCAACGATCAAATTGTCGCATGACTGAGCTGCCAGATGGATGAGTGAGCCCTCCAGTAAGCACACATGATCAGTACTTGAGGCTGACCCTTTCAGAAGTAAATTGGAGGTAGCCAGAGACGTAAGGCTGTCACATTGAGTCGTTCGACAGCGGATATCGGCCATCCCTTTTATTGAATTTTGTTTAGCATCACAGCTCTGAGTTGGTCTAGGTGTATGTCGTGGTTCGTGTCAGGGAGGAAAGACCACGGGCGCTTGTGTCAGTGGTGGTGGGTACGCTTACACCGCAAGATGGAACGCGCTGAGTACAAGTTGCACCTCTCTCTTTGCTACACCCATGTCCGACCTCGAACGCTACATCAGTGACAATGCATTACGGGTGCGTAACATCACGAACATTTCCAACATGCTTGCTAATCCATCGCACAGTTCTTCGGGCTCTCAGATCGGAGCATTGTAGACTATGTCGTAGCGTCAGGTCAGTCCCGCCCTCGCCGTCCATCCTCCGCTGGCAGCTTAGTCCTCTGTGCCCCGACAGCATCCTCTTCCAAGTCACCAGAGGCGCTCTTTGCTCAGCTGAATGCATCTGGTCTCCCCGACTCAGCCGACGCACACAAGTTCGCGCAGGAAGTCTTCGCGCGCGTACCTCGCAAGACCAAGCACAAGAAGTCGTCAGACGCCGCGCGCAGGCAGGCTGAGCAAGAGGCGAAGGCGCTCCGTGCGCAAAAGTTCGACTTCCTGCTCGACGAGGAGAACAACGCCAGCGGTTCGGTCGGCGTCGGCCGTGGCTCAAGCAAGTCTGACCGAAAGGAGAAGAAGGAACGGCACTTACGGAAACGCGAGGGCGACACACGTGAATGGGAGAGCGATGAGGAAGAGAAGGCGCGGAAGCGGCCGCGGCAGGATGACGAAGACCGGAGTCGGAGAGACGAGGAGGAGGACTTGAACATGGATATGCCGGAGGACGAAGATGTGCGGAGAGAGCGGGAGAGGTTGGAGGATCTGAAAGAGCGAGACGCGTTTGCGGAGCGTGTGCGCGACCGCGACAAGGAGAAGACCAAACGCATCGTCGAGGACCGCTCGTCGAAGGCCTCAGGGGCGGCGGCAGAGGCGGCGGAAAGACGAAGACTTGCAGACGATTCAGATGCTCGCTCGCGTGCCATGCCCTCTCTCCGCGAACACTCCCGGCAGGAATACCTGACAAAACGCGAGCTTCAACAGATCGAGCTTCTGCGGAAAGAAATCGCGGACGACGAAGCATTGTTCCACGGCATGAAGATGACGAAGCGGGAGAAACGAGAACTGGAGCGCAAGAAGGAACTCCTTCGCCTCGTCGAGGAGCGGTTGAAGATCAATGACAAGTGGGAGGGCTACCAGCTCCCGGAGGACTACTTCACGGAGCAGGGAAAGATCGACAAGAAAAAGAAGGAGAATGTACTGTATAAGCGGTACGAGGAAGCCAAACCGAAGGACGGCGACTTCACGACCGACGTCGACCAATGGGAAGCTGCCCAGGCCAAGCACAGTACCTTCAAGGTTGGCGCGATGGACAAGCAGGAGGTTGTCGACGACTACGAGTACGTCTTTGACGAAAGTCAAACGATCAAGTTCGTTATGGAGAGCACCCTGGGGGGCGAGAACACCATGAGCGCCGCCGACAAGCTGCTACAACAACAGATACAGGAAGCGGAGATGCGAGGTAAGTGCAGCCTGCGTCGCAACTGGCCTATCTTCTAACTCATGATTGCAGCGAAGACCATTGACGAAACACGTAAATCTCTGCCTATATTTCAATATCGAGAACAGCTCCTTGAAGCTATCAAGGAACACCAGGTCCTCATCGTCGTCGCTGAAACTGGCTCAGGAAAGACTACACAGCTGCCACAATACCTTCACGAAGCGGGATATACCGCAAATGGGCAAAAGATCGGTTGTACGCAACCTCGGCGTGTCGCAGCTATGTCCGTTGCCGCGCGTGTGGCGGAGGAGATGGGTACGAAGGTCGGCTATGAGGTCGGTTACTCCATCCGTTTCGAAGACTGTACGAGCGACAAGACGGTGCTCAAGTACATGACCGACGGCATGCTTCTTCGAGAGTTCCTAACGGAACCTGATCTGGCTGGATACGCGGCGCTCGTCATTGATGAGGCACACGAAAGGACATTAAGTACGGATATTCTATTTGCTCTCGTCAAGGTGCGTCTTCACGGCTCTCATATACTTTTCTTCTGCAGGTCGTTGAACGTTTGACAGGATATCGCACGGTTCAGACCTGAGTTGCGTCTCCTCATCTCCAGCGCAACTATGGACGCGGAAAAGTTTAGCGAGTATTTCGACGATGCACCTGTCTTCTACGGTAAGCTGGTCCATTGTGTATGATAGATATTGAGATCTAAAACGCATCTCAGTCCCTGGACGAAGGTATCCGGTCGACATCCACTACACTCCACAACCGGAAGCCAACTACCTTCACGCTGCTATCACTACTGTTTTCCAGATCCACACCACCCAGCCGAAGGGTGATATCCTTGTCTTCCTCACTGTGAGTGGCATATAGTTCATGCCGTATCGCTGAGTCCGCTCATCACATTTGTAGGGTCAAGACGAAATTGATGCTGCCCAGGAGAACTTGCAAGAAACAGCCCGCGCACTTGGTAACAAGATCCAAGAGCTACTCATCTGCCCAATCTATGCCAACCTACCTAGTGAGATGCAGGCGAAGATCTTCGAGCCCACACCCGACGGCGCGCGCAAAGTCGTGCTGGCGACGAATATCGCGGAGACGTCGATTACGATTGACGGTGTCGTGTTCGTCATCGACCCTGGTTTCGTGAAACAGAATTCGTACAACCCGAGGACAGGCATGTCGTCGTTGGTGGTTGTTCCGGTATGTTTCGCTTTGTTGGTCTATGTCATGTGCTAGGTTTTGATACTCGGTTGTAGTGCTCGCGTGCCTCTGCAAATCAGAGAGCAGGCCGTGCCGGACGTGTTGGTCCCGGAAAGGCCTTCCGTCTATACACGAAGTGGGCTTATTCCAACGAACTCGAGGAGAACACCGTGCCCGAGATTCAGCGCACGAACCTTGGCATGGTTGTACTGCTGCTGAAGTCCCTGGGCATCAATGACCTCATTGGTTTCGAGTTCATGGACCCACCGCCAGGCGAGACCCTCATGCGTGCTCTGGAGCTTCTATATGCGTTAGGTGCGCTGAACGACAGGGGTGAGCTGACTAAGCTGGGTCGGAGGATGGCTGAGTTCCCCGTGGACCCGATGCTGTCGAAGGCGATCATCGCGAGTGAAAAGTACTCATGTACTGACGAGGTCCGTACTAGCCTGTTTCACCCCCGACGCATGCACTGACAGCCATCTCAGGTGCTCACCATGATCTCGATGCTCCAGGAATCTGGCTCGCTCTTCTACCGGCCCAAGGACAAGAAACTGCACGCGGACCAAGCACGGCAGAATTTCGTGCGCGCGGGCGGGGATCACTTCACATTGCTGAATGTGTGGGAGCAGTGGGCGGAGACGAACTACTCGCAGCAGTTCTGTTACGAACAGTTCCTGCAATTTAAGAGCCTCAGTCGCGCGCGCGACATTCGGGATCAGCTCGCAGGCCTGTGCGAGCGTGTCGAAATTGTTGTATGCAGCAATCCGAACGCGAACGACATTACGCCCGTGCAGAAGGCGATTACTGCGGGGTATTTCTACAATACGGTGCGTCTCGCGGTTACGTAATCTAATTGGTGGATGTCTTCCTGACGGCATGCGTGTTTGTAGGCATCGTTGCAGCGGAGCGGCGACTCGTACCGGACGATGAAGACGAACCAGACGGTGTACGTCCACCCATCATCGAGTCTCTTCAACCACACCCCTCCAGTGAAGGCCGTCCTCTACTACGAGCTCGTGATGACCTCCAAGTCGTACATGCGTCAAATCATGGAGATCAAGCCCGCATGGCTGCTGGAAGGTTAGTCGACGTGCCTGTCTATTTGTTTCATCTTGCTAACTTGTCCACGCATGCTGCAGTTGCACCGCACTACTTCAAGCCCGCAGACCTCGAGCAGCTTGCAGCCGGAGACAAGAAGATGCCGAAGACAGTCGGGAGTGCAGGTGCCGCGGCGGCGGCCTCATGATAGATGCTGTCATTGGACGACATCACTGTCCCCTCGTTCTGTTGGTGGTTGCGCCCCGTAGGACTGTTGTGCTTTCGCATTGCTGATATGTATCTTTGTATAACACACTCGAGTCAATTCCTCGGAGGCTTTCCGGGTGCCTGAGGAGCTCTATCATCGGCGTCGAAGGTGTTCAGCCTAGTCATATAAGCTGACCTCCATGAGATCGCATGGCTACTTTACAGAAACTCTCGCACCAGGTGATGCCTTTTGCTCGGTCATCCCCATCATTGGATTGGAGCGCTACTATAATGATGTGAGTTAAGTGATCAACCTTGCTCTGTGCCCTATCTCATGGTCATTCTATAGCAAAGAGTCAGATACGCGACGAAGTACGACATCGACCCCCGAAATACGGCGGGACGCCAGTCTAGTCTCTATGGGTGCATACCCCAAGTGTTTCGTCGACGCGATGAGCACGTGGTCACACGACCCCCTAAATGCTGTTAGCATCTACTTTCTCGGATTCGGATCTACACACGCGTGAGTAATTGCGACATATGCAGCGCCACCAGTCGGTATACATAGTTCGACGATAATCACCCACCGTTCTCAAGCCCGCTGACTTTCCGCAAGGCTTCTTGTTGCTCGTCTCAAACCTCAGCTCGTCAACTTCACCTTGCGTGCAGCCACGATGACAAGCCGCGCACACACGCTGCCCCCAACGATCCGGCAAGGTCTTCTCAACCTACCGGGTACGACTTTTGAGACCCAGCGCACCATCGAACGGCTCCTCGAACAGGACAGGGAGCAGCACCACTGCTTCTGGGGCCGCGTCGGGTTCCATAACCATCTGAGCCACCAGTAAGAGCCCCCCTCCCAAGGTATTGGCTTGCAGGGCTTGTAACTGGGTGCTGAGATGCACGAAGCTTGTTGGCAGCGTACGACCTTGGCGCACCCGCAGCGCTGCTACAGAAGATCCTTGATGCGGAGGCGAGGGAGCCATGGGACATGCACATCATGAATCGCACCGAGGACGGCGTGGTTGAGGATGTTAATGAGGAGAATTGGACGTCGTTCCTTGGGGACGGAAAGTGGGTGTCCCATTTCTGAGTCTCAGATTCATAATCACGCACGCAGGAGCGAAGTTTGCGCTGACGAGTTCGGAGCACTGCAGGTACTATCCGGGCTACCTGGACTTCTTTACGAGCCAGGTTGCTGCTCACGGAACAGGCGAAGTGCTAGAGAGGTATGTCTTCTCTCCTCGGGCTAACGGAAATGGAGCGTACATGTTGCTGCGGTTTATCGGGGGCGCGTAAGTACATTCTCGTGATTCTGTCCAATACGGCCTTACCCAATGAACATGTCAAGATTGCATCCCCTCATCCAGATGGGGGTAGGAAATCATTTGTACAGAAGCTCTCGTGCATCGTCACTGACTCTGGACCACAGTATGCAGTCGAATTTGGGAGCGACGCTATGGTCGCGCAAGGTATATCTATCTTGTTCCTCCAGAGCCGCATTCTAATGCGTCCGACACAGCGTTGGCACAGACGGCGGTCCACGACGCTTTTCGGCCGGAGTTGTTCGAACTCACTGGAACACCGCTCGAACTCGAGACATTGTCGTACGCATCGGCCGAGCCCACTCACCGTCAACCATCCAAGGGCCACTCCCTACTCTCCATCCTCAGTCAGGCATACGACTCTGAAGTTATGAAGCCCGTCATGCCATATGACCCAGACGCGTTACTTTCCGCGCGGCTCAGGGCGGCGTGCGCTGACGGCCGTCCGGAGGAGATCCGCCGGCTGTCCGCGCTCTGGCAGATCGACACCGCGCGCGGTCAAGCGGAGCTCGACGACAAGACAGAAGAGCTGTTCTGGACGACGACACTGCTCCTCGTGGGCTCGGGGCGTCGGGGACGCAAGCCCCGGCTGGACTTCTTCCTGATGCATATGCTCAACGCGTCTCTCTTCGTGCCCTCTCTCCTCGCCGCAATACCAAGCGCGGCATCGAAGGCGACGCTCCTGCGCGCACTCGTCCCCGTGCTTCTCATCTACCTGACGGTGCGCGGGCGGCCGCGTATTGACGCGGGCCTGGTCATGTCGTACACCGATACCCCGCGTCCGCCGAACGAGCGCGTGCCTGAGGTAGACGCGTCGGCGATCGGGAGCCCACAAAATGCAGCCGAGTTCAATCCCTGGCCTGGAATCATGGCAGCTGTGCTGTACGCGCCAGACGCGCACACTCTGAAGGCCGTCAGAACACTGTACTACGCGGCGCAGCGGTATGGACGGCGCCCACCCGGGAGCGTCCTCGGCGCGTTTGATGCACAGGGGCGGGAAACGCACAAGGGAATTGCGCAGGTGGACGGATCGATATTTGTGCGTGCTGCAGGGGTGGTGATGGATACGTTGGGATGGGTCTCTCATGGGCAGAAAGAGGGATCCTGGGACCGCAGTGCGCTGGGCTGGGATGGCGCGTGGAAGAACGACGACTGAGGAAGATACACGCCGCGATGGGCAAACGAATCAGACACACTCATGTTATACATATATTGTGTGGTGTTCTGCGCTATCTTATGCAGCATATATGTAGTGCTGACTCTAGTGTCGACGTCCTGTGTCGCGCTGACAGTACTAAGAACATGTACCTATCGCGTTTACGTGGCGAGCGCACGGATGGGTTCATGAGTCGCGCTCCAGCTGTTCCCCCGGTTGCCTCCTTCGCACATGCGTCCACATCATCATCTGGCGTCATCTGCCTTGTCATACCCTATGTCCCGGTATCTGCCTCAGTTCGACGAAGGTACCGATAGGCAAGTTGGGTGCGTTGATGCTGACGGAGAACTACTACGTATGGCGCTGGAGAAAATCACGAAACAGCTTCAAATGGTCGCTGCTAGTGAACACCTTGGCCCTGGTGACATTTCCCGCTTCCCCGCCTCCACTAGTAGACGCACTGAATTACAGCGAGGCGAGCATTTGATGCTGCTCTAAGAACGATTCACGCTGCTGACAGTCACACATAGATCGTCTACAGGATGAAGGAAAATATTCCTTGAACAATCCACATCTGAGCATCCTCTATAAGGCGAGATTTGTTCGGTCGTTTGCAACACAGAGCTAGTCGAACGAAACTTCGGAAGAAGAGGGTGCAGAGAGAGATCTAAAAGACGAACCAATCAAGGGGCCCCGTGCTTGCTGCGATATTCATTACGTATCTGGGCACCTTCAGATGATCGTGATCTTATGTTCCACGTCTCTTTCGATACGCCCAACGTAAGTGTTTTATCGGACTGAGAAATGATCACTCTCAAGGTATACGAGTACTCCTACCCAACCTGCGAAGTTTGCCTAGCATATATTCACCGGCATGATGCGACTTACGACTATCTGACAGGCACGCGCCTTTCCGTCAAGCGAAGGGGCATTCGGTGCCGCGCATGTGTACCGGCGCGCGAGCAAGCTGTCCAGTTGTGACTTGCCGCAGCGCAGCGATACCATGTGTCGTGGGACAGCACAAGTGTAAGTAGTAAATCAGTCTGAAGTATGCACGTAATCTGATCTCGCTACTGGAAGGGTCCTGCTGTGAATGACGCATAGAACGCCGCCGCAATTTGCCTAGTAAAAATGGATTTGATGTCGCATGTGAGGCTTTTACCCAAACTATCCGCTCTTTGCGTTCTCTACTAGAGCATCAGTCCGACTCGTAGGAGTATTGGTCATTCGTTATGTCTGTGACCGAGTCCATGCACGTCGGAATAGTGCTCCTGGCTGGTAACCATCCGTCACGCCCAATTCGCCCACGTCAGACGCCATACGGGCGCGCACATCCCTCGCCGAGCTGTCATGCCCTGCGCATCCCACTGGCCAGCCGTCCAAACACAGTTCAAACATGCAGATCCCTGACCGCCCGTAGCGTGCCGCATTCACCGCCCAAGCTGTCCAACTGGTATAAATGTGGGCTGCAGCCTCATATGTGCCCTTTTCTGTCTTTCCGCTCCCTGCTCATCGCCTCCCCTGACCCTTCCCACTCCTTTATAGCACCTTCTCTGGCGTCCGCGCGTCCTGCGCAGACAGCCTCAGACAGGCCGCAGACTGGCACCCCGGCCTCTCATTCCGCGTTATTCATTCCTTCATTAAAACCGCGTGCGCGCAGGGAGCCACACGCAGCCCTTTAGCTACGTGTATAAGACACCCCACGAAACCTTCTCCTCTGGTCTGTGCAGCCGTACATATACAGCGAGGCTCCTCTTGCTCTCTTGCTCTCGTCCAGGCTGCTAGAACGCGCGGGCCATCTACAGTGTCCCATCGGGTTTCAGCGACAGCATGCCACTCATCCTCTCGAACCCTGCATCGGCACGTATGGTGGGACCTGACCTCAGCAAACGTCCGTACTCGCTCTCAATGAGACCGAAAACTGAAAGCTTCGACTAATACGACCTTATGCTCCTGTGGCTTCTAGGTGTCGACGCAGGCGAGCTTGGTTCGAATGCACACACCGACCTCGTCATCTGGTTCGTGCTAAAGATTGGCGGGGACCAAATTCTGCTCCCGCTCTTGGTCGCGACATTCCTGCTCTCTCGCACGATCGCAAGGCACCCGGTGATGGTGAACGTGTGCTGCACCTGGATTTGTGCCGGCATTATATCGTCCCTTTTGTGAGTTGTCCCACTGCTCATGGCGATGACTGTGATATAGCTTAAACGAGCGCCCTGGTAGGCTGTATGCGCATCAGCAGACTGGGCCCGAGCCGGACAAGGCGCTATGCATCGCCCAAGCTGTCCTCATTTCACCTGTACCCCCGATGTGAGTGAAAGACCTCATTTGGGGAGGCTTCCGCGTACTTGATTTAAAGTCGGATACACCCTCCCCTTGCGACGCAGGACCTCGGTGGCAGCGCTCGCGCTCGTTTATCATACCTGGTCCACGTTCAGGCTTTCTGCCCTGAAAACGCCGACGGGGCTCAAAGCCTCAAAGCAATGTCGACTCCAGACTATAATGGTGAGCGTTTTCTCCTCGCGCGGAGGTCCCTCTGGTCATATGCTTATTCGTATATACGTGTAGCTCCTTGCAGCGCCATATGTAACCCACATGTGTTTTGCAGCCGGTGCTCTGCACGTAAGTTCGACACGAAGCTCGCTAGGCATTTCAGTTGAGAACGCGTTGTTTTTTAGATCTCTCTTCAGGACCCAAGCAGGGTCAGTCGTACACGCAGGTTCTTCTATTGCTCGGTCGACTTTGATCCCTTGTCAGTCCAGCGTACCCTGATTGGCGTGTACACCGTCGGCTCACTACTCCATAAAGTTCGAACGCTATGGCGCTCTTCACAGCTGCAGTTTGCCTTGTGGCCACCATGCTCGAAGGTACGTCTACAGATGGATTATCATGATAGCCTGGGCTCGTGCGTTGACATGTCTTCCTGAAGTCCATCTCATCGTGATGTTGAGTCGCAATTGGAGAGCACTGCGCCGTGCAAAACTTGGTACAGGCATAAACATCCAGTTGCTCGTTCGCGTGGGGATATTCGTGTGCTATGTGTTCTGTGGCATGATGTGAGTTGTCCTAAGTTCTTATTGGCCCTGCTTAATGTGGTTCATGATACCTTTGTAGAGTGATGATCGCAACCGTCTTCAGTCCACAATCCATCCTGCCCGATATGTTCGCCGCGTCCGGTTAGCCTACACACGTTCATCATACGTTTTCATCAGCAATACTAACCGGCTGTATTCTTAGTGGGGACAGCGTTCTGGGTCGTGTTCGCTACCCAACCAGTATGTTCCTCTCTACATGGATGTACCCACACGAAAAGCGTCCATCCTAACACCCCGCACCAGGATGTCCTCCGCGTGTGTGTGCGTCCCCTCCTCTGCGGCCGCCCCAAGGCAATCTCGCGCACGTTCTTCCCATCATCATCAACTTCGAAGTCCATACCGTCACGCTCCCCTACCCCGGTCCCGTCCTTCGACCCCGACCTATTCAAACGGACCTACAGCGAGGTGGACGAGAAGGCGCGTCTCGCCGCGCTGCACGCGTTCTTCAACGCGCGCGTGCACGACGTCGGGGCGGGGGTGGAGGTGATCAAACGTCCCGAGGACGCGTTCATCGTCGGGCGCGGGCCGCGTCGCGCGTGGGGCGTGGCGGGAGATAGTGGTGACAACAGTTGGCACGGGGTAACGTGAAGAGCTTAAGACTTTTTAGCTCCGTGAGTATCTTTACTGTAGTCTCCGCCCAAGTTAGAGATGAGTCGGACGTGCGTATGGCGTCACCGCTCGATATGGGAGAGCGTTTAGGCGAACTTTGTATTCTATGCCGTCTAATCTACTGAGTTTCTTGCTATCGCTGTATCTTGTTGGAGCCGCTCGGGCGGCACTCTGGCACAGACCCTTTCTATACGCCCTCCCACAGACTCAGCCACTGCTCTTTGTCTTGCGTGTATTCCCTCCGCGTTGACCATTACAGCAGCGCGCAGGCTGAATGGCGTGCAGTCCGACGAGGTCTTCTAATCTCGCTCAGCACACAGCTTGGTTTTAATCTCACCGGTCCAGATTGACATCTCCCCTGCGTAAGTCCCTCTCTGAGCGGCCCTCTGCAGCACACCATCAGATGGTTTGCGAAGAAATTTAATGAAGGGCTACTACTATACAGATATGCAGCATCTAGTATGTACACATTGGAATACAGTTTCAGAGCGTTCCATCCAACACCAAGCATCACGAATCCCAGATCGCACCAAAGGCAGGAATGCCCCTGCTCATCATTCCGTAGACGACCTTCCGCGTCAGTTTTTGGTTCGAGATGATGCACACCGCCTCCGCGTTGAACTCCTTCACCAGGCGGTAGGTCAGCTTGACCATGTCTGGCTTGCCGTTCTTTCGCGTGTCTGAGTGCCGCCTCATCAGCCCCGTTGTATGTATACCCGTCTGTGACGGCGCGAGAGATGGCTCACCGTAGATGACCGCCCCGGGAGACTTTTCGAGGATGGAGTCGACGAACTTGTCGCCGAACGTCTTGCGTACGTCGGGCGAAGTCCAGAGGAGACGTATCGGGATTCGCTGTGCGAAGATGCACGGCGCGCAGGGCCCGATGCCGCTGCCGGTAGCCACAAAGACCACGCGGCGGAAGAGGGGCGCGATCCGGAGCACGCCATAGCAGGGGACGCCGCGCACCCAGAGTTCCTTGGGTGGGTCGTTGATCATTTTGCTCGTCCAGTCGCCCGCCTTGGACACCATGAGCGAGTAGCCGGTCTTTCCCGGCTCGGAGATCGTTGCGAACCCATGCCACTCGACCAGTGGGCTTTCCGAGATGCGCGTGAAATGGCCAGGCTTGGGCGTGACTGCACATGGGGACGTCGGGTGAGCATGCGGCCTCGAACAGAAGGGCGACGAACATACCATAGTCGAAGTAGAGTCGGACGGCGTGGTTGGACAAGACCTCGGCGCGGACCGGGACCTTCCTGAGCCTGAGCCAAGGGAGGATGATCGATGCCGTCATGACCACCACAAGCCACAGGGCGGGTGAATGTACGAGAGCATGGCCAAGAGACTGGCTCGGCGCGCGGTAGTCGTTCGTCAACAATACAACCTGAAAATAGCAACGCATCAGCCTTATCAGGCATCACAGGGCAGCGTGCTCCGCTTACCTGGCACCACACAAGCGCAGTTGCCGACCATCCCAAGAATCGGTGGGTGCGCTCGAAAGCGTCGTGGTGTGTCGAGCGTACCCGGGGGTACGCAAATAGGACAATTCCGACCAGCAGCATCAATATGAAATAAGTTACGGCAACAGTTGCGACTGAAATCTGAAGACGAAGTCGGAGTTCAGTATCTCCCGACAAGCTGATTCCAGTGATCGAGATCTCACCTGCTCCCGGTTGAGGAGTTCCCGAGTTGCCTGTACGGTGAACAGAATAAGCCAGACAAGACCGCTGATGGCGCAGCCAGAGTGCACTGCAAGGGACGATCAGCTAGATGTCAATGCCTCGGGTGGGAAGTCCTTACGGCCTCCGATGTGGTACACGCGTGCCACGATGCGCCGAATGGCCATAGGCCAGCTGCAGAGATCATCAGTATTTTCCGAATTGGGCTGATCAGAGAGTATTGACCTGCTTGGAACCGCGCATGCGACGGTGAAGAATGCGTTGATCACATAGTCCTGGCGCATGAGAATAGCACAGAAAAGATTGGAAACGACGATGAGACCGAGTTCGTGCGAGTTGGCGCCGCCTTTGACCAGGGTAGCAATGAAGATCGCCATGTTCACCACGAAGACAACGCCGAACAGCCTGCGATAGAGCGAGAAAATCTGGTGGCGGATGTTGCGGAGCACATGCCCTTGCGTCTTTTCGGGGAGTTCGTCCTCCAAGTAGCCGTCCCAGATATTCCCGCTTTCAAGCACGGAAACGCTCGCGCCCTTCTCCGTGGAATCAGAGATAGATGAGCTTGATGTGGAGCTTCCGAGTTCGCCGACGGTGATGAACGCGTCGGACTTTTCGTTGATGCCCACTTGGTAGACGGGAAGCGGCTGCGGAAGAACATTGACGATGTCCGCGAGGAGCTTCCCGTCGTATGGCGAAGCGGTGTAGAACTCGGGCTTTGTGGCCACGATGGCCAGCTGCTCTTTCTCGGCATTGGCCTGAGCAATCTTGTCCAGTGCCAACTGGCGCAGAACACGCTTGTCAATCTTGCCGTTGCTCGTATACGGGAAGTCATCCATCGTGATGTACTGGGTCGGGACGGCATAGTACGGCTGCACGAGCGATGCGGCGGCCTGGACGGCCTCGGGCTTCGCTGTCATGGGTGTAACGAATCCCCAAAGTTCAGACTCGATCTGCACGACCCCAAAAGTGAGACACAAGCAGCAAAAAGAGCAAGTTACGCACGAGCAGGGATGTTGCGTTCTTCACAGAAGGGCACGTCTGCCATCCTGTCAGATGATGCTCGCAGCATACGAAATGTACGAGATTACCTGCATGGCCGCCGAGACACCATCTAACTCCACGCGGAAGCCCTGCGCAGTAACCCAAGTGGTGAGGTGACATGCTAATACAAAAAGTGCACTGACGTACCTTGACCTTGACTTGGTCATCGACACGCCCGAGATGCTCCAATTCGCCGTTCTCCCGCCACCGGCCGAGATCGCCAGTGTTGAACATGTAGCTTCTATCGCATCACATGCTAATGAGCACATTGCCCTTGTTCTAAGAATTTGGAGATAGAACTTACCCATCGTTGGCGAAAGGGTCGAGCCTGTACCGCTCGGCGGTCTTCTCCGGAAGGTTGACATAGCCTTTGCTCACACACGCGCCACCACCCCACATGACGCCGGGCTCGCCTATCGCGACGGGTTTAAGATCTTCGTCGAGGACATACACGCTCGTGTTGGGGACCGGCCCGCCAATGCTCAGGAACTCGCCCGGAGTGTGGAGATGCACCGTATTTACGATGGTGACCTGTGAAACACTCAAGATCAATATGTCGTCGGCAAAGCCACGTGGGAGCAGGAAGACGCACCTCTGTTGGTCCGCAGCAGTTGTAGTAGTGCGCAGCCTTTCCCCACTTCTCCGCCAATGCTGAAACGTCATGATGATAAGCCCCGCTGGTTCAAGACGGAATGCAAGATCGCATACGTAATGGACAGGGTTCGCCAGCGGTGGCTACCACCTTGATGTTGGGATAGTCTGCCGGGTCATGAGGTGCTAGAGCAGCGCGATTCATTATTATCACATCGATGCGAGCGCGTCAGGGGGCGTACCCATCATGCTCGGCGTCGCTACAGATTACGACGTGGGTCAGATTAAGCACATGGGCGGGCGGTACAAGTAGTTGGGCTTACCAATTACTATATCCACCGTCTTCATCACCGCGCGCCACTCTTTGGAAGACTTGCCCCGAATGCAAAGCGTGCAACCGTTACTGAGACTCCCGAGGATCTCCTGCGCTCCTGATTAGAACACACGGCCGCCGGACCATGATACCCGCAGTTCACCCACCCAAGCAGCCATGTCAAAGGCAATGTTGAGGAGCTGAGACACTCGTCGTCCTGGGCGCATCTCGATGTTACCCGGCGCGATGCAGACCACTGAGGTGAACACATCAGTGAAAATCGAGTACCGGAGCCTCGAAAAGCGACCAACAATTAGTGACGTTCAGGTGCATAACCTCTACCCCTTTGGGCTTTCCGGTGGTGCCTATTGGCCGATCATCAGTACGTATCTCGTCTCGTTACGAAGAGGGTCCGCGTACCAGAGGTGTAAATGATGTAAACAGGGTCGATTGGGGTACTGAGGTCTTGGGGCTTGGTGCCGTCCTGCGGGAGCGTTCCAAGATCTTCAAGGCAAAAAGAGGGCGTGCCTGAGACTCGGTGGGCGTATTCATTCATGGTCAGCACTAGCTTGGCCTCGGAATCCTTGACGACATGCTCGAGAGTCGATTGAGTGACAATCGCCCCGTCCAACGGAACATAGGACCCTCCGGCCTTCAGCACGGCGACGATGCCAACGACCATAAGAATAGAGCGCTGAACCAGGAGGCAAATCCGGACCCCGGGACGAACTCCCGACGCGCGCAAATAGTTCGCGAGGATGTTGGCTCGTATGTTCAGCTCGCGGTAGGTAATGGAGGAGCCAAGGTGCTCGATGGCGACTGCGTCCGGCTGTGCGGCGGCATGGTGCTCAAAAGCATGGTGGACACAGCCGAATGGGACCTGCTGGCGGGTACCCAAGCTGTAACGGGCGAAGAGCCTCTGGTCTTCGGGCGAGAGGGTGTGAAGCAACGATGCGGCCATGTCTGCAGCGTTGTTCGTAGCACCGGAGGGGGGAGAACAGTCCTGCAAGTGAGGTTGCGACGAGTTTGACGGATGGGTTCTCCGTCCTTATATCCTCGAAGATAACTGCGCGCTGTGGAGTTTCTGTCCGTAGACCATCCAGAATGGAACCGGACAGTGACCTTGTGCATCCGAGCGCGCTCGGGATGGTCGCGATCGAGCGGCACAGATGAGCACAACCGACGTAAGCCCGCTGCGTAAGGTAGAAGGGTGGTCGACATGTGTCGGTACTGTTACAATGCGTTGAGAAGGCGGTGGAAATGCAGCAGCTGATCAAGCACCCGCTAGGAACAGGGGGACGACGACGCTGGAGCTGCTGCAGGTAGCCGAAGTAAGATCCAATCGAGAAGATTGCTTTCTAGATGGCAGGCAGCGGAGATGGCAGAGTGGCAGAGGCATGTGGCGGCTAGGAAACAGCGCCGCCGCGCGTAGCACGGGTGGCGACTGGTGGAAGCGGTCATCAGGCAAGTAGGCGCGTAGCGTCGCCGGGGAATGGTCGAGAGATCGGAGGGTAGCATGGCCACCCACTGCGCAGGAAACTCGCTGTGTTCCAATGCGGCTGGCCAAAACGATGCATATTTTCCCAGGTGACGGTACCAATTGCGCTGGGTGGTAGAGGTAAGAACCTGGATCAGCATCAGCAGCCGTTGGCTCGAAGCCGAAGTTTTCCCCAATAATACGCAAACATACCTCGCATGGACAGATCCTCCCACCAAGCCGATGCGCTTGGCAGGAGCGACGATGCTCTCGACTCGTCATCGCATACGAACTAGAGTACACTCAGGTCTTCCACACAAGCATTCTACCAAAATATCTCTCCGGAAGGCGGCCCACGCAGTGACACCGTCACGCCGACGCAGTCGATGGAGACGACGAACGACTGTCCATCTCCCACTGACTGCGACGGCGTCAGCGCCACCGCCGCGCACATGCGCATCAAAATCGTCTTCGCACGATACTCAGACTAAGAGGGGAGGTGAGGATCTTCCATATCTTGCACACCGTGATATGTGGTAGTATGGAGATAGGTAACATTCCGATGTAGCAGTTGTACAACGATGGCCTGTCGTGGTCGGCTTCCGTCTTAGCCGGTGATGGGCCGCGTCGCCGCTGCCATACGCTCCAAGCACAGGTGTACAGGAGAGGTTCGATTCGGCATGATTGTTATGCGAGTGTCGGGTGGCGCGAGGAAGAATAGTACCATTGGAAGAAAGGTGGACAGAACGAGACGAGGACACCTGGGAGACAGTGGGAAACTCACCGGCACGCAATATCACGACCCATCGCCTCATCGAAGAAAGCACATGTATTGATGGATCGGTGGAGACGAGCGAACTCAAGGTACCGCTATATCGTTTGCAAGCGCATGTCGGTCTGAGCTGAAGGTACGCGCTGAGGTCGATGATAGTTATCTCCTTCGTGCTATGACCCTCGTCGGTAGTCGACAGCCGCTCTTCTTCACAGGCGACAACGCATCCGCATGGAGCTCTTCGTGCTTGATTGCTCTCGCCAGAAGTGAGCACGTTTGCTGTTGTCCTGTCGATCTCGAGCGTTTCACAAGGATGCCGGTGGACGGACGACAGCCAAGCGAGGGCAGAGCCTTGGAGGGGAGTAACGCACTGGACAAGCCTCGCGCGGCGACAACCGACTCTCCTTATGACTTTATCCACTACATCCATCGTCCGAATCGACGGTAACATGTTCAAAGATCGACTCAGTCGCACTTACCTCGGTTGCATGCACAGGCGTGTAGCTACACAGAGCCTCAATTGACGCGTACCGTGTGTTACAACATTGGGGCACGGAGAGCGCGTGTGGAACAACGCCGGAGTGCGACCATCGGACACTGGACTGCACTAGCATAGCAAGGGTAGCTCCCTCTGCTCTATCGGAGGCCTTCTCAACTTGCGAATCTAAAGAAGCATGGTGGATCCGATTCGCCAGTGCTGGCTCCGCACGCCGTAATCCTCGCTCGTGGGCAGAACATCCGTGCAGCTAGCTCGTCATTCGCATGTACATGTGTCTTCCTTCAAGGTTCGTGCTTGTCTTCCTTCAGATGGGGTGCTCAGTGACTCATATGCCGTGTCCATGTCACTGTAGCCGGAAGTGACACCACGCGGCAGACCTATCAACTTTCGACCCTTTGAAGAAGTAAAGCACCATGTAGCAATGCCAAAGGGTACTCAACACCTTTCTCACAGCACCCGCGATACCCTGTCCGGTGAAACCCTCCTGCCGCCCATGTGGACTGGGACTCGGAGATGTCGCAACCGTGTTATATCATTCCCGCAATGCTATATTCGCATACTGCCCCGGACTTGCCGTATGCTCGAAGCATGTGTATGCAGCCCAACACAGAAGCGGACGCTACGGTCTTGCGGTAAAGCAGAGTGTTCTGTACGCTGCGGCTGATGTAGCCTCTGACGGTTGAAGGACAGTTGCTGACACGCGTCGTAGTGCTGATGTAGATGTACTCATTGCCGGAAGAGCTTTGCCAGCGATAGGCAGCTGTGACGCACAACCTCCAACTTGCAGAACTTGTACCTTGCGATATCCACGCACGACCTGCTAGGTTCAACATTTACATCTGCCTGGCACAACACTCTTGGGCAGCGTCCATCACCCCAGAATCCGCACTCTTCGCCGGATCATAGCTAGGCCGACAATCATACGCAGTTGAGATTCCCGCTTCGAGGAGAATCTGAATTCGGCGGAGCGGAATCTGCCGCAAAATCTCCGGTGCTTACCCCGATACAGCTATTGACATTTGGGGAAACCACCACTGCTATTTTCAATTGTCAACAACCCTCGGTCACACTCACGAGGCACAGTACAAAACCTCCGGGAAATGTGACAGTGCTCGGCATGCGGTGCGCAGCGATACAGAAAGTTGTCGGAGAGTGTTCGGTGCGCATAAGTTGCGGATGACGGTGGTAATATGGGCAAGCACGCCAGCAACGCCGACCACATGGCGACTAGAAGAAGGCGGCCCGGGCAACTGAAAACGCCGCCTCGACAAATGCAAGCCCCACCGCCGATGTGAGTCCGGAATCTAGCCGAAACGGTGTCGCTCGATTATGGACTTCTGCCTTGAGTCCCTCGAAACACGCCTGCGGGCCGTCAGTTCGGGACAAGCGTGAGTTGTCGGCACGGGCTTACCAGTAGTTCTCTATCACATTACTCTGTCCAAGCTTCCGCAGGAAGTTCTCGTCATGGGTGATGATTATGAGCTGGAAGTTGGCGTGATTCCTGCGCTCGTTGATGATGCTGTCCGCCCCAACGTGAGCGCTGCGGAACCCTCCTGTATTCGATAACAACTACTCACTCGATGAGGCTGGATGCAAGCGCATCAATGTTCTCGGTGTCAAGCGCGTTAGTGGGCTCGTCTAGAGCCAAAATGCCGCAGTTCTGACCGAACGAGTCCGCAAGCGCAAGACGGATTATGATAGATGCCAGCATCTTCTGACCCGCTGAGCAACGTCCGCGCATGTCCATTTCGACCTGATCCTTCGTCATGACCACCTGCATCGATGAGGCAAAAATAAGACGGGGCTTCGCACATCACACCGGTGTCATTGGCTCACTCGGTAGTTGTAGGACCGTTTCGTTGCACCTCCCTCACTGTCAGAGCTTATTTTGATGCCGTCGATGTCTGCGGTCAGTGCGGCACAGACTAAGTTATGAGGGCATCCGGAGCAACTCGAATAGACTGACCAGTTCCCTGATACGTCTTGTTCCACAGGTGCCGCATGGTATCATTGACTTCCTCCATCTTCAGAGAGTGGTACTTCATGATAGCACTGAAACAAATGTCAGGATGCAGTCCGACCCGACGGCGTGAAGAGATACCTACTTGTCCAATGCCTTGGCATATTTCTCCAAGTCGTTGTTAGCCATGTCCGACATCTGTTGGCGGTGGGTGTCTTAGACAAGGCGCCACCATGCCAATCAGAACCGCACCTTGACTTTGATCAGCTGGTCACGATACTTCTTGTGGATGTTCTTGAAATCTCGGGCATCGTGCTCAAGGGTCTTCAGCTGCGACTTGTACGAACTGAGTTCTCCGCCGATGTGAGAGTACTATACCGACGTTCAGTATGCTTCCGAAATCAGCCGCACACGAAACTAACCTTCGTCTGCAGGTCCGTCTCCTTCTGTTTCTCAACGTTCCATCTCTCCGTCCATATTCGCTTTGCCTTCGCCGCCTCTTCCATGTCTATGGCATCCAGCTCAGCCTGAGTGCTAGCAAGCTCCCGCATCAGCCGTCGCACTCGGAGGTTTTCTCGCAGGTTCGCCATAGTCATCCCCGCCTCGTTGATCTCCTTGTCTATCTCCCCTACGGCTGTACGAACATTCTCCAGCTTGATCACGAGCTCTTGGACCTTCGCCTCCTGGTTTTCGATCTGCTGGGTGACCTCCCTCAAGCGACGAGCCCGCTTCTCCCTCACATATCTGCGGTAGCTGATATGAGTAATCATCGATCACTCACTCGTTCCGGCAACTCACCGCTCGATGACCTTGTTCATGCTCTCCAGCTTGTCGGCGCTCATGTTGAGGTCTTGGGACGTCTTCAGGGCTTCCGTGCTCTTGCCGTTCAATTCACGCTCCAATTGCTTGTGCTCCCGCTCGAGCCTCTCGATCGGAGCCTGCGCGTCCGCAATCTTGGTGTCCAGATCCTGCGAGAGTCAGAGACCAGTCAACCGACGTATCGTCACGAGTTTATCCGCAATTCATACCTTCAGCCTCGCGTTTGCCGTACCGATCTCAGTCTTCATCTCCGTGATCCGGCGCTCGAGCTCGTCCTTGTCGTGGAGCTGGTTCTGACACTGGCTCTCTTCGAGTTCCAGCCGGTGCAAGTCGGTCTCGAGCGACCGCAGAGCCGAATTCTGTCTGTCACGATCTGTCTGGAGATTCTGCTTCTCGCGCTCGCATGTACGGCTGCAAATCGTCGTTAGATGCATATTAGAGAGCTCGGGACGGACAGGGGGACGGACAGATCTGCTGAGACCTTGTCAAGCTCTTCTTGCACCTGATCGGCGGTCTTCGCTGTCCCGCTCGCGAGAAGGTCGTTCTCAAGGGCAGCGATGTCTTGCTTGAGACGCGCGATCTCCTTCTGAGCCTTCAACACAGAAACACTATGCTGCTGCAAGCTCGTGAGCTCTTTCAGATCTTTGGTGACATCGGCGAGTTGTGAGATAGCCTGAAAGTAGTTATCATGGTTACTGCAAGTAATAATAGCCCATGAGATAACGTCGACGTACCTCGTCTGCCTCCGTTGTCAATCCGGGGATCTCGGCCTCCTTGGAAGCTATTTCCTTCTGCAAAGACGGTAACTCTGTGCCCTCAAGCTTATTCTTGGCCGCTGCAAGAACGGCCAGCTCTTGAAGACGCCTCAACTCGGCTTCCCAATCCTGGAGCTCTGTCTGAAGGTTCTTGATCGCCTCAGGGGTGCTCTTCTTCATCGCTTCGGTTATCTGAATATACGCTAAACACCCAGCGTGCCGGACAGATTTGCCGTTTAGCGTACCGTCTTCTCAAACTTGCCCAGCTCTGACGGTTCCATGGCCCTGGTGCAAAGCGGACAACACCGCTGCGATTTGCCGGTCTGAAGAAGGCGCTTGTAGACGTCATGGCTGCCCGCGGACTTCCCGAGATCCCTATCGTTCCTTCGGTCAGTCACCCGAGCACCTCTAGTCGTGATATGCGTACTCGTTCCGGACGCCGATCTCCTTGTTTGCAGTCTCGATAGCATCCTCGACTGTACCATCGCATTCCGCGTCTCTGAGGCCCGATTGTAGACGTCGATCGAGCGCTGTGTAATATACAATCCTATCAATGCCGATCATGAAGGAAAGCAGCCATAGAAAGCGAACCCTTGATCTCGTCCTGCTTGACCTTGGCCTGGGCTTTGAGGCTGGCCAGACTCGTTTGAGCTGTTTGGAGGTTCTTGTTCGCGGTGGATACCAGGCTTTCCAGCTCGGATTTCTCACGTTCCTTCTCTCTGGAATAAGGCCGTGAGCTGGCCGAAAGGCTCTGTAGAGAAGCGCTGCCCACAGCAAGGTACGGTCAAGCTCTTGTTCCATCGTCTCTGCTCGAGCGTCGACGCCAACGAGTTTGCGGAACTTCGGATTGCAGAACTCGAGACTGCAGCATGACGATAAGCAAAACATAGACACCTTGCTACCACAGTGGTACACGCACGTAGTCTTGATCTCCGCATCTTTCGTCTTGACTTGAGCCCTGTGCAGGTCCAACTTCGCTCTGCTATCGGCTTGCAGACTGAGGCTGCGAAGCTCAGAGTTGAGCTCATCTCGCCGTAAGTCAAGGCTTCTGCTCTTCGACGTTTTCTCGGCGATCTTGTCCTCAAAGTTGGCATCGCGAAGGTCCTCCCGGGCTTTCTCCAATCTGCGACGCTTCTCTTCAATGTCGGCGTTTAGGTCGGCAAGGCGAGAGGTAAGTAAGCGAGCGGCGTCGATATCACGCTCAGCCTCTGAGATCTTGCTTTGCAGTGTAGACTAAACATCCGTTGCACATATGAACCACATGACTGAAATGGTAACCGTAGCAGCATACCACTCGATCTCGCAGGTTACGTCGTTCTTGCTTGTGACCTTCCAATTCGGTGTGTAGTTGCCTAGACTTGAGGTTGTATTCGTCTTGGTGGGTACGGATTTCTGCCTGCGGAGTTGTCAATGCCTTCAGTAAGATGTGTCGCTACGAGCAGACCCACTTGCAACCGGTCGGTTTCTGCGTTCTGCTTGCGTTTCGCATCCCCAAGCGTGGAGATGAATTGGAGAACTTGGTCACGCTCGAGGGGGGAGTTCTCATATCCCTTGATATGATGTCGCGAAGCAATATCGCGAATGAGTTCTTCTCGATCTGCTATATGTTGCTCTTGAGCCTTGAAGAAAAAAACGGTTAAGGCATGCCATGTATGTGTTCCCACATCCACCGCGTACCTTCTCATCCGCGAGCAGTTGACCTTGCAGGTTAACCATGTTGACATGCTCGCTGCGGGCTTCTGCAATATCGTCTTCGGCATCTTGTTGGTGACCTATTTCGATGGTTCGCCTTTGTTTTTGCCTAATAACATGATCGTCGTACGTTCGCAAACGTTCCGTAAGCTCCTCGTCGGTGCCTATTATTCTAGACATTAGCAGAGAACCCCCCAATTACGCAGCATCAGCTAATACCCTGAATTTCTTGCAGGTTTTCTCGCGCCAGGCTGAGCTCTTCCTTGTGCTGCTCTTTGCGTTGGTTAAGCTGGTCGACCTTGATGTAGATCTCGCGAAACTTGCTGCCAGTATCGTTGAGAAGCTGATTGGAGCGCACTTGCTGTTCGTAGGCGGCGCGGAGGTCGTCATACTCAGTGGTGAGCGAGGCAATCAAGCTGTTCATCTCCCCGATGCGAGACTTGAGTTTGTCCGCGTGCGCCTTCTCGCGCACAAGACCCTCCAGGCGCTCAGAATCAGCCTTCAAGTCGGCCATGCGCTCCTTACGCAAAGCTTTGATATTGTCAAGAGCCTTCGTGTATCTGAGATGGTAGTTGAGCGGTGTAAAGTAACACCGGCCGCATAGCTCACTTGGTAGCCTCGAATATATCATCGAATTTCTTTTTCAATGCAGCGGGCTCCGACAGGGGCCAGTAAGAGTCCTCTTGGTGACAAAATATGACATTCTCCAATACGGCCTTTGATACCCCGAGCAAATGAGGAATCTCGGCGTCCATCTCTGCACATTTAGTCGAGATGACCCCTCGCTGTGCTCAGTGAGCAACGCAGTCACCCTACACGCATAAATCTCATACCTTCCCACCCTGCTCCGCATTGCCCTCTGCTAAAGCCAGAATGCTCTCCAGCGTCTTCATCGCCAACGCGCCGTTCTTCTTCACCGAGACAGAGAGGTTGCGGACCGCAAGCATGCGCGAGCCGTTTGCAGCGTAGAAGCGAAGCTTCACCTGCGCCTTCACCTCTTTCTCGTTCGCCATCTTCGGATCATGCACGAACGCGCCCCCACGCGTATTAGGCGGCTGGTCGCCGGTGGTAGCATACTTCAAGCACTCGATGATTGTTGTCTTGCCGCTGCCATTGTGGCCGACGATGACGGTGACAGGAAAGAACTCGATGACCGAGATTTGCTTGTCGTCAAAAGAGCGAATGCCGCGTATTGCAAGCTTGTTGATGTATGCCATGTCAGATTACAGCCTCGTAGTGCTCAAGGGTGTGGATGTACGGGCAAGAAGCCAGAAAGAACAATAAGCGCCCCCTTACCGACGCGACGCGACACGCCCGCCACGTGATGCGTGAGCACTGTATACCAGCGCTTATTCTCGGCGATGCCATCCTTGAAGCTTGAAGCCGACCATTCGCTCTTCTGATTTCACCGCTTCACCATGTCCTTCTCCGGATTTGATGACATTCCCCAGTGGGGGGCCCCTACACCGTCTACGGGTGATATTGTTACCACAGCCATCAAGAAAGACAAGGTGATAAAGTGCGTTACAAGAGAGACATACAACGCACTTTTGGAGTTGACGGCTCTCCACAGGGAAATCGTTGCTGCTCAGGAGGATTTACGCGGTCTGTTCTAAACGTGCTCTTACCCAAATATTGAAACGCTCACATTGGACCAAAGCCATGTTGGCCAAGGCGAAGGGCGTCCAGGGAGACATCGACAAGCTGGTGTCTGGTAACGAGACGCTCCAGATGTACATCGACAACCTCACTATGCAAATGGCAAAACGCCGTGGGTAATGATAAACAAGCGTTATAGGAAATACACAATGCGCTAGTATTTTGTCCATCTCTAAAATTCTCTCGCTGTTTGTTTGACCGTCGACGGATCTATCACACCGGTCAGTTCATTAGCGCAAAGTTGCCCACAGACTTGCTCCTTGGGAATCGATCCACATATACACTGTCCTCCCTCTGGTTTGCTTATCAGCTTAGCTCTACATAGACAAATGATAGCACTTACTACCCAAAATGGCGTCTCGTCCAGGAGCAGTTCGATATTTTTGGATTCGCACAACGCCCCCAGTTCTCCAAACCGCGTGTCCTCGCCAGCCCTTGGGTCGCATGTGACCACCCGCAACTGCTGCAGCTCCCCCACCGCATGGATAATCGAACCCAGCGACTGGTCTTCCGAAGGCAGGTTCCTACAGCTAAGATGCTCTAGCCTGGGCGGGAGGCCGTCGAGCTGGAACAGCGTCGACATCTGCACGATCACGAGCTCCTCTAGGTTCGCGCAGAACTTGAGGACCGCCGTCGCCCGAGGGCTAAAGTTCATTAGCCGCAGCGATCGAAGCCGCGGGCCGATAACCTCGAGCAGCGGGTCAATGTCGCGCCCCGGAGCGTCACGAAACATGACAATGCGCAGCCCTTTGGTGCTCGAGGATAGAAGCCAGGAGAGTATGGCGTAGCGTGGCGTGCGCATAAGTGTGAGCTGGTAGAGGCTGAACTTCGGGGTCCACCTGGGTGGAGGTGTGGCGATCTCAACGCCAAGGTAGAGGAACTCTACGCATGGCCACACTTGGAGCAGCTGGTACAGGATGGGACTCTGGATCCCGCAGGAAAGCAGCACTAGCGAGCGGATTCGAAGGGGTGCATGTCTGTCTGCTGAATCGCTACTGTCAAGACGGCCGGACGTCGCAAGACGCATGAGCTTCTCTGTGGTATCCAAGGAGAGCTGGTGGACACCAGCTACACGGAGTGCTAGTTCGTACAGGCGCGGCGCGCGACAAAGGATGTCCACAAAGTCTGTGTCGTCGAGATCGGCCCCAGTCTTGTCCCCTACATAGATCTCGAGGACGCGAACATGTTGTCCCAAGCATCGTCCGCGCTCCGTGGATGGATTGGTTGCGTTCAAGAAAGATGCATGTCGACGGGTGCCATGCAGGCTATGGCCGAGGATTACTTGTCGAAAGAGAAGGCGTTGAGCAGATTCAGTCCAAGCAGTAGAAACGAGGGAGCACGCCCTAAGCGTGGACTTGTCGGGTATGCCCTTGGAGTAGTACAAGTGTTCGAGGATATTGTCAATGAGCTCTGTCGGCAGCGGATGCGTATGGGTTTGAACCGAAGAAACACCCATGATGAGGGTACATCTACGGCCTAGACAAGTTTGAGCTTCAGGATATCGATAGTGAACAGGAGGGGCGACCTGATGCTTACCCTGAAGGCACTGGGCTATGAGACAAACGCGTACGACAGCAACACAATATTCCACAATGCTTCCAAGATGCCACCAACACTACTAGTACTTATAAGTACATGAGATGAAATATATAAGTATCATCAGGCGTCTGTTGCGCGTCGCGTTGACAAGCGCTGCCGGCGGTCGCGGTGACGCGTCCCGCTTCCTGGACTCAGCCTGCTCAACGCCTCATCGACATCTCCGTTGTGTGGAGGTAGCGCACACGTCAGATCCAAATGGCGGAAACACGTCTCGCATTCAAGGCCGGCCGCGCCTTTCGCCGCGGCAGCACCAACTTCGTCGACCCCGACCCGAGAAAGGGCGCCATTCTCCTGCAGAACGGCGACGACGGCCTGTTGCATTTTATCTGGAAGAACCGGTCGACGAACAATGCTGACGAGGTGTGTTGACTGCTTGGGCTGACTGCAGCGATGCTTACAGTCCTGCGGGCTTTGAAGGACCTGATCTTGTTCCCGGGGGACGCGACATTCGTGAAGGTCGAGCAGTCGGCGTGGGGCCGGACGTACGTCCTTGAGTTCTCGTCCTCCAACCAACGGCACTTTGTACGTATTGATATTGAGCTGTGGACGCGTTGCCGTGCTGACCGGGCTGACCTTCCACGCAGTTCTGGATGCAGGTATGGCAATACTCTCAGTGCGACGGAGCTTCCCACAAACATTCTGACCTCTATCTTCCACAGGATGCCGACCCCAGCCGGGACGAAGAGTTTGTCGGGAACGTGAGCCGTCTCCTTGCCGACCCCAGCATCGTGCCCATCTGGTACTCCGAAGGGTACAACCCCAACTCCCAGGCCGCTGGACCTTCCACGTCTTCTGCGCCAACCGCGAGCTCGTGAGTCCAAACCACACCTACATTCACATCACTCTGACATCTCATTGCCCATAGGTCTCAACCCTCTGCAGGCGGATACCAAGCCACGCCCGAAGAGCTCGCGCGCATCCGCTCCATCGTCTCCACCCTCGGCGCCGGGGGTTCCGGCCTAGGCTCTAGCGCAGGAGGTGCAGCGGCTGCCCCCGCCTTCCCTCAGGAGATATCGCTTACGGACGTGCTCACGCCCGCGAATCTGCGCCCGCTCTTTACAACGCGACCCGAGCTCGCCCAGGCGCTCTTCCCTCACCTCCCGCCGGACTTGCCGAGCCCGCCGACGGTGGATACGCTTGAGCGCGTCGTGTCGTCGCCCCAGTTCCGCGCGGCGGTGCGCAACCTCGACGTCGCGCTCCGCACGGGGCTCCTAGGCGGGCTCGTGCGTAGCCTCGGCCTTCCTGAGGAGGCGGGAACGGGGGTCGAGCCATTTTTGAGAGCGTTGCAAGAGCAGGCGGGTAGGGGGGAGGGGGATGGTGGGGACCGGATGGATACAGACTGAGTCTGGGATTGGCAGGAGTGTTGATGTTCCGTGTGTGTTTATTAACTCGCTTGTTATGTTCCGTATGGAGAGTGAAGTGGTGCACGTGAATATCCGAAGTACATAACGAAGTCCGCTGGTACAGTAATGCAAGGCACTCAGGAGAGAGACAAGGAAGATATACGAGGTGACCATCAGTGACTCCGGCCCGATAGCCATTGTAAGACTATGTCTCTAGATCGAAAGAAAAATTAGCCAAGCCGCAGCTTTTGGTGGGGCAAGCGACTTACAGGTTGTGTTGACTCTTCATCGAACACTATCACAGTGTCAGGAGTGACAGAACATTTCTGACCACATCGACGGCTTACCGAATAGCACTAGAGTGGCACGTGTATTCAGCATCAAAGATCAAATGGCATTGAAGGTACGTACGGATACAGGTCTATTTGTGATCTTGTCCAGTTGTCTGTGCGGGTAATTTAGTACGTGAGTGCTCATCCTGACAGTCAAGTATGCTCACAGTGCTTTGATGAGCTCGTTTATAGGCGCATGTCCCTCAAGGTCATTCTTGTTACCAAGCTACGCAAGGTGAGCACATGGATGTGACAGAAACTCGATCATGTAGTGCTTACCACAAGCAAGGGGACACCTTGCAGGCTAGCCTGGGAGAGAAGCTGATGGAGCTCGAAACGAGCAGTTTCGAACTTCTCCTTCTGAGAAGGGGGTACGATATTAATGAGGCGTGCAATACGCAGCAGACAGAGAGCGCTCACATCCACCGAATCGACAACAAACCTGGAGGATCGTCCGGGTGTGAGAGAGTTTGCGACTGAAGTCAGTCTCGTGAAGAGAACTTACACAACAGCGTCTACACCGTTACAGTAGCGTTCCCATATGGACCGGTACCTTGGTTGTCCTGATGGATGTTAGTGTATCCATTCTGTGCACTGAGGTGCACGCAGACGTACCGGCGACGTCCCATATCTTCATAGTGACGTTGCCTTTCCTGATCTTTCTCAGGTTAAATGCGACTGTCGGCACAACATCCTCACTCCACTACGCTGCACTCAATACAGGAGCCTCAGGCGAAGCGGTGAACGCACCTGGCCCGACCCGAGGACGTTTACGAATGAAGTCTTTCCGGAGGCCTTCGAATGAACATGTGAGAGTATATCGAGTCGATATGTTCGTGCCGACAGACCTGAAGGCCAACGATGGCGATTTCAGCGGTCTTGGAGAAAAACAAGCTGCACGGAATGAGTATCTCGCGACCGCAGCGGGAACTCAGCAAGAGATGCCGCACCCGCTCAACCACTGGAGAAAGGAGGAAAAGATGGAGGACATTCAGATCATTAACGACAAGAACCAGAGTGCAAGGAGAGTATGCGAAGGGACGGAGGGGCGCGGGCGGAGGAGGACGAGGAGCCGATCGAGAGCAGTCCGTTGCGAGTGGGTCCGGCAGCGCGCGCCGTCGCGACCGCGTCGATGCACAGAATTCACACGCCCACGTGCGGGCGTCTCGTTTCCCACTAATAGACGCCAACTGTGCGGACCTTGCGCTCCTGCTCGGCTCGTCGTTCTCGTTCACTGGCACCTGTTCTGTCCTTCTTATCTCTTGGTATACACAGACTGCTGTAGCTTTTGGTATCATCTCGACATGCGATGTGTCAAACAATGGTCTGTTCTTGCGCCTGCTTCTACACTGCGCCATGCTCGTACTTTGCGGATCAGACACATATCAACCTCGCCAACCTCGCCATTCGCAGCTAGTACTATATCTCATGCAAATACCTCCGAGAATAAGCTTGTAGACTGTATAGATGAGAGCGCAGTTTCTGACACCACACCTAACCCGCATTACAACGTAGGGGTTCAGGTGCGCACCGCACTCTTGTTTTTACTAAAGTGCGAGACTGAATAACTCCAGCTCGCAGCTAGGACTTTACAAAGCTTGGAGGACCTCACCTTGTTAAACGCTAAGAAAGGCAAAGGCAAGCAGAGAAAGCCCAAGGTAACAAAAGGTGTGTCGTATATATGCTTATTCAGCTCTGATATTCATGGCAATGGTGTAGAAGAGCCCACGGGTCCAACAAGCTCCAGTCATGATAGCCATGGAATTCTGACTGATAGCTTTTTCAAGCCTCTCAAGGGTTGGTATCTAGCGTGTTATCGAGACTGCTCACTCATGCGGGTGCGGTTGTTGTAGACATCCGCCCTGGGAGCAAAAAGCTTGTCCCAAAGCTCCAACATGGCCTGGACGCCGTTTTGAAGACGTTTGTCAACCAATCCAAATTCACGCTGATGCACCAAAAATAATGTCGTTTTTGGCAGACCAGGAGTACACTGGGTCCAGGACCCTGAAAGTGGCGAATACAATCTCCCCCAGTACCTCGAGAATATACCTCGCGTGGCCGACTTCGCATTTGATAGGCTCCCTGGGTTTAAGCCTAGCTCGCAGGACAAGGTTCGCTCCCTACGT
Organism: Trametes gibbosa; assembly: GCA_022606055.1. Lineage (NCBI taxonomy): Eukaryota > Fungi > Basidiomycota > Agaricomycetes > Polyporales > Polyporaceae > Trametes > Trametes gibbosa. Next base: position 257,122 of record JABYQJ010000037.1, on the reverse strand, counting down.
ATCTCATTTGGATCCCATCTAACATGTTGTGAAACAACAGACAATGGTCAACTTGGCGAAGAAGAACAACTGCCGCTTCGCAGGCTCTACCTCATCTTTGACCGGCATACTTGCTCAGATATACCTGCTGATATCTGAGGAGAAGTACATCTCTGTATCCAACTTGGGCCCAGAATTCCAGAATGCGGTACGTTCTACATATACCCGTCTACACAAGCCTTGTTCACGCAAATTTGTGCGCTCGCAGCCTAGGTATTTCACACCCGGTCAGCGAATACCGGTTTCCGTGAAATTGCATTACCAAGATGGCGTGTATACTACGGACTATGACAGCGAAAGGGATGAGAGCACTGACGATATCATTTTGTTACCAATGGCGAGCTCATTCCTACAAGAATCATCGGTCTCATCGCTCAACCCCTAGACAGGGATTGCTCTTGGAAAAGTTTTTCACCCTCCCTAAGAATGACTTTGATAAGTTCCGCAAGTCCTACACATCTCGCGACTACCTTACATTGAAGGACACACATCGCTACGCAAAGGTAACTCATCGTTCGTAGCAACTCTTACCAATATCTTAACATTCAAGTGTCTGTAGCACGGCGACTTCCTGATGCGTTCACAATTGGACTGCCGCGAAGACTCCCTGCCCGGCACAGGCGTATTTGACCTCAAGACCCGCGCAATATCCGCCATCCGCCACGATGTCCACAACTACCTGGTGCGCACCTCTTCTCTCCACGCTTCCCCTTCACTTACCCGCCCTCGCACCTCAGAGCTACCTCGACCACAAGATCGAATCGCTCACCGGCCGGCGCGGCTCGTTCGAGGAAGAATACTACGACATGATCCGCGCCGCCTTCCTCGAGTACTCTTTCCAGGCGCGCATCGGGAACATGGACGGCGTGCTCGTCGCGTACCACAACACCGCGCGCATCTTCGGCTTCCAGTACGTCTCCCTGCACGAGATGGACACTGCGCTCTTCGGGCGCGCGGGCGTCGGCGACCGCGTCTTCCTCCGCTGCGTCGCGCTCATGGAGCGCCTCTACCGCGAGATCGTGCAGGCCTTCCCCGCCCGCTCCGTCAAGGTCACGTTCGAGAAGCGCTCGAACGTCGTCCGCGCGTGGGTCCAGCCCCTCGAGAACCCGGACTCCGACGCGGACCCGCCGGTCGTGGAACTTCAGCTGAGCCTGACGAACCTCATGCGCGGCCGCAGGGCGCGCGGCCAGTACGCCGTGTTCTCCGAGTCTCCCTGTAAGTTACTTGCATGGAGCACTACTGTCTGATCATGTGCTGACATAGTTTGGGCGTGCGCAGGGACGGTGCAATACCGTATCGTGCGCAGCCAGCAGAGCCAGGAGGAGATCATTGAGAACCGCAATAGGGCATACAGACGGCAGATGTCCATCGCGCACTCGCCCCCTACGCAGCACACTGCGGCGATTGATGCCGCGGTGCTGTTGGAAGACCCTTCAGTGAGCGACGTGTTCGCCGATACCGTTTTCTCGCCGGGGGGAATGATCCCACCCGTAGATGAGAGTACTGTATAGATCGTGAGCACGGTGGACTATGAATGATGTTCAAGCACCACGCGTGAAAGATTCTATCGTAAGCTATATGGCATCAATGGATCGCCCCAAACGCGGTTGTCGCGAGAACACATGGAGTGGGATTGGGTGATCATGAAACAGGCGTGTCTCCCACATGGGTGCTCAGGCCTCAGGACTGTGCTGCACTGCTCTCGGCATTCGTCATTTTCCAGTCTCCGAGGAGTTTACAGCCGCACGCCTCTGCACCTCCCGCAGAGCACACTCAGGCTCCCCCGTCATCACGCTGGTGGGCACCCCTCACATTTCCAAGGAATCAACGCTCAGAGGTTCGAGGATGTGGACTGGCCGAAGAGCTCTTCAATAAAGGCGTCCGCGTTGGGCTCCCGACCGAGGAAGTCCTGTGATACGTGCAACGTCCTGTTAGCCCGGACACGGCAACCGTCTGTGTTTCATAGCACGTCAACGTACCTTCAACGAGTCGATCTCATCCCGGCTGCCGCCTGGGCGGAGGATCTTGTCACGGTAGCGCTGGCCCCGCACGGGGTCGAGCGGGTCTGCCTTGAACACCGTCGCGTACATGTCTGCGGCGAAGACGAGCGAGTATGTGTACCTGCGCGTGTATGATTAGTGGTTCTGCATAGCACACGGTGATATGCGCCGAAGGGGAGGAGACGCACCCGTAGTAGCCAGCGTCGTAGCCACCAGCGATGTGGTTAAAGCTGCCTTGACCGGCACCGAGGTTCCCGCCCTTGACGAGCGAGATGGATTCGCGCATCTCGTTCCAGAGTTTCGTGTAGTCGGCAGCCTCTGGAGGACAAGTCAATGTGGGAGCTCTCTGGGTGCATTGTGCAGGGTGTACCTTGGTCAGTGTGCACCTTGAGATCGAAGTTTGCGAAAAAGAGTTGGCGCAAGTAGAACAGCCCGACGTTCACGTAGCGACTACCGCAGCTAAGTCAGCATACGGCTGAGATGATGTTGCTATCATACATACCTCTTGATGATCTTATCAATGAGCTCCGCGTCGAGGGGCTTTTTGGTCTCGTAGTGGCTTGACATACGCTCGAGGACCTTGGGCTCGAAACACCTACGTAGAATATCATTGATTCGTTGGCAGGGATTTCTTCGGCGCTACGGCTTACCAGTTCTCCAGCATCTGTGACGGTGCCTCGACGAAGTCACCCGCCACGCTCGTGCCGTGGAAGCGCGCGAACTTGGTCTTGCTGAGCAAGCCGTGGAAGACATGTCCCATCTCATGGAAGAAGGTTACAACGTCGTCGTGTCGCATGAGCGCGGGCTTCTGCGGGGTCGGCTTCGCGAGGTTGGCGACCATGGCGGTCAGGGGGTAGCTTCGGGTGCCGTCTTCCTTATCGTATCCTGGCAGTAGAGGCCACACAGCAGCATGAGAGTACTTTGCAGCTGAAAGAGCGGATACATGAGACATTGCCCCGACTCAGGGCGTGGAAGACGTACCACGAGGGAAAAGGTCGAGGTAGCAATAGCCAACAAAGCCAGATTCATCCTTGGCGTCCTTCTCCCAAACGGCGAACTGCTGCACCTCTACAGATATCACATCAAGAGACCTGAAGTGTGTCTGTGTGCATGACCATACCTGGATGCCATGTTTCACCCTTGGTCTCAACAAACTTGACGCCGAGGAGGTTCTGATAGATCTCCAGGATGGCGGGAACAACTACGGACACAGGGAAGTACTCCTTGACAAGCTGGTCGTCGAGATTGAGGCTCTCCTCGATATACTTGCGGTCATAGTATCGGTAATCCCAGAGGTAGAACTCGCCGTTGAATGGAAGACCTTTCTCGTCGTGCTCTCTCTTCTTGAGTGCAAGAAGCGTCTCGCGGTCCTTCAGGCCAACAGGACGTAGCTTTTGTTCCAGGTCGGTCACAAACTGTGTTTCGGATGGTAAGAGTGAGTCGCACACACACTCCGCCAGTCTGAAAATATTACCTTCTTGACGCTCTTTGCGTCCTTCACCATCTTTACCTCCGTGACGTAGTCGGCCCACGTGGGGTAGTTGAGGAGCTTCGCGATCTGACGGCGAAGGTCGAGGAATTTGCTCATGATCGGTTCGTTGATCGATAGCCGGTTCTCGAATCCTTCGTACGCTTTGCGGCGGGTGTCTGGACTCTCAGCAAATTTGAACTGTAGCCATTTGGTCAGGCTTCTAGAGCACACTGGACAAGAGCGGAAGACCTACGACAGGGAAGATGTCAGGTGTCTTGAAGGTGATGTCGTAGACTTCCTTGTCGCCTTCTGTCCGCTTTGTATAACCGGAAATAACATCTGCTGGAACACCCTTGAGCTCATCTAGCGTAAAGGAGACGACGCCCTAGAGTGAATCTTTCAGATATAGCTAACAGGTGACATAGCAGGAATAAGGCATACATCCTCTTCGTTGAAGTTTTTCTGCCGGGAATACAGTTAATACGGCAAAGTGGAGACCGCGGGCAGTCGAACGTACGCTGAATTCCAGGCATGTTTGAGAAAGCTCCTTTTTGAGCTGAGTCAACTTCTCCCTCTCAGCGTCCGGTAGCGCAAGACCAGCGCGAGTGCCGTCCAGGATCATCTTATCCACGAGGCGTTGTTCCTCGACTGAGAGTTTCTGACCAGACGCCTTGATGTTCTTCGCCGCGGCCTGTTTGGCCCGGAAAACATCGATGCGCATAGAGGACTCGACGCCAAAGTCGCGTACGATGACCTCCGCCTCATTAGATGCATCGCGAAGCTCCTTGGATGTGGAAACGTTCTGGTAAAATGAAAGGGGTTCTGCCACGGCGTTGAACGTGTTTTCGCCATGTGCGAGGGTCAACTACGACGGCGATCAGATGGGCGGCCGCAGAACACATGTGTGGAGCTGGCGACTTACGAACACCTAGCAACAACATCAGTCAGATGAGGGTATGGTTGCATATTACAGTTTACGCGCTGCGCACCGAATCAAAGTTACACTGCTCAGGTTTGAGAGCGGCGACCCTGTCCTCGAGCGCACGGTACTCGGCGATGGCCTCCTTGGTGAGCTTGAGGACCTCCTCGGGCGTGTGCGTCCACTTGGGGGCTGCCTGTGGCGGGTTCAGCGATGCCATTATGGGGTCAGTGTTAGGGAGCGAGAACAACCCTGAGAGCGTGGATTGCGATCGATAGTGGGAGAGAGCATTCAGACCAAATCGACCCGGAGCCGGAAGCAGAGAGGGCGTGACCTGGAGGAAACGCATGGCTGCACCCGGCATGGACTGGCGCAGGGCTGCAAGCGCACCAACGCCGACGGCAATGCCAAGCATCGGCCGGCGACGCAGAGCAGAAACGGCCACCGTGCAGAGTACGCGGGGCTTCATAGTTGTCGAGAACGAGAAGGACAGCGTTGGGACAGCGAGCGCGGACTTGGACTCGACGGCAGACGCGGGGTATTTGGGCGTCTAGTTCGACGCGGACGGGCGCCAATATCGACGCCCGGCGTTGGCCGTATTACGTCAGCAGCGATTGTGGCAGAGAGATCGTAAGCGAGTGTCGGATGAAGTCCGCATCTGGGGAACTCCTTCAAGTCCCACCGCCGTCGTCGCCGTCGCCGTCGCCCTCGTCCTCGTCGCCCGCCTTCTTCTTGTCGCCGTCCTCGGTTTCTGCGCGCTAGCCCACTCCTCTTCCGAGGTTCTTCACACGACCAACGCACGATGGCAACTCCTGCCTCCGGGCCCGTCCGCAAGAAGCGCAACTTCAAGGCCCTTCAGCTCGATGTCACCCAACCTGCCCCGCAACCCCAGCCCGAACCGACGCGTCTCGCCCCGGTGCCCGCTGGTGGTGGTAAGAAACGGCCGCCGCCCATGCAGCTCAAGGCGCCAAAGGTGTCAACGAATGCAACCACCGCTGATCCCGACAGCAACCTCTTGACTGTGACTGGCCCGAATTCCGCGCCACCTACGGGGTCCGCGTCTGCGCATCGTATGACTTACCACACCACTCTCTCCACCACCCTCGCCAACCTAGATCTTAACTCCGAGAACAAGTACCATGACCTACGCAACGAAGACCTCAGGGATCTCAAGGAGCTCGGCCAGGGCAACGGAGGCAGTGTCAAAATGGTTGAACATCTCCCCACGGGGACAATCATGGCAAAAAAGGCGCGTAGTTGCACGTAATGTACCATGATGTCCCAATCGCTTACTCCGCTCTCTCTAGATTGTGTTGATCGACGCAAAACCCTCCGTCAGGAAGCAGATTCTCCGGGAGCTGCAGATCATGCATGACTGTCACTGCGACTACATCATCTCCTTCTACGGCGCGTTCATTTCTGACCCCAATATCTGCATCTGCATGGAGTTCGGAGACAAGGGATCCCTTGACGGTATCTACAAGAAGATCGGCCCCATTGATATCGATGTTGTCGGGATGGTAGCGCTGGCCGTGCTCGAGGGCCTCACGTATCTGTACGATGTCCACCGCATCATCCACCGTGGTGCGTACAGAACAGATGCACCGCTCTTGTTTGATTGTTTATTGGCTGCAGATATCAAGCCGTCAAATATCTTGTGCAACTCCAAGGGTCAGATCAAGATATGCGACTTTGGTGTCTCCGGCGAGCTCATCAACTCCATTGCGGACACCTTTGTGGGTACATCCACGTATATGAGTGTGAGTTGAACCTTGTCCGTTACGTGCGGTCCTTAATGGCTAAGCGGAATATGTGCGGTGTAGCCAGAGCGTATTCAGGGGGCGCAATACACAGTCAAGTCCGACGTTTGGTCCCTCGGTATCTCTCTGATCGAGCTCGCCCTCGGCCGATTCCCGTTCGCGGAGTCAGAGTCCGACGACTCGGACCTCTCTGACTTCGAGGGCACCCTTTCACCAAGCCGGCCAAATCCCCTCGCCTTGCCTCCGCGAAGCAAGGAACAGCGGGACAAGAGGAAGAAGCGGAAGAGCAAGGGCGTCTCTCTTCAAGGTGGCGGTATGACAATGAGCATACTCGAGTTGCTGCAACACATCGTCAATGAACCCGCGCCGAGGCTCACCCCTGAAAGCCGTTTCCCGAGAGAGGCTGAAGACTTCGTGGATAGCTGCTTGCTCAAGGATCCCGACCAAAGGAAAACACCCAAAGATCTCCTCGTAGGTTTTCTCTCGCAGAATATGTTAATATGTTAAAGAGATCCTGACCGGGGTTGCAGAAACATGTGTGGATCGAACACTCCAGGACATCCAAATTCGACCTCGAGGCCTGGGCCTCGACGTTCTAGTCGGAATGTACACGATTCGTCCCGCCTCTGTCCGTCGTTTGCGGCCCACGCAACCCAACCCTGTTGTACGAGTGTTGTACCCAAACTCCTCCTGCAGTCATAATAGGTGTACATATATACCCGTCTCTGACCTGCTGACCACCCGGGCTAGGAGCACCGCTAGTCGGGTGCCCCTTGGTGCTCTTAGCATATAGTGGAGACGCTGACTCCGTTTCGCCCACAAAGGCGTCGAAATACCGCTGGTGTAGTATAGATACAATCAAAAGGACAATGTTTGGAACATGGATGGGGGTGGACGGTGTATGGAATGGGAGTACGGATACACAGAGGTATGCTATAGTCTGAGAATGCATGACTGATGAGTTATACATGCAACGGCGTAGCTTGATGGCTCACTCCCGATTGGCATTGAACGGCGGACTCTCAACTAGTGCTCCAACTCCTCGTAGGTGCATATCTAGCCACTCCGAGCAGTCGCTTTGACCTTTCGCTTCTTCTCCGCCTTGGGAATTTTGTGTTTGCGCTTTTCGCGGGCCTCCTCCTTCACCGCCTTCTTGCGATCCTAGCAGATAGTACTGATCAACTTCACGTCTTGAATGAAACCGTAAATGTGCGTCCTCACCTTCTTCGCCTGCTTGTCCTCGTGCCGATGGCCTCTAAGCTTCCGGTCCTTCCGGCCCTCTGGTCCGTCCTCATCCTCGGACTCACCCTCCTCGCTATCATCCTCATTCGATCCTTGGGAGCCCTCTTCCCCCGCCTCCCCAGAATCCTCTCCCTTCTCATCTGCGAAACTCACCGCCTTCTTCTCCCGCCGCGCAACTTTGCCCACCTCGCCGGCGAGCGCCGCCCCACTGCCGCCATCGATGCCATCCTCGCGCGCCTCCCGCTTGCCCGGCCCTGGCGAGACAATCCCGATAGTGTCCTTATAGATCAGGTTCGCGCCATCCCCGCGGCTCAGGACGTCGACGTCCCGCTCCGGGTCAAACACCTCGTTCAGCGTGCGCGGAATGTACGATCGCATGAACACCTCGTCCTCGTGTGCCGCGTCACGCGTCCCGTTCTCCTTCTCGTCCCTATTCATTAGGGCAGATGAGGGCGTGTCCGCGTTCGAATCCTTGCTATTAGCTTCTGGCGTTTCCATCCACTCCCTCAGTAGCTTCTCTTCGCCCGCCTCCGCCGCACCGACGGAGTCCGCGGGGCGGTCACGGGTGATGAACTCGAACGTACGCCGGAGCCCGATGGTGGGCACGCCGCGCCTGGAGAAGAACTCTTCGACGTTCCGTAGGTCGGCGCGAAGGAAATCGAAGGCGTGTGGATGATCCTGTTCGACCGATTGAGAAACATCTATGATCCAGAGATGTCCGCGCGGAGGGTGGGGGGCCGTCGATTGTTCCCCAGAACCTGTTGGGGCATTGCTGGCGGACGCTTGGGCTTCGGCTGCGGGCTCAGCGGGCGGCGCGTGATCGTCCCTCTGCAGTGGTTCGGTGTCGTCGACGTGGTAGAGGATGTTGTATTCCGAAAGATCGGCGTGCACGAGCCTGCATTCGATGAACATTTTGCGCGTCATGAGGAGGAGCTCGACGTAGAGCTCTGGGAACGCAGAGTCGGGGATGTTGGCGTCCTTCAGGCGAGGCGAGGCCCTGGAAAGATAAATGGGCGTAAGTTGACCGTTGAGATAACATATTAGCATCAAGAGTGGCAGACCATCCATCTTTGTCGCCTACGAAGGTCATGACGAGGACGTTTTCGCGTACTTCGATTGGTTCGGGACAACGAACGCCTGCGGTTCGCAGTCGTTTCAGGTTCCTCATTTCCTTCTCTGCCCAGACACGAACCATTTTCCGCGGGTTGTGACGGCTAGCGGGATCCTTGAGCACACTGTGCGGAGCTTTTGCGCATGTGAATTCACCTGTAACCTCTCCGGAAACGGTACTCCCCCGAGACATAGCGGTCCCTATCCTTGAAAACCAGAATAGACGTCTTGTAAATCTTCAGTGCTAGGTGTTGGCGTTCGGACGTAAGCGCATGGTAGACGTTGGCCTTGACAAATTGACATTAGACGTATGCGCACAGACGTGATGAGGATGTCTACAAGTACCTCCTTCCCTGTGCTTACGCAGCCATTCACTTCGTGTATGAGGTCCCGACCAATCATCTTGAAAAGGATGATCCTCGTCCTCGGGTCAAGCACCTGCTCGGAGGTCGCGCGATCACTTTTGTCCTTCATATTGGCAGTGGCAGATGGGCCCTTCCGATTTACACCTACGCTGAGATCATATGGCATATCGAGGTTCCGCAGTCGTGATGAATACTTGGATAGCGCTTGCAACTGATTTTCTGTTTTATCTTTGTGGTGCTGTTGCTGTGATGTAGAAGGGGTGCTGATAGCTCTCGCTGGTCGTGGGCGATTCACTGCCGGAAGAGTGGCCACCGATGCGCGGGAGTTTAGGGCGGATGCTACCCCCTGGGCGGCACCGGTACGGATTGCAACATGCTGCCGTAGGCGATTGTACTGTTTGGTGAAATCTACGTGGGCGGTTCGTTCTGTGACGGCAGGTACAAGGACAGACAGGACTTACCTCTCTCAGCAATTTCCCAATCTTCGTCCTCCGCTCTTAGTGTCCGGAATGCCGCCGCCTCGTTGTTATCTTCTTCAAGCTCAAATTCGTCAGGTTCGCTTTCATCTCCAGAACTTTCCGAAGACCATGCGAGTATCCTCTCATCGTCGATGAAATTGTGACCTTGTCGGGCATTGGTGGGCTGAGGAACGGAGATGTCTCCGGGAGCGTCGTCGAATTGGCCCTCTTCTCCGGATTCGAGGGGAAGGGGAATGTCGCTAATCCTGGATGGCATACTCCTTTTCTCTTAGACTCTGCTCTATCGTTTGACTCTCTTGCTACTTCTCTGGTCTCTGGGGGTGTCTAGTAGCCTGAAGGACTTTGTGCAGATGATCGGAGAGATGAAGAAAGTTGCTGGAGAGGATCTCAGATCCAATTCAATCTGAAGTCTGCGTCTTATCTTATCTTCCGCACGCCAATGACGCGGCTCGCGATTGACTTTCAGTTTGAGCGGAGTCCGTGGGTGAAGCTCTCGAGCTTTACATCCAGCCGCGCGACACCCATCTCAGCAGACTAGTCCTCGACTTCACGCGCACGTTCCACCTCTTCTTCCAGTGCATGCGATCTGGGGGCAAGTACTGTGTCCAGCAGTTCATCAATTATCATGGCTGCAATAAGGCAAAGGGTGCCATTCCGATTCTCCGAGGGCGAAGAGCAGGAGGACCGTATTCTGGACGAGCAAGGTCAGCATCGGCAGTGATTTCCTTGGTTCTGTGCTCATACTCGCTCGTTAGAACAAGAAGCTGTAATAGACCGTCTACGCGAGAAGAGTGCTAGCTCAAATGTGGTATACCGTGGTGGGCTCCAGACAGCGATCGCTCTCTCATTTTTCCTGTGAGTGTCACTTGACCTGGAGTTGCGTGCGTGCACAATATGAGCCACCCATAGACATGTACTCTATATTCTGCGGTCACCAACACATTCGCCCCTCGCGGTTGTATTTCCTGAAGCGCCCTCCGGACCCCCCATACCTCTAGCACCGCTGTTTGCTCTACTCCAAGTTGCGGTTCACTGCAACCTTAGCTTGAACGTGCTACCTCCAACACATCGAATACGTCAAATAGTACATGCTAGGTCACTCCCACCCTCGCTCCGACCACCAATCCCGCTCTCGCATCCTGCCACCTTACTCGCCCCAGCCATCGCGCCTGTCTATGCTTTGCTGCTTGGCCAAGGCCGAGCCGACGTGCTATGGTGGATCACCACGGGTGCTCTCACGACAATCGTCTTTCTTGCGATGAAGTGGATGAAGGAAGAGGAGGAGGAAATCACCGGGCTGGAGAAGCTGCGCTACACAGCGCGAGGGGCATGATTCTGGCCTTACCAGGATGGTGTGTGTGCTTATCCTTATAGCCCTAACCGGACTTATATCGGAGGAGACTGAGAGCATTGTAATCGAACACTTGAACGCTCTATATGATGCTAAGCCTCGGTTCACAGCACTGTTGGTCCATGCCACATGCGATGATTTGCATGCCCGGACTTCTCCTTCCAGCTCATTGCTTTACCAGTCGGTTCTCAGTGCCTGTCTGATCAGCTTCAAGCTCCAACAATCCACCTCCTAGGTAGATGTCAGTACAACGCACACAGAAAAAAGTGCATGATTCTCCACATAAAAATTGTAAGTCTCGCTGACATTGACCTGAACAGTGGTATCAACAGCTTGCACATGGCGACTATCAGCTCTTGTCATTGCAATTAGTTGTAAGATGACGTTTGCTACCGCGTCCTCTCGTCATTGGACACTCCTGACAGTCCTTGAGTACGGAGTCTCTCACCAAGGCATGTGGAAGCGCGCAGCACTCACACATGCACGCCGTTAATCGTCTACGATAGCTATCTGGATCAGTGCTGCCATCACCCACTCGTGGTATAAAGGCAGCGGTATAAGCTCAAAATCTGTGGGCATCTGATCATGGTCCTACTCACACCGCCCGAGACGCCTCCAAGGTGGAACCATGCGTCTGAGGATGTCCTCAGGTTCATCAGGGGAGCAATTAAAAAGTACAACGATGTCGTCGACTTGGAACCTGATGCATGCCATTTTTAATCTGTGTGTAGTCAAGTCTTACACATTTCAGGCGCGGCTGCTTATTGATATTGTTGCCCATAGGTATTTGTAAGTTTGAGCACGCGTAGACGTGACTCGAACATATCATCAAATTACATCCACAGGTTGTGCTCGCACACGCGCAAGCGACGCGTCTCGCAACTACCCAGCCGCTGAAATTTCTAGAGAATGTTCCTCTGTCTCAAGGGGTCCGTGATGCGGCCCCTGCCGACGAGGGTCTCATACAAGAATTTCTCGTCGATTCGTTGATGCGCGTTGATCTCTTCTGCACGAAACAGGTGGCACAGCACAGTATTGACTCATCGGGTCGGACTCAGAGGAGAAGGCATTGGTTGAGAAAGAGATCCTGGACGGGATTAGAGCGGGACCCGCGTTGCCCGACAAAAAGAGGATGACACTGATCGACCTGAAGAAAGAGCTATCGCAGATGTCCATCGAATTTATGGTAAGGTTTGTGAACAATCGCTTCAGATTTATTAACGGCGACTGCTACTAGAAAAATGCCAACGAAGAGAAAGTCAGATACACTTGCATCATGATTCAAAAGGTCGTTCTCATTGACCCTGTATACGCAGGGCATTGTGTCATTTACTCTGGATGAACTCGAGGGTGTCCCCACCGACACCATATCAGCATGCAAGAAGCGCATAGAAGAGTTACAATGAGCTTTACGACGTGACTTTCAAGATGCAAGTCTGGGGGCCCATAGTGGGTACTAGTCCGAACGATCCCCATCACATTTTTGCATCTTGAATTTTTACTCGCATGTGCTCAGCCGAGATTTGCAGTGAATCCAGGACCTCGCAGATGTGCGTACGCAGCGTACGATGAGTGCCTTGCCGCCAATGCGCGTGTCCTGAACAGGATGCTCGACCTTCGTCGTCAGATCGCACGCTTGCTTGGGTACGAGAGCTGGGCTGACTATGTCACAGAGGTCAAGACGGTCAAAACGGGTAAACGTGTGGAGGAGGTAATGACACCATTTTCACCTTAGGCCGGTATATTTTCCATGTGATCCCGAATATAGGTGACAAACCAGCGCCCCTCCCTCGCAGTTCCTGGACGACCTTGAACGGCAGCTACGCCCTGTTGGAGAAAAAGACCTCGACATACAACGGCTTAGGGAATACCTTCTCGTCGCGCATGTTGTACCTGAAATCCTGGGCATGTACAAAGAGCTGTTCGAGCTCGAGTTCATTGAGTGCGATGGAGAGACGTGGCTTCCTGGTAAGGCATTTCCACTTCTGGCGCTTCCACCACGAACAGTACCGTTTCTCATCCTAATTTCTCATTTACCCGCTGATACACTGACAGAGTGTGTTAAAAGAAGCTGCTTGCTCTTAATAACCGACCAGCGCATAGTTGGCTGATTCAACATGTTGCCGCGGCGACGTCTCTTCGTGCCCCTGCTTTCGAAGCAAACGATATGTACCGACACTCTCGGGGGTCGGATTTCGAGAGCGCCTTAAATTTGTACGGAAGACAATTGGCACCTTCCTCAGTGACGACCTTAACATAGCTACCAGTGAATCTGCACAGCGCTATACTCCGCGGGAGCAATGGACATGGCTGTGCACGTCTACAAATATCCATATACGATAAGACCGACGCAATATACAGTGAGATACTACAGTACATGTTCGTTCGAAAAGACGTTGAGCAGAGATTTGGCGCTTAGAGAGGGATGCGTGTCCGTGCAGTAGCAAACGAAAGGGATACGCTGACGACACACAAGCGAACGAATGCCGATGCGTGATGCGCGTCGTAGCCCAACGCTCACGACTGGCCCTTGCGCGCAGCCTCGTCGATGAGCTCATTCGAGTCCTCGATGAACTTTGCGCTGTCCTCGCGCTCGAAGCTAGTCGACGTACGTACTATTCAGGACCGCCCAAGCCGGGATATGATAATGTAGATGAAGCTTACCAGATCTTCGTGCCCTTGGTGGTCATGCCCGGTTCGCGCAGCGCGAAGGGGTTAATGTCTGTCTCGTACTTGAGGCTGCCGAGACTGTGGTTCACGAAGCGATGGGTACTCTCATCGCTCCGGACGGCGTAAATGACGTCGAGGAAACTTGCATCGGGGCCTAGTCGCCAGTAGTCCTTGGCGATCTCGGGCGCCGGTAGGTTCGCCCTGTAAGAACATGCTAAGTAAGTAATACGAGTGCCGCAGGAGAAGGTGCGGCCTACCAGATCGGAAGGTGTCCGTTTTCGATCTCCTTGATGCATCGAGTGCTAAGGCAAGGTGAGCGAAGATTCAACAATAGATATGGGACAACGCTTACTATGTAAGAACGGCTTCCTCTTCGAGGTGGCCGACGAATCGATGGCAGGTGCTTGGAGAAATTATGTAGCAGAGGACTTAAGGTATAACTTGGTGAATACCAAATTCCTGCTACGGTTGGTGGTACTCACAGAACGCGTTATAGAAGATCCCCTGAGCGGCAATGACCATGCCGCGGAAGAAGATGGAAGGGTTCTTCAAACTCATGAACGTCCTTGGTATTCCTATGAGCAATGATAGTCCGTGAACGATATTTCTGAACTCACATGAGATGCATCCGCTCATTTTCCGCTTCCTCAAGAAGCGTGTGGATCCAACCGCAGTCACGTCGCTTATATCAAGGTGGGTAAGTATGGAACCTAAATAAGAGAGGGCATTCGTACCATCAATCGGAGACTGCGTAGGTGGCGGAGAGCGGCTGCGACCATGCCCGGTACAGCTGCGATACTCTCAAGGAACAGGATACGCTGCACGGCATCAGCACGGCAGCCCCAGACCAGCCAAAGGTACACTCACCCTCAACCATTGCGACTCATCCATGAGGTACCCGTCACGCCGGAGGTCATCCAGAGTCAACTGGTCAGCATTATTCGGGAGGGGCTTGTGCTTATACCCAGACGCTAAGTCAAAGCCCCATCTAGCAATCGATGTCAACGTCCGAGACCACAAAACACGACGCAGCCCACACTCACCTGGCAAGCTTGACAAAGTTGTAGGCAATCTTATCTGAGAATGTTCTCGCTTCTCTGTGCAAGACCTGCATGCGATTACAAGGACTTAGTCACGGTGCGCAGTGGAAAGAATGGATGCGAAGTCGGACCGCACCTCAACCGAACGGAGCTCATCCGGAGTATACACAGGGTGGAACAGCACCCAGTCACCCCTGATGTTGTGGTCCGCAACGTTGAGATCTACGGGCGCTTTGGGAGGGAGATCCTCTGACAAAAGGGTTGGCGTCTATTGGTCGACGATAGGGCCCCGGGCCCATGTTTTGGAGACGTACTGATGTGCGGACCCTCCGTCCCTGGGCCTAACGGCGACTTCTCGTTGGCCTTCTTGGCTATAATGGCCGCACGAGAAGCACTCGACGTCGTGAAGGAGCGTGGCTTGAAAGCGGTCGCGATGCACGGCCGGAGACAGGCGCGGTGAGCAGGAAGGGACTTCATCGCCGTGGGCAACATCCTACCCACGACGACGGGCGAGAGGGGTGCGTGCATGTCTGGAGAATAGAATGGAACAGATTGTCCGGCAATTGGTCGAAGCGCTGAGGACGGTTCGCTATATAACTGTTCGCTGCGCGACCGTCCGTAACCCTCCGAGAACCGTCCCGAGGACGACCGCGTCGAGTTTCACACTTTGCCCCTCTGCGCCAGTGGACTTGGCGAGCCAGCGATCATTCCGAATCTCCTGCTCACCTGCTGCTTCGCCGTGGTCTGGAATAGTCTGGCGGTGAGTCATGGCGGCCCTGTGTGGCCTCCGCCCAAGCCTGACCGGCGGTGGTGGAAATTATGCAGTGCAAACGATCTATAACACCTTCCCCATAAAGGCAACCGCCGCTTGGCCAATAGCAGAGCTCGCCTACATACACCAACTTAGTAACTAGCATCTCCCCATACGCTTGCTATCCTTCCGCACCTCGAGTCCGCACACCTCGCTCCCCTCCCTGGGTGAATGCCTCTGCGAGCAGATCCGTCGTTCTTCTCGCCGGTGAGTCGCGGGTGCACAAGCGCTCTCACCAAAGCCCTGATTGGCCGAATGGAAGCATGAGGAAAGACTACAAACTGTAATTAGGGGAGGCATGAGAAGCCTAATAATGCCGCACACGCCGCTGCACCCGTGTATTCGCCCCGGACATACTGAATCCACGGTGACATTCTGGCGTGGGCCCGGTCTAGGAGTCTGGCTGATCCGAGTCGCTACGCCTGGTACCTCCGGATTGCCAGATATTGCCGCGAAATACCAATAAGTAGGTTCACAATGACGTCGTGGCCTCGGCTCCCAAAAACAATCGTTCCCATAGCTCATTGATCACGCGCAGAAGCAGCCGGCGAAGGACGTGATCTAGAATAAGCCCTTCTCCAGAGTCCACACTCCGCGCAGCCCTGCTAAACCACTGAGACTCGGGTCTGGCACTCAGTCTAGGCGCCTTCATGTCGTGGCGTGTTACATCGCCCTGGATCAGCTATCAGCACGGCGACGCGCCCCGAATGCCAGAGAATATGGCGAGCATCAGCGACTCCAATTTGAGCTGTATTGAAACGAATGCCGTGTGTCTTCAGAGATATGATAAAACGTGATTACCAGTACCTCGGAGCTGTGTTATCGCATTCACAAGCGACGCACTGACTTGAGAGCCGCGAAAATCCAGTCCGGAGCGGCTAACGACGATCCAATTTGCAGTGCGGCGGGCTCGATACCCCTGTGCGTGATGATGTCTAGGCTGGAAAAATCTATACCAGTGATGCAATAATATTGTATTAAAAACCGTATGAAACGTACCTCGATATTCAATTGCTCTTTTTTTTTCGCATCCCGGCATCCTTCAACTTGCTCCGAGCTCCTGTAGGGTATAGCGCGGATGGAAAGGAGGATATTCGCTTGCGCCCGAACAGGCTATCCCCACGCTTACCCTGAACTGCTCCGTCGCCGAGGCCGTGCGCGGTTCCGACCGCCGTAGGACACGTTGCTCACGTTCTTGACGAGATGCGCGACCGGCGGTGCCTGTGCTCGCCCCCTGCGTCGCAGGCTGCTGGGAAGTCGGCGCAGGACAGATGTCAGCGAGAATCATCGTGATGCATGGTAGGTACTGCCAGTGGGCGCCACCGAGCATGGAAGATGCGCCTCTCCTTCCGGGAGTTGAGAAGAGCCTGTGCGCGGACGGGGTGGCCGAACTGCCTGATACTGGTGGTCTGACGGGGTTTTCCGTGGGAACTTCCAGTGCTGGAAAACGCTTACCGTAGCAAGATGTCCGTGCTGGGCTCTGCGCCCCACGAGAGAATCACGTCCACGAGCCATGCTGGACGTTGACGGGTGTCTGGACGCGGGGGATGGAGGGCCGGAGTGTCGCCTGAAGCGAACATCCAACAGATCCGAGTAGCTTGCGGCCATGTGCACCCTGGATGAGTCCAACCACACGCATTTGGACTCGGGCCACATTTGTGCGCGTGTCGTCGCAGGAGAATCAAACGACGTGATTCGATGCATCCACAATATGTGAAGCTCTGCGAATCAAATTAACCCTTGCTAGCAGCGACCCCAATCCGTGCCGTACCTTTGTCCGTTGCAGCCTAGCGAACGCTGCAGAAGCACTGGCCCTGCTGCGACAACAGCGAGTTCGCGCCTGGCTCAACTGTCGCACCGAACACCAGCAGGGGGCTCGCGGATCTGATCGATTCGCCCGCCGCACCAGCGGCTTCGACAGCGCGCGTATCAGTATCACCCCGCAGGCCGCCCTGTGCTGATACGCCAGCCCTTTGGCGCGTGCCACCGCCGCACCCCTACCGCGCACACCGCCGCAGACACCGAACAGGACGGAGCAGTGGCAGCACTTCTGACTCCGCGCGCCACAGCGGCAGCGTGGCGGTGTCGCCGCTGAGTTGGCTAGGATGTCGGTGCTGGCGGCGGTGGTGGGGACAAGATGTGAGATTACCATCATTATCACCATCTTGTGTGCCGCCGCCGGGGAGCTTCTAGTGGGCCCAGGGTGACAGTGCGGGCTGCAGACAGTCCGCAGATTCGGGCGTGCGGGCGTAGTGCGCGCGCCCGCGCGGGATCTCGGGCGGCCAACTCTGTCGAGGAGGTAAACCATGCCACCTGTCTTCTGCTGATGCATGTACGAGGGCTGATAGGCTTGCGGGTGCAATGTTCGTACGTTCGACCTATCTGCGCGCCGAACATCTGGACGTTACGCGTGCCAACGATATACGGATGCCCCCGGGCACGCGATCCGGCAGGGTGCGCAGTCCTTTTGAGACTAAATGTCGACCGAGGAGCTGCGAGGCGGAAATGAGTGTCACCATGTCCACGATGTTGCCAGCGAGCGTTGCGTACCATCTTTGGATCTCCCCGCATGCCGACTCGCAAACATAGCTCGGACCGATACGAACCGCCCACGGCACTCGCTCACCTCAAAGGCCGGTGATGCTAACTATAGACAGGTCACGTCTATTTTATTGTATACTGTGTATTTGACGTCCCGCGGCTGAGCATGCAATTGAGGGATTGGTCCGGGATTTTCCTTCCAATTCAGTGAGAAAAAATCAAGTACCGGAGCATTGCGCTCAGAGGCCTCCCCTCCGCAAACCGTTCCACACGAGCGACGACGGCCGCGGCAACTTGGGCGCGTGTGGGGATAGAAGCGTACTCAATTGAGTGTGCATCCAGGGGCTCCGGTTGTCGAATCAGGGCAGCTCCGACGGGGCCGGTCAATTATACGCGCGTGCGTGGCTTCCGCCGACGATGCAGAGCGAATGAGCCACGGGTCGTTTCGGCGTGTGTGATGCCTCTAGGCTTCATCGACACGCGCAACTGCGCCCCGGAGACGTCCTGCCCACGACGGGTATATAAGCACCGCAGAGATCCTAGTGGATCTTGGCCGCATTATCGTTCCGACGGAATGCGCCCGAAGGGAATTTGTGCAGCATGCAACTGTTGGAGGAATCTTCTGTAGATGAACGACTGCCGTCAGTATATAAACAACAGCCACATGACATACATTGCAGAGGCGGGGGCAGTCAAACCCAACGGACAATTACCCCAGCCACCACTCGAGATGAACTTCCGCTAGGACTGAGGATAGTTGACTTGGGGTTCCGACAGCAGAGTACGAGGCGACACAACGTCACGAGTTGATAGTGTGTAGTTGGTAGCTTCACTGTCAGCCCGATGGGGATTTTAGAATTCTCCGGGACCCAAAATTCGCGGAGAAGGGGAGGTCATTAATTTACTATCCCGTCTCTATGAGGATTTTTAGTGACTTTTCCGGGGTAAAACGAAGTGCGCATCCTCTGCTGTCCGACCTACAGTTAGATTTTACACAATGCATAAGTTGGGCATCCACCCAACATCACGGATATGAGAACCCATTTGTGATACAATAAATGAACAGTGAGCGGGAATCCTGTTCTGGGGTCTTTGCAAGTCTGATCTAGGAAAATGGGCCAATCACGATGCACATGTGCCCGTGATACTAAACTTCTGTCAATAGCCTAATTGCTAGACTAATTCTGGTCTGAATCCCAGTTGATAACATTACTGACAGTTTAACCCAGTGGCCTATTGTAGCACCTGCTGCTTTGTTGCTGATGTTCTGAACCCGCTTTCAATCCGGATCAGGGAAAGGCGCAGGCACGACGGGCAAATGCCCAGGGTTCTGGTCGGAAGCCGGATAAGACTAGGACCAGAACTGGTTTCCTAATACCAGGCCTTTTCCTAATACCAGGCCAGAGACAGACTTAAAACACGAGGGGCATTTGTGTGTGTTCCGCTCCGAAACATGCTTGGGAAAGCGCCTGAACTAGTCTGCTGTCACCAGCCTGGCTACCAAGCTGCCGTCAGGAATCTCACTTTGCTAAGTTACTGACTGGACAACAAACGGCATTAGGAGCGCTTTATCCTCCCTTTGTCAGAATTTCTGATCCGTCTCCGGTCCTGCATAGAAGACCGGTCCCTACCACTTTCCAATCTGTTCTGGATGCTAACACGGGCAAATGACCCTCGTGAAAGAACCGACAAAGTAAAAGGACCGGACTCGAGACCTGAACCAGCCTGGGAACTGGGCTATCAGCAGGAGCGCAGTTGCCAGGCTGTTCTAAGCCCAGTCCGGAGGTGAACCGCAGAAAAAGGCGCGCAAATCTTACAACCCTTGAGCATGCCGTATCGCACACTTGCACGATATGAATGCTAGTTCTAGCTTAGTCCGGGATATGTTCCTCGTGGATGCACACGCTCTCAGTCTGTCTCTGGCTCGGAGCTAGGAAAACCAGTTGGCCTGCTTGGAAGGGGACCGGCGTCATGTTCAAGTCCGCCGGTGACAGACCGGAGAAGAGGATGCTTCGCGCATCCAGTAGTAATTACAAACCGGAAAGAGCCACCGCACCTTCGGAACGAGTGTGACAAGTAATTCTGACAAGTGTTATCCGGAGTTACTAGTGATCTTGAATGCGATAAGTCTTCCGGGGTCCGTTGACAAGCCCGAACAACGCGGACAGCGCTATGCAACTGGACCTTGGTCAGGCGCTCTGCCTGAGCGTTCTATGTTGCCGACTGCTGATGCTTGGATAGCGGTGATTCTCTAAGACGCTTCTTGTGAGAGAGTGGAAACGCCGACGGGCTCGAGCACGCACCATGATCTGTCAGCAGCGAAGCTTTCATCAGATCCCTCTGGCCTGGCCGGAGACGCACCGGTAAGGGACTGCTCGTCAGGAGTGAGGGAAAAGAAAGACGCCTTCTGCGCCTCGAGCCACCGTCTCGGCTTGACGGATGGATGGTATCAGCGAGGAACAGTGGCGGAAATGACGGAAAACTGACCGGCTGGAAGACGTGTTCGTGTTCGCCAAAGTCGGCGACGAAGACTGCATAGAGCAGGGCAGCTATGCAACAGGGTCGTTCAGTGCACGTCGGAGAAAGCTAGCAGCGCACGTACTGGGGATGATGACGAAGTTGGATATGCGGGACGCTGTGCCCAGCCACGCGCGGGCCTTGGGCTGCCCGTCTGTGCCCGGCGAGCCCTGAACAGATGGCCATGGACTGGCGTTCTTGCTCGCCATCCTTCTGACCATCGACGGCGACGACGAGCGGAGAGAGAGCGGGAGGCGGGCGCGGGGCGGGAACATGACGGCGAGAGGGAGAGGGCCGGAGATAGGGCCGGGGCGCCGGGGCGAGAGAGTCGGGGCCGCGATCGGAGTCCGGAGGAGAAAGCGTTAAGGTTTAGGTTGTCGCAAAATAAAAAGGAAATAAAACCATGCGCCAGCGTCGGAGAAGCCCTGTCCGCTCTTTTCGGCCTTGTGCGGGCGCTTGCGGGTGAGAGCAGTCGTCCGCCGAACGACTCGGGCTCGCCTCTCTCTCCTTCTCTCTCATCCTCCTCCTCCTCTTCCGCCCCCATGCACTCCGTCCACGACTCCTCCCGTGGCGACTACCCCCCACTCCCAAAGCGGCCCCGTATCTCAAATCCGCCTCCGCCCTCTGCTTTCGTCCCCCCACAGCCAGGCCCCAGCGGAGCCGCAATCCCCGACCAGGACGGAGCGGCGGACGCCGCCTCGAAGAAGAACAGGAAACGGCCTCTTTCGTGTGGGGAATGCAGGAGGTCTGTCTACCATCTCGGTCACGCCGCTCGCGACTCACTCCCGCCGTCCCACCCGCCAGGTTGAAGTTGAAGGTCCGCCCCACTCACTTCAGCCCACTCCCGCGCCCTTCTCACCTTCCCGTTCCAGTGCGACCGTGTCTTTCCCTGCCAATCCTGCTGCAAGCGCGGCTGTGCCGAGATATGCCCTGACGGCGCCCTCACTGGTGGCAAAGGCAGCAGGTTCGCCCGTGTCGTGACTCGCAAAACACATCGCAACTCACTCTCCCGCCTAGATTCATTCTGGCGAACACGGAACAGCTTCATGAGAAGATCAAGTCCATGAGCGGAAGGATACGCGAACTTGAGGATGCGCTGGGTGAAGCCTCCCCCGGACATGGTCTCCTTCGAGATGAGCTCTTGCTCATAAAGAAGTCTGCCGACCTCTTCGGCGTCGAAGCAGCTGAAGCCGGCAGACGCCATGAATTTCAGTCACAACTACATATTCCTTCATCAAGCTCCCCACTAAGAGAAGATGTGAGCAAACACGTACATGCTGTCCAATTCTTTGCCCTTACTGAGGTACCTCAGCGCCAGAGCCTTTCGCCCTCATTCCCGAATGGGAATCAAGACGACTATGGCATTCCGCATGACATTCTGCAAGTCAGCGACAAGTTTCCGGCCCCCAGTGGAATCACCTTTGAGCTCAACCCAGACCTCCGCCAACGTATTGTCGCGATGCTGCCCACGCAGGCCGAGGCTCGGTATCTGTGCGAACAAGCAGCGGAGCATGCTGCCTGGCAGTACGTCTATTTCCTGCATCCCCGTTCTCCGGTTTTCCATTTTCAAACCACCCCACTCTTGGGCTTCGCGGCATCTTACGACGTGGCGCTGACTCACCTTTGTGCACAGTCAGAATTCTGACGGCAGCGATGGGGTGCCGAACATGGTTCACAGCGTGTACAATTGCTCGGTGTCAACCCTCAATCCGCACAGGCTATCGTACTTCCTCGTTATACTCGCTATGGGTGTGTGCGTCGACCAGCGCCGCAGTCATCGAGCATGGGTGCGAGACGCTGAACGCTACCATCGTCTCGCAAGAGCGGCGATGTGTGAGACTTCGGTAATTGACGAACCGAGTATAGATGCGATCAACGCGCTCGTAAGTGTCGCCTTTATGCCGCACATATCTCACCACATTGACGGCTTCTTGTCAGTTTTACATGTCGAGATACTTGACCATGTTCTCAGTCGAGAAAAAGGACGCGATCGAGTATGGCTGGACGGTCCTGGTAGGTGCTCCCCGTATATCTGGTAGATTACCGGGCTTTGACAGTAATTCTCCCAGGGCATAGCTAGTAAACTCGCCGTGGGCGTACGTAAATGACTGACTCAATCGTGTTTGTAGAAAGCGTCACTAACCATTTTATGCATGACAGATTGGCCTCCGTGAGTACCGCGCTGCGCCACGTCCACATGCTTTACTTACATACATCTACTTACATACTCACGTCAGACCGCAATGCGGGCCGTTCGAAGGTGATACCTGAAGAGCTCGATAAACGCAAGACACTTCTGTGGTGCATGCTGAACGTGGACCACCGTCTGGTACGCATCATTGCTCCCTTCGTTCTCTGGCCTCGCTCATCCTCCTTCCCGCTCGAAGGCGCTAATGCTACGGCGCCCACCATCCATCCCAATGCAATACGTGGACGCCGAGCCACCAACGAACAGCGAATATCCGCCGAACAGCTCTCGCGAGATCTGTAAGTGCATCTGGCTCCCATCCATGTCTTATTTAAAACTCAATCTCCCTGTGTTGTGTTCGCATTGTCGTCGTAGATCAACGGTGGCATTACACCTTCACGGCACAGTGCCTGGCTCCGATCCTGGACGCGGTCATATCGCCTAACCCTCCGGCCTACGCGGATATTCTCATGCTGGACTCCCGCCTACGGGATTTCCACCTACCGCCTTTCATGCAGGTCTCTCCCGGGCCTTCGTCCGGGAACGGACTGTGTCTAGTGCAGATGTGGACGAACGTCACACGCGATGCGGGTGCGTGTGAACGCGTCCATAACCCCCGTCAGATCCGAGGAGCTCACACGCCTTTCACTCTCCAACTTTAGCCATCCTGAACCTCCACCGACAATATTTCACGCAGGCGTTGAGCGACGGCCTCTGGGCAAACCACAGATATGCATGCTCAGTCGTTGCTGTCTACCAAGCAGCATTAAGTGTCCTTTGGGGTCTGGAGACCTACTACAGGCAGCAGCCTGAGTACTCTGTCCGACATCAGGTCCTGTGGTTTGAGGGCCTCTCTGCTGCCGTAAGTGCCTGGTCCATTCACACGAGTTGAAGAAACCGTGCTAAAGCCCTGTTGACAGATGGCGCTGTCGCTGCTGCTCTGTAGAGCGCCTCCGTCCGTCATGGCATCGAACGCCCTGCTCGAGTTTGCGAAGGTGCTCCGGCTGTACACGGACGTCAGCGATAGATGCCCAACCGCCCTGAAATCACTAGTAAGTGCACAGATCTCGGCTCTCCAGTAGCCCCGCGCGCAGCCCGCAGCTCTGACGTGAACCTTGCCCATTCTCACCTTCCTATCTGGCTGTCCACTCGCCCTGTCCATCCTCCCATCCAGCCGATTCTCGAGAGCCTCTTCGACCGCTCGCGCGCTCACTACCTGCAAAGCCGATACGGCACGCACCACGAGTCCGATCCGGACGACGAGATGTGCAAGCTCGTGACGCGCGCGGGCATCCTCCCACCCTCGTCCGCCGCGCACGCCGACCCAGACGTGAGCCCGTTCCCATTCGAGGGCGCGCACCCCGCGCTCGTACATGCCTTTCGAGAGGCGATCGCCACGACCCCCCCACCAAACGACCCGATCCTCATGCCCGGCCCGTTGCACCTCGGCGTGCCTTCCGTGGGAGCTGGGCCCGGCGTTGTGGGCGTTGGCGTTGGCGGCACGGGGATCGAGCGCAACGGGGCGGGCTCGACGGGCTTCGGCGTCTCGGCAGAACGCTCAGGCTGCCAAACGGACGGGTACCTGCCCTCGCCGCCGATGGGCGGCGGCGCGGTGCCCGGGTTCGGCCTCGGGGGCAACCTCAAATGGCTCAGCCAAGAATATTCCGACAGCGGGTGGATGACGTGGTTTTGAGCGTTCTCTCAGGCGTGACTGCGGCACCGTCCCCATGCATTGCTGGTGGAAGTAGATTAGAGCGCAGGGGGGTGTTGTATTCTTGCTTGTGCGACTAGCAGCATCGTTGCAGCGCGGAATGCTCCGTCTGGCGGCGGCAGCGGCAGCAGCGACGGTGGCAGAGCTCGAAGCTGGACATCTGTAGCGTACGTGTGTGTGGATGTAAGGTTCGTTTTGGCCTTCCGGTATATCCCTCTATTTCGGTCGGAATTCCTGATACCTTGCAGTTATCCTTGGGTTTGGGTGTCGCATGCGGTGCTTGATGCACGACGGATTTGTGTGAGAGTTCTGAGATGTGTGAGTGCTACGTACGTGGATTGGCTTGTATCGCTCCCCCAGATTGGATGATTGGACTGCAGCTTGAAGTTCGAAGTACAATCCTCCACAGGTACATCTAGTGGGACACCTTCCAAGGGCGACAACGTACAAACTCCTGTTAATTCTGCTCACGAAGTAAATTCATTACGGGGCAAGCCTCTCTACCCTCCAACGCGGAGCGTCGTCCGGGGACCCCTCCTCACGGGTGTAGACCACGCGGTCATGCAAACGGGAGGGCTTTCCCAACCAAAACTCGACTTCGCTGCATGGCCCATGAGCAAACGATCACACGGCGACGGAAGCGGGACGTACTCTGGGACGATCCTCCACCCGCCCCAGAAATCCGGCAAGGGCACCTCGCCTTCGCCGAAACGCTGCGCGAGCGCATCCGCCCGCGCCTGCACCTCTCCCTCGGCCACGGCGCTGCTCTGCCTGCTCGCCCAAGCACCGACCTGCGAGCCTCTCGGGCGCGAGTGGAAGTACTCCTCGCTTTCTGCGCGGGAGACGCGCTCGGCGCGGCCGACGACGCGCACCTGGCGGTGCACCTCGCGCCAGTAGAATGCGAGCGCGGCGTGCGGGTTCGCCGCGAGCTCGCGGCCCTTGCGCGAGGTGTGGTTCGTGTAGAAGACGAAGCCGCGCGCGTCGGCCTGCTTGAGGAGCACCACGCGCGCGGAGGGCACGCCCGCGACGGTCGCGGTGCAGAGCGTCATCGCCTCGGGCTCGCGCACGGTGCCCTGGGCGGCGACGGCGGTGAACCAGGCGCGGAACTGGGCGAGCGGGTCCGGGGCGACACTCGCGGGCGTGAGGGACTCGGGCGCATCATACTGCTCGTGTGCGAGGATCTGTATCGTGTCAGGCGTCGGTTGTGCGATCGCAGAAGACATCCTGGTGGTTCGTCTGGTGTTTGAGATGGGGTGGTGGTATACTGGCCGTAGGGGGACGTGAGCTCGAGAGGAGAGCAGCGATGGGAGTCGAGTCAAGGAGGACATAGTCACACTCACGGATCTCGCCCCACGCGACGTCAAGGTCTCCCGCGGCCTCGCCAGGGCCAGAGATGCACGCATGCCATGCACCTGGTGGGTACTGTAGTACTAGATCTAGCACCCCCAACTGCACACACCATCCATTCAGTATTCTTCACTATACGGGAGACGGGGAGAGCAGGGGAGAGGCCCTTCCAAGATTCAGGTTGGGGGAGCGCTGGTGGAGAAACAACATGCGAGATAAACATATGAAGCAATCTAATCTAATCGACCTGCCATGAATTGGAAAGCTCCCGAACGGAATCTGCTCGACTTGCTTGATTCCACCGTGAACTTTTCATCCATCCTTCGCCGACGTCCGCACGCGGGGCGCTGGAAGCCTACGAGAAGACCTTCTAGGTCGACCTCTGGTCTCATCTGATTAATATTACTTCTGGTACACACGAAAGTTCGAAGTAGGACCCCGCCGCTTGAACACTTGAACACATTCCATGTTTTACATCCTTCCCGGAATCAGCCAGTCTGCACGATGCGACAGAACAGATCCGCGAGGAATTCCGCGGCGGTATGCGTACCCATTCTCTGTAATTTTCAAACATCTGCGCGGCCGTCTCGAATGCATGAACCAACACGCCGCGCCCCCAGGTACAACTGCGACTCGCGTCGCGCGATCAGCACAAAGTCGCCCGCAGCTGATCACCGCCGCCCGCCGCCCCCGAATATAGACATGAGGGCGAGGCCCCCTTCAACTGCGACGCGCCCAGCGCACTGTACGTTGAGCAGCTACCTCGTGAGATTGACAACATAACTGCACCGTAGCCCAGCCGTATGCAGGCAACAGCTCGGACTAGTCAAGGCAACTCGACTGGCTAATACGATCGGCGGTGTGCTCCCAAGGGCCGGCAGCGGCCGTTCCTGCCTCACGACCCACAGCTCGCTGCCATGCGTTGTATGTAGCGGGACCGCTGTGGCGGCTCTTCGGAGTCTGTCTGCCTCGGGGGTGATTGAAACCGGGGTGCACCGAGGTTTTGTGGTCACTTTCAGCGTGGATCCAGATATGAGCGATTCATTCGGCCACTGCGATGCCGCCAGGTCCCGCGCCACACCGCTAGTAGCTCTGCCTAGAACTGGTCTGACCGGCGGGTGAGAGATGGAAGGGGCCCTTCCATCCCTCAGGGCAGACTCGGAGAGGGCCGCGGTCTCCCGCCGCGAGGTTTGCGCCACAAGATACGAACTGGGACCTCTTGGGATGCGCTGGGTCCGTGTGAAAAGGGCACTGGGAGGGTGTGCTTATGGGGGCGGTCTGATAGACTCTCAAGAGGGACCTGCTTCTAGCAGCGAAGATGCGATGTGCGGGAGAAGCCTTGGTAGGGGTGCGGGCTATGTGTCAGGCCTTCAGGGGGTACTGGCGCGTTGGAGATGCTGATTGCTGGTGTCTAAAGCGATACCGAAACAGCCTGCGCATGGCATAGTGCACATATAATACATGTCTTGTGGGAACAGTGCAGGACGAACGGGTATTGCACATGCTCGTACTTGGGAGGCAGGAAGGACGAGCATCGCACGCACAAGAGCAAAAGTTCGGGACGTCGCCCCTCCGGAGGTGTGTCGCGTCGACCCTGGGGCTCGTGGTTGAAGAGACCGATCGCCAGCCACGCCGATGGTCCGCGCGTGCCTGGATATCCTGCTCAACTGGATGGCTTCCGACAGTCCGGTGGTAGTTCACAAATGTGCGAATTCCACCGTCGCCAGGTTTCTGGGACACACAAAGAGGATGGATCGCAATGGCTGCTGCTTCTTCACGTTGCGTGGATACTGGGAATTATCACCTTCGAAGCCTGGCTGTCATGTGTTAAGTGTTCTAGTAGTGGAAGCACCGAAACTCCCTCCACACCGTGGTTGTGCTTCCGATGAATCCTCTGGCGGTTCGGACTACCTTTGTCCGTAGGACGCCCACGATTCTCCATCATGAGAGGGTGTCAGATATAGCCATATACTCACTTGCGAAGGGGGGGGGCTGACCTGGCCTGTTTTGCGGGTGTGACAAATTCATGCCTTATTATTACGCGCATAGCTCTGAGCAAATTGACATCGTGCGGAAGATGTACTTCTGGTTGCACAGCAGGATTTGATCTCAGCATCGCGTGGAGCGGAACGGTGGGCCACGCCTGGGTACGCACATGGTGTTGCCATGTTCACAGGCCGACCGTGTGAAAACCCCAAGTCTGACAGAAGGACAGAGCGCACTGTTCCCAAGACGCAGCACATGCAATTCTAGGCTACGAAGAGGTGGGCCCTTGTGGAAGGCTAGTGACCGCATGCGATGAGGGCATGCGAGGGCTTCGATGCACACCCTTAGGGTGCCCTTTGGGAATCTACATCGAATGTGGGCGGTGCATGAGAAGATTCCTACAGGTTAGAAGCCTTGCTTGAGTGCGGGCCAAGACGCTCGCAGGAAATTGTTGAACCGCGACGATAGCGGGCGCCTGTGCACGCCACCGTGTGTTTCGAGAACGCCAGCGATCAGGACCTGTCGTGATTAGTGTAAATAGGCTCTCGCTAGGATATGTGCCACGCGAGGATTGTGGCTGGAGGAAGGTGGACTGTTGCTTGACGCAGCTCGACGGTGGCAGCGCGTGCGGAAGGGAGAGCAACACACAGAGGATCGGCTGCTGGGCCTGGCGTTGAGTAGAGCATGGACGGATCCGTCGCTCAGGGGCCGTTGCGTGACGGGGTGTGAAGGCAGCCGCATTTGGACATGATGGCGGGGTCGGGAGAATAGGATTTCCAGCGCCCAAAGAGGCAAGAACGGTAACGCCGGGGAAAGCTCATAATATTATTCCGCAATCCATATTCTCCTCCTCCTCCGCCCCTCTCTTCCCTGCCTCTTCCTCCTCGCCGTCTCTCCTTTGACCTCTCGCCGCTCGAGGACCCACGTGGGTCGTCTCCGTCTGCTCCAGGACAGCTATGTATCCCATCTCTGACCTCACTGCTTTCTGCCGCAAGACCACCGGCGATGTACCCCCAAAGCTCGTGGTAAGTCCCTCATCGCGCGCACACGACCTTTCATCCTCAGACTCCCACAGGGCGCATCGACCACCGTCGTAGGCTCAAAGATGTACCTCTACGTGAGTTGCACCCCTCTGATCGCGAGCGGAGCCCCGTCTGACCTTGCCATAGGGCGGACGGCTGGTCTCTGAGCGGAAGATGGTCTCGGACATCTACGTGTTCGACCTGGAAACATTCAAGTGGGAGAAGGTAGCCCAATCCTACGACGATGACATACCTCAGGCGCGTTACTTCCATAGTGCAGACACTTGTACGTCGTTGCACTCTGTCCGTATCCGTATCGGCCGAGCCACGCTCACGCCACATGCTAGGGCGGAACCATCTCATTATATTTGGCGGCATGGCCATCAAGCCGCAGTCGGAGAATCCAGAGGACCTCTGCGTCCTCAACGACGTCCGTCTTTTTGACTTGGCTAGTCGGCATTGGCTTCCAGCGGTCCCCGTCTCCGGGGACTCATCCCTCGTTCCCAACGCTCGTTATGCGCACCTCTCCTCGGTCACTGCTGACCGTCTCTTCATCATCGGAGGCCAAGACCTTGCAAATGTCTGGTTGGATGATGTCTACATCTTCGACCTTAATACGAGGACGTGGATACAGCGCCGAGATTATCCTAGACATTGCGGCACGTACCGCAGTGTTGCTGTCACCGCGGACCAGCGCGTCCGTCTTCCCCAGGAGGAAACCCGTGGCGGGCAAGCTACTTCGAAACTTGGCCAGGTCGGCTCTCGTTTCAAGGTCGACAAAGCATCTGCGGCCGCTGCGAACGCAACTCAAACAGACTCTCTAATCCATTTACCGTATTCGACCCAACCCACCGAAGACTATCCTTGCGATATTTTCCTCTTCAGTAACTATAACGTAAGCCCACAACATGTCTCTGGCTTCTCCCCTACTCCGTTACTCACTCAGTCCTTTACAAGTTCACTGACGTGCAACGCGAGCTGGAAGTTTTCACCCCTCTCTCGGATGGGGACTTCACTGTCTCCGATAAATCATCGTCCATGACTGGGACATCCTTCCCACCGGGCCTGCGGTTCCCTACAGGAGCCATCCTTGGAACCTACTTCATCGTGGCCGGAACGTATCTCTCACAAACCTATCAATCCTTCTCCATATGGGCACTCGATCTCATCAACATGACTTGGTCGCGCATCGATGCTGGTAGTGCTCTTGCATCTGGCTCTTGGTTCCGTAGTTGTCTCTGGGCGAGTGCGAACAAGTTCGTAGTATTCGGAAACCGGAACGGCAACCTAGTCGAGGACTACAACCGCCGTTTGCTGAGCTGGGACCATGTCACTTGCATCGACCTTGAGGCGTTTGGCATCTACCAGCCGCCCCCTCTCGTCCTCGACACCCCTATGCAGGAGCTGGGTCTGGCGGCGCTTGAGGAAGGTCTCATGGGCGACTTTGAGATTGTTTGTGACGATGGTAGGCGGATCAAGTGCTCGCGCAAGCTGCTTGAAGACCGATGGCCCTGGTTCAAGGAGCAACGCGGTATCTTCCTTCGAGCAGCGACGCGTGCCCTGGAGACGATGCCTTCTGTGTCCTCGCATACCCCACCTCCAGACGTCGCGGGCTCGAGTCGCCCGGAGGCTCGTCCTGACCCTCGTCTTACACCGCGGTTCTTCAATCTCTCGGAGCCGTACCCTATCACTTTGGCGCTGTTGCAGTACTTCTACTCCATGGCTTTGATCACCCCTCTGCAGCATGCCCCCGCTGTGCTCAGTCAACTGCTGCTGCTCTCAAGCACCTACCAACTGACTCATCTGCAGTCTCTAGTGAAGCATGCGATGCATCGCGCGCTGAGCTACGCGACGTCGGTCGGTATCTACGGAGTGTCAACGCTGTGTAGTTGTCGCAGTCTCCAGATCAGGTAAGCTCCCCAACTTAGCCTTAACGATCTCGCGGTTCTGCTGCGGCGATGGTGGCACCGTAACATCACAACATGACATATGCTGACATATTCTCCCTTTCTCTCTCTTGTTTTGCAGAGCCCTCCGTGTCGTCATGGTACGCCTCTATCCTCAGATTCAGGTCTGAGATTGACTAACAAGCGCGTTTCGCCCGTTTCCCCTCTCTTCCGTTGCATTCGCAATCTGGTAACGATCTGCAGGCGTACAGTCAGAAACGGCCCACAGGCGTTCGCTCCAAGACGGATAAGGACGGCTCGGCAGGGCGGGGGTCCGACCAGAACGGCAGCAACGGTGGCAGTGGCGGGCGCCTAGAGGCCCCGGGTGCTGCTCGCCCACGCGGATTGTCAGACGCGTCGTACATGCGGGGACCCAGCACTAGCACTGAAAGCGGTGGCACGACGCCCCGTCCATATGGTCGCGTCTCTGGTAAGACTCGCGCGTAATATTGTAGTTGTGCCAGGAAACTGATATTCCGAGCAGTTCCCGAGCCGCTTGTCGAACTGGGACACTTGCAGGAGTTTGGGCTCCCCGGAAGTCATCATGTCGGAGGTCTAAGCCCGAGGAGGGGCTCCGAGGGTTCTAG
This sequence comes from Trametes gibbosa, assembly GCA_022606055.1. Lineage (NCBI taxonomy): Eukaryota > Fungi > Basidiomycota > Agaricomycetes > Polyporales > Polyporaceae > Trametes > Trametes gibbosa. The sequence continues at coordinate 226,020 of JABYQJ010000037.1, read as the reverse complement.
GATGTTGCCTCGCGGGATCGACGACCCGCTCGCTGACTTGGCGCACCATATGGGTATGTTGGAATTTGTCAAATCTATGGCTATCATTATTAACATCCACTAGGTCCTCTACCTCTGCCTTCAATGCCGCTCCCTAGCCCCCCTGTGCCGGGCCCACGTCGGATGGCGTCGCTAGACAACTTTCCAAATCGCTCGTCCCCAGTCCCCACTATACAAGAGGCACCCTCCCCTCCCCCTCTCATCAGGAAGCCGCCTACTCCGCCATCCCGGCCGTTTAGTGTCATGTCTCAAGCCACCGACCAGGATCTGCTAGCGATCGCTGAGCTGCTCTCGCCCAACGTCGATGCAAGCAAGGTCGACTTCGAGCCTACAGAGGAGATCATGCCCGTCGCGGAGCTGGAACCAGTGCCGGACATGTACTTCGATGAGGTCGCAGCGACGACGTCTGTCCGAGACTCTGTGTCTTCTTCCATGTCGTCCATCTACTCGTCATACCAACGGCCTTCATCAGGGTCGATGCATGGCTCGACGTACGCCGACTCGGATGGCGCGTCGTATATGGGTGGCGATGACCTTCCTGACCCGACACTACTCTCTCCACTACAGCAGTACTCGCCATTCCACGGGGGAGCCCACTTTGCACGTGGGTTACTGCCGATGCCCCCGCTCGACGACAGCCGCTCATTGTCATCAGCGACATCCTATAGCTCCCTACGCACCCCAAGCCTCAGCCGACATTCGTCGGTGGGATACTTCGGCTCACCCCCGCTCAGCCCCGCATCGTCGTACCTGTCCACGCCCATCGATGGCCCGCTCCCGCAGTACCCGACTTCGCCTCCGAATGGGAAGATGCTCGGCGTGATTGAGGAGTCGTACTACGCCGAGGACCACGAGCTCCAGCGCGTGCCCTCGGAGGACGCGCAGATGATCAGCTTGTCGACGCCCCCGGACCAGTCCTTCCCTCCTGTCCCGGAGCCGCAGCAGTCGCTGCTCATGCGCAAGCCCGAGCCGCGCTATCCCGCGCAACGGAGGCTGCCCGAGCTCGAGCGCCTTCGTATCGGCCCCCAGACGCCAGAGATGGGCAGACCGATACACATGACGACCATCCCTATACGCCAGGCGCATCAGAATCACCAGTACCAGAATCACCAGCAGTACCAGGATCAGCGGCAACAACAGTACCAGCCCCCGCACCAGCACATACCCCCGGCGACCTCCTTACCGTCGCACGTACCTCCGCCGGTGCCGCTTTCGCCCGTGCTCTCGGTGCAGAGCACCTCCTCGTCGGGGGCGTCGCACAAGGGCTCTAGCAAGAGCGGCTTCGGGAAGTTCTTCGGGCGCGGGAGCAGCGACAAGGACAAGGACAAGGCCAAGGAGTCGCGACAGAGCAGCACCCCCTCGGTGGGCTCCGCAAGCCGGTCCGACTTGAGCGTCGCGTCCCTCGAGCTCGGCAGCTCCAAGGCGGAGGAGAAACGTCTCAAGAAGGAGGCCGCGCGCGCGCGCACGGAACGTCTCGCGCAGGACCTCGCGGACAAGGCGCGCAAGCGCGCGGAGGAGGCCAAGGCCGCGAAGGCGGACCGCACCCGGCAGAAGGCGGCGAGGCCGTGGGAGGAGGGCGGCGACATGTACGGCGGCATCTCGTACTTTTGAGCGCGCACCCGGCGCGCTCTGTTTGCGGATGCGGCGGCTTTCCCGTTGTCGCAGTCGGCGGTTACGTGGTTTTCCTCAGTGCGCTAGATCTGTGCTGTCGGACTATGCGGATGGCTCCGAATTCTCGTGGGCGTGTGTGTGTGTGGTGGTGATATACTATTTGTAGGTTAGTGTTCCCCCTTCCGTACTCGTTCCTTCACCAGCTCCAGTTGTATTCGCGCTCAGTGTGCTCACAGTAATAATGGCCCTCGGATCGAGGGGAAGTGCGTTCTGCCGATGTTGTTTACACCGTATTCATAGGAATCTGGCGTGATATTACTCGATATATGTTGTGCTTTGGTTGTGCGTGATGGGCAGTATGATGGGTAGTAGGGGTAGTAGTACCTAGATGTTCAAAATACAAGCGGATGGACTTCCAGCAGCGTTGACTAGCGTTACGGGCCGGCATAACATTTGGAGGGGAACAGCGGAGCGTGGGTGATATTGTACATGTTGCTTAACGGGAGTCTAAGGATGCAATAGACGACAGGAGAGCAATGGAAAGATGCAGCAATAAATGTGGGAAGCAGAAAGGTAGAAGTCAGAGTAAAGCGTCGACCTCGTCACGGAAGTCTTGGGAGGATGGCGCAGAAGCGATATCCCCGGTGTGAAGTGAAGGAATGATACCAATGTCGAAAGCGACTGGAGGCAAGGGCACATCCGCGGGTTGTACCACAGACGGACCAGGCTCGGGAGCAGGATCGAGTACGAACTGCCGTTCGAGGGGAGCGGGCACGAGAGGCGGGAAGTCACCCACGGAAGCTACATCTGGTTCGCGAAGTGGTGCTGGCGCTGGCGCGAGGGGAGGAGCAAGGATCACTGCATCCGGAGGGGCGATGATATGGTTGACTGAACATGGAGCTCAGCGGGGGTGTTTAACGAAATATGATAATCTCGGCCACTTACACTCCTTCGCATGCACTTTTCGATGACGGACCGATGGATGAGTACGCGCGCATCATAAGGGCGGATGATGCACTCTCACCGTGATCCTTCTGCCTTGCACATTGGCTGCCGTGCGGACAGTCGGGACGAGCCATAACGTTCTCTTCAAGGAAGCCCTTCTTGCGCTCCCTGATCCACCAATCTCGGAGGCCGTACATCAGGACTTCGGCCGCGCACACCCTACATATTCTTGTGCGTGGCGCGTTCGGATCCGGGTCAATGCCGCCGGAGACAGGATGGAGGTCCATGAAGAGGTCCAACTCTATGAGAGGTGCAAATTGTCGCGGCTGGCCTTGTATATGCGCGACGATCTAATGGAAGGTGCGGTTGGCGGGGTTGGGATAGTGTGGGCCCGAACACTCTAAACGCACCTCTCGGTAGATATGCCTGGGCGAAAGACCTTGAGCACTCAGGTAGTCGAGCATGATGTCCACTTCGACCGTGTTGCCGTCAAAACAGTCGTATATCTCTCCACACTGGATGACATCACTCAGGTCTGAGAAGCCGTGCGGTTGTTGGATGGTAAGGGGTGCTGCGATGCACCGCTGGGGGATGCTAATACCGCAAAACGACACTTGGCAGAAGTCGCATCTTGTCGTGGTCGGCGCCTGTAGCGCCAGAACGTTCTCGCTGAAGCGATATTATGAGCTATGATTGAGCCAGACAGAAACGAGGCTAGGCTTCACGCACCAGTTACCACATACCCCGTGACCGGGAGGGTTCCCATCGTCCATAGGCCACGCATGGGTAGGATCCGCATCAGGATCGACGATGGGCTGAGGACACCTCCAGCCCCATTGGTTCCCAGGCACACAGTGTGGACAAGGCCTCACATACGCGCCATTGCCCGCTGGCACGTTTGGCTCAGGTGAGGCTTGTCTTGGACTTGGTATCTGCGCAGCGCAGCAACGTGAGTAAACGGGCAGGTCGATACGAGGTCTGCTACGTACCCGGAGGTGCAAGCCCGGTTGGTAGATGGCGTCGGCTTGCATTCGCTCAGAGACAGGGCGGGCCTTGCCTGGAACATGGCGGAGGAGAGTGTCCACTACCGTCTGAAGAGGCCGGGAGAAAGACACGCTAGTAGACACAGTTCTGCACGCCGGGCAGCTCGTTCCGCCATTCTATGGATCAGACCTATCAGCATACATCGTTCCAAGAAGACAGAGAAGCGGCTGCAGGTAAGAAATTGTCGTCTCTGGACGAGACCAGCACCCTGCGCGTTCCGCCGAGCCTGGGACGGCGCTCCGACCGCCGAACGCAAGCACCACACTCCGAGCGAACGCACTCACCCGGATCCACAAAGTCACGCAACTACGAACGGCCACGACCGCCTTCAGCAAAAGAACCGCCTTCCACACGCCACACACGCCGCGCCACTCACCTCCCACAGAAGAAATGCTGGCACGGGGCGACGACGACGGGCCGGTACACGATCGCCGAGCAGCACCCGCACTGCAGCTCCTCCTCGAGCCCGTCCGCGAGGAGCGTCGCCGCACCGTCCGCGCTGGCGCCGCCGTCTGCCACGTCCCCCCCGAGCGTGCTCCCGCTGTCCTCCCGCAGCCGCTTCCGACTCGACTCCCCCTCGGGCACGTCCTTGAACGCCTCCGACGCGCTGCGCTTCAGCGGCGCGGCGGCAGTGGCAGTGGCGCTCGCTCCTTCAGAGGCGGTTTCCTCGAGCCCCGGTGCCTCAATCGGACGTGCTCGCAAGTCGTCCACCGCAGGCGGGATGTGCATGACATCGTCCATGTTCACAGAAAAGCAGCGCTCGCGTGGAGATGGGACGCACAGGGGGCAGGTGGTGGTTAGTGGCTAAGAGCTCGAGGGTTCCGATAAATGTGACCGCCTAATTGGGGATGGCATATATGATGGGCGCTTGTCTGAGATGTGACGGAATGTAAAGCGCCCAAGAACTTGGAAGCAAAGCACAGAGTTAGGCGCCGCACCCGGTGCCCCGCAGGCGGATGCAAGGAAAAAGGAATGCGATGGAAAGAGCGACATAGGGATTTTATAGTAATACATATAGAGAATCCTAAAGAAAAACGAGGGATGGTATAAAGTTACAAATATATATACGACGTGTCCGAAACAGCTACACATGCCGTACGAGAGACGCGCACTGCGCAAGACAGACGCAGCCGAGCACATCATGTCCGTGTGCTATACTATGCTATCCGATAGGGAGGCACATCCGAGACAAACGTTCCAAAGTTCGACGGAGGGGAATAATGTACGAGACAAAGGGAGAGGATGGGGGATATATGTAATGTACCGAGAAAGCACGACAAATACGACACAAAGCAATATAGCGGACGGCGCACGAACGCGACAAGGTATCCGAAAAGCGGCCGGGGGGGCCGCCTAGGTATTTTCGCCTACGGCTGCGTGGGTATGACAGGCCGCGCGGGGATCGGCTGGGCTGGGGGAGGGGCAGACAAGGACAGGGGCACGCCGGCTGCGTAACAGGAGTTGACGAGCTTCTCGTGGAGATCTTCCCACCGACGTCTCTGCTCTGCGATGCATAAATCCGACGTGAGTCTATCAGCATTCGCGGTGATAGCAAATGCGGCACCGACCAGGACAGGGCCAGAGGCTCATCAGGTACTCCACCGGTCGTGAGAGGGCTCTCGCGACGTCGAGGGCCAGGGACAGCGTCTGGTCGTAGGCCCAGAGTGTCAACGCCCTGAATTTCCGGAGCGAAGAGGGCATCAGGGGCAAAGGCACGAACGCGGCGTAAGTCCGCATGGGATACAGGAAGGGGCGAGCCAGAGACCCCGTCAGGCACATGAACGCTGGCGCACACAGGCAAGGGGGCAAACGCACCTCTCTATCTGGGACATGAACCAGAACAACAGGAAAGGCCGTTTGGCGAGGCTCGCCGCGGGCAGACCCGTGACGGACGGCAGGCCCGCGTTCAGCACCCGCTTCGCCAGGGACGCCAGTTGTCCCACTGTCCGTCGGAAATGACAACGCGAGGGGGAAAATCACGACGGCGGGCCCACAATCAGCAACGTTTAAACGAATAGAGGAGATGCGCAGGGGGTAAGACGTACGCCATTCATCCGCCTTTCGCCGGTAGAAGAGCAGGTTCGCGGTTCTACAACGATCAACAGTACAGGCATCAGCACACGACCACCCACAACTCGCTCGATCGTCCGGACGACGGCCATGCGCCTCCCTCGAGGGACGTTTACGTACGCAGTCGGTTGTGGCAGGCACCGTTGGAATTCGTACGCGATGCACATTCGCGAGCTGATCATGCCGGTCCAACCACGCGGGAAGCAGGCCAGTTCCAGGCAGCAAGCGCAGCGCGACCCCACACCGCGCACGCGAGCGCAGTCGGCCAAGACCAAGTCCGATCAGACAATTTCAGTTTCGAAGGGCGACCACGGTCAGCGGTCGAACGCAACGTCAAAACAACTGCCATCGGCCACTCACTTGAACAGAAGCTCGCGGCCCTGGAAGAGGAACGACCGTTCGATTTCGCAGGTGTGCCGCTTGAGCGCATCCTCGATCGCGTCGATCTCCTTCCAAGCCTCCACCGCAAACGCCGCCTTCTCAAAGTCGGGAAGCGAGGGGTCGGCGCGCATGCGGATGCAGCTGTTCCACATCAGCATCGCGCGGGCGTACAACGCCCACACCGAATCTTTCTCCGGCGGCGACACAGCGGGAGGATCCCCAGGGCCATCGGCGATTGCGAGCGACTCGCCCGGGAAGAGCAGCGCGTACTGCGGAATAAAAATAAAAATAAAAATGGTATCAGGTCGTCGGTCGTTTACCAGAGAAATCCGCTTGAAAGGAACGGAGGGGGGAGACGGACACTTACGTTCCGTGGATCCATCAAAAACAGCTCCTGGACCTCCATTTCGGAGCTCGCCGCCGTGTACGAGCTGTGGCCCGCGGTCATCACGACGCTGCTCCAGACCAACCGCCGACATTCCTCCTTCCGGATCTCGCTCTCCGTCCACTGGCTCTGCCACCTCGGCGTCATGTCCCACAACGGCGCGATCTCGCGCACCATCGGCCACGAGTGTCCCAACGTGAACGTCATGCAGCTGCACGGCGCGTCCACGCTCGCCGAGGCCTGCTCCTGCCGCCGCTGCTGCTCGGGGGATGCGTGTAAGTGCCCGCCAAGCGGCGGGACGGGTCCCTGCAAGCCGAACTCCGCGGGCTGGCATGCACCAGCTTGCGGACTAAAATAGAGCTGCTGTGCTGCCGCAGGCAGAGCGGACGACTGCCCAAACGACCCCTCCGGGGGTTCCGCGGGGTGCCATTGCGGAACCGCGTGCGGCTGGCCGTCGACGGCCGGGAGGGCGTTCTCCCTGGCCCGAGGTTGCAGCGGGACGTCCTGGTGGGAGGACTGCCGGAGCACACGCAAAGACGCACCCGAGACAGCCGGCACCGCCGTGGTAAAAATGGACGCGCGGGGATCCTCCGCGTCTATCGCGAGCAGGCCCATGCTGCGCAGGAGCGCGTCGAGCATGCCCATCGAGGAGCGTACGCGCGCGGTCGAGTGCAGCGGGTGCGCGCATATCTCGAAGAACGCTATGAGCTGTGCCGGGCGGAAACCGCTGGGTCAGAACACAAAAAAAAAAAAAAAAAACACCAACAGCCATCTTTTGCAGCGGGCGACTCACCCAGGCGGCTTGAGCGAGGCTGGGATCGACCCACCGCGAGTTTAGGCTCGCCTCCAGCGCACTCTGCGCCTGGTCTCGCAGCTTCAACGAACGTGCCCGCCCGCGGGCCCCCAGCTCCCCCTCGTGGCTCCTAAAGAACGTGGCTAAAGCGAGCGCACCCAGTATCAAGCTCGGCTGCACCCCATGGCGCGCGCGGGGGTCCAGCAGCTTTCCAAAAAACCGCGGCAGGTTGATGAAGTTGAGCCAGTAGGGGGAGGCGCGGAAGATCGCCCGGAGATCGGCGGTGATACTCTGCGTCGTGTGCTCCCGTACCCCAGCGGGCATCGCTAACGCGATGTCGGGGGCGTGGGGAGCGGCGGCCGCGTCGCCATCGGTAGCATACAGCACGAGCAGTGCGTCCCACCACGTCTCGCGGGTGAACTGCACGCCCGGGTCCGCCGCAATCGTGTCCTTCTGCTCGCGGCGGGGCCCCGCGCCGTCCTCGCCATACTCATATTCCCCCTCCTTGCCACCCCCATGACCGAGCGGATGCACGCCGAACAGGCGCGCATCCATAGCGTACCCGGGCGCAGCAGGTACGTCGGACAGAGGTGACCCGAGCGGATTCGCTTCATAAGCGGCCGCTGGGGTCTATGTGGGCAGGGTGAGCGGCAACATTGATGTCGGCTATGGAACCTGATGGACCTACGTGCGAATGGTGCGTCCTACCAGCGAGGATGGTGCGGTCGTGACTCTGGGCGTAGTGGGTGTCGAGGCCGCTGGATACCGGGGGCAAGTCCTGGCGGTGTCTATGGTATTGACCGGACCCAACCTCCTGAATTATCATCAGGCCCTCGTGGTGGGCGGCGGCCGTCTGTGAGACGAACGCCTGGCCCGTCGAACTGAACGAGACTGTCTTATACTCGACGGGGCTCGCGCTCGCGCTCTGCGAGGACTCAAACGTGTGGCCGGACGAATCGACGGGGGGCAGCCTCCTCCGCCGGCGCGGCTTCTCGTTGGGGCCCCCGGCAGAGCGCTGGCGCGCCCCAGGGACCCTATCGGGACCACGCCGCTTGGGCGCAGTGTCATACGAGCACAGCTGGGGATTCTCCGCCCGGCGACTGCAGTTGTGACACACGGGCTTTGCGCCATCGCAGCGTATTTTTCGGCCACGGCTAACGGTGCCTGGAGGTTAGCGTGAAGAATTTCACATGGAGGGTCGCAATCCGCGCACCATTGTACACACGCTACGTACACGCGCGTGCGTGGCTTTCCTTGGGTGGTCAGAGGCTGGTCGGGGGACAGTTCAAGCCGTGGTTTTTCCCTACGCGAACGGCTCGCCGACGGCCCCGAAGCAGGAGAACGCATGGAAGAAGACGAGCCGTCTTGAGGCATCTCCTGGCCGTGAGAGGGACCGGCAGCATGCGGCCCATGTGGTATGGGATGCGGGTAGTCGGCGGACACGCCAACGTCGTGGGCCGAATGGTCAATGCGCGGTCGAAACGTCTCCGCGGAGTGCGAAGAATATTGCCAGAGGGTCTCCCGTGGCTCATGGTGTGCTTGGGGGTGGGAAAACGCGTCTGCAGAATATGCGGGACGAGGATATGGCTGCTGCGGGTCGTCTTCTTCGTGGTGGTGGAACATACCGGAAATGGATGCTGCCGTCGCAGGATCAACCCTCCCGTGGTTCCCATCGAAGTTGGCATTGCGCGAGGGAAAGGACGGATAGGGATACGGCGCGGCGGCCTGTCCGGAGGGATAGGTGTGGGGGATGTCCTGGGCAGCGTACGAGGCGCGATTGTTGGAGAGCGGGAACGGGTGGGTGCCCGACATGGTATATATAAGGGATGTTGTGGGCGCTGAAACGAGTTTAGGCTTGGGACTGCACCCGGGGAGGGAGGTATGATGTCGCGGGGTGCGGTGGGGGTTCTCGGCGGACCGGCTGCTGTAGGAAGAGGTAAGTAGTGGCGTCTGTGGCGAAAGCGGTGAGCGAGGAGGACGAAGGAGAAGGAACGGGTCGGGCAGCAGGAGCGTGAAGGCGAGAGGGTCGAGCGAGCGACAGCGGAGGCACAAGGGCGAAGGGAGGCGACTTGCGCCTGAGGAGGGGACTGGATAAATAACATCTGGCAGGGCAGAAAGAAGCGGTGGGCGTATTTGAATACACAGAGGACGAATCAGCTCCTTTCGGATTAGTTTGTGCTTTTTCCACTTTCAATTATGTAACCAGCAATTAACCCACCGAAGCGGCGGGGAAGCTTCTGCTCCTCCTCCTCGAGCCCCGAGTGCCAGCGCTCGTCCGTCGCCTTCACTTTCGCTCTCCACCTCTCCGCCCCCTCCCCGACGTCCCCGCCCGCCGTCCATCCCTTGCGGACGTGCGGCTGGGGGCGGGTACTGGGCGAATCGGCGGGTTGCTGCGCCGCGAGCGACTGATCCCCACACTCGTCCATGCGCGGAGTAGGTTCAGCGGCCGGCCCGCGCCGAGAGACGACAAATCAGACTGGGCGTTCTTGGTCTGCATTTCCCCGCTTCTCCACCCTCAGACTCCCAGCCATCTCTCTCTCTTTCCTCTCAATCTGCACCAGTCTATTCACGGCCGGCCTCGCGAGTGCTGCTTGTCCTCCTCTTCTTGTACCACCTCCAAGGTACGGCTCATCCTCCTTCCGTCCATATGCTCCTCGACCTCGACTGTTTCCCGCGCATGTGGACCTCCAATCTACGTCTTCTCGCACAGCATGCCCACCCACGCCCTTCATAGGCCTCGCCTCTCGTCTCCCCACACCATCTCGCGCTGCTTGTCTCTCTAAACCCTCCGCTTCACTTTGACGTCCCCGCCCCCCGACCGCGGCAATGGCGATCTGCCACCCATCCGGCCGGCCGCTCAAACGTCCGCGACACGAAACCTGAGCAAGGATCATCATCATCATCATCGGTGTGCCGTTGCGGCTGTCTCGCAGCCGCCGTTCCGCGCACTCTGTCCGGCCTCCCGCTCGGCCCCCATTCGCTCGCGGAGAAACATCGCCATCTGTGGCAGGCGTGGATCATAAGCCGGTGGGAGATAGCGGCCCTACCCTGTCCCCCAGGATGGTCAAGTGTGGACTGTGCTCCAGACCTGTCAGACACCACGCCCTTCTCCCCCTCGGCATGGTTAGAGTGTTTCCTGGAGGTCGACATGATCACCTTTAGCCGGACAACATCTCGTCATCAAACGCAAAACAGCATCTGTATTCCTCCTCAAGCCTGGATCTTCGTGTTCCATGCTTTGGGCCATGTCACGTTGGCGCTCCGCCCCGCGCACTCATTGTCTGGCCTGTCACTGTCATATGCTCATACAGCGCATGTTTTCTCACTGCTCGCTCCCGGTATCTTGTCACCAGACCCCGTCGCGTTCGTCGCTCTTTGAGCATGCCCAGTCCGGAAGCCTCTCAGTCGGCGTGTCCCGTCAGGTCTGAGATATAACTGACACAGGAGCGTCTTCGAACATCACCAAATCTTCTCCGACGCTCGATAGAGCAAACCAGCTCCGGTGCACTTAATAAACCGGCAGAGATCTGCATGCACGTTTGACCGCATGGCGCCGTAAATCCCTTTCCGGTCAGAAGAACTCGCCTCGAGCCTGACTGCCCACATTCCCTGCTGACCTGCACGGCGAAGCCGCCTCTTTCCCTCCCAACTCCCGCCGTCGCTGCAGCCAGCCTCGGGATCGCTCTGCCGCGCTCGATCGTCCACACCCAGTGCAGCGGGCGGCGAGATCTCGCCTCTCCGCCAGCCGTCCGCCTCGCCCATCTGGACGGCTCTAGTGCATCACGCTGCCCGGCTCGCGAACAGGTAAGATTATGGGGGCCGTCGCGCCGACGTTCTGGAACGCGACTGGGGGGATGCGCCGTGCCCAGTCTTAATGTGTCCAGAAGGCTTCGCGCCGGCCGGGCTGTCACGATGCGGACGCACTAGGCGGTGCGTCGCGCTCGCCGTGGAACGTTTGTCCCCGGGAAAAGAGCGGTCCCAGGCTAGCTTCGGCGATCAAGATTCCAAGCGTGTTAATGGGTGGGTACCGGACCGCCGGGTGTCGTGTGGGAGAAGGGGGAGGGGAGGGAGGTGGCGAGGTGGCTGACCGCGAGAGAGACAAAGAGGCAGAGCGCCGAGGCGTCGCTCGTCGCTCGTCGCTCGTCGTCCTCGCGCAGCGCTGCCGGTTCTAGGCGTGTCGAGCAGTGGATGGCGCGATATCGATCGAGATGGGGTTCTGTGCAGATGTCGATACCACGCACCGGAACGTGTGCGCGCAAGAAGGACGGGCGTGCGAAGGGAGTGCAAAGGGTCGTGGTGGGCCGTCCGTCGTCCGGTGCCGTTCGCGACATGTATGTCCTTATTGCGCGTCGCAATACATCCCCGGAGCATCTCTCGCGGGAGAGCCGGGAGAACATCCCGAGCCCATCCCCCGCACCGGTCACATCGCGGCCCCCACCACACCCAGCGGGCCCTCTCAGGCGTATGGACCACAGCGCGTGCCGTGCTCAGCCTTGGGGGTGTGCCCGGGCACATGAGGCGTTGACGTCAACGCGAGGCGTGTGCGGCCAATACGCCCCCAAACGCGACGACGCGGCGGCTGGCGAGGACCTAGCGGGCGAGGGCGGCGCGGGCGCGCCTCGTCCCCGTCCTCGCCCTCCCCCGGCTGGCGGCCCCCCCCGCGCGCGCTGCGATCATGCGTGCACGCTGGATCGACACCGACGCCCACAACTCCCAGTGTCCCCGGTGCGGGTGCAGTGTTTACCCCTGTCTTAATGAACAGGATCCGCCATGTCGGACAACGACCTGTTGCTGGCGTCCGCGCCGCCGTCGGAGCCTCTCGGGCTGATCGCGCCCACTAGTCCCCGGGCTCGCGTTGCTTGCTGCGTGCGGGGGTCGCGCGTGCGCTCAAGCGATGGCCGGTGGCCCCCAGCTCCGGGGTTCTAGGTGCAGAAAGGCCGGGCGGGCGGACGGACGTACGTAAAGGAAATTGGCAGCTCGATGCTATCGCCACCTGATGATCTGGGGAAATCTCCAGAGGCCTGCTGGAAGAGGTGGTACGGCGGCGGCGCGGTTCATGCGGTCAGCTCGATGGATGCCGAGCTTTCGAATCTCAAGCTTCAAGTAGGCGTTGACTTGGGCCGTGGAAGGCTGCCATGCGCTGAGCGTTCCCTGTGGGCGTGTAGCGCTAGCACTGGCCACTATACTACTAGGCCACATGCACATAGAGCGGGTCCGTCCAAACCCCATCTTCCTGTTCTGCCTGGCGCCGCTAGAAGTACTGTGCGCGACGGCCGTCAATACGAGTAATAGTCCCGCGGAAGTGGACAGCGTCCTCCTATCCCCGTCTCTACTCTCCGCGGCGATGCATGGCACTTTGCTGCAGACGTCGGCGGTCGGACTCGATCACCTGATCGCGCGCGACGCATTGGACCTTGCCATATATAGACCGTGCAATGTTGAGAAGAAGAACAGATCATGGACGATGCTGGAATCATCCAGCGACAATCATCATATGGCGCCCTGCATCATCCGCCATCTCGCTCTCAACTCCGTACGGCTCCCTCGCACGACAGGCCTACCCGATCTGCGCTAGTTTTCTGCAATCGCCCGTTCATTGCTGATCGACCGCTGCCAGAATGCAGATCCTTTCCCAACATCGCGAGGGGCAACAGACTATTGCAGACCGCCTTGCACCGCCGCTGTCTGTCCAGCAACTTGCGCCATGCGCTGCTTCACATGGATACCCGCCCGGCCATCGTGCTGCTACCATACTGCGGCACAATGATGCGTGGCGGGTGATGCGACGACCAGCGAGCGGCCCCTTTACTCGCAATGGGCGAGCTCGTTGCACCAGTGCTGCGCCGCGAATAGGCGCACCCAAGCAATATTGTCCTCGAGGGCCCCGTGTCTGCATCTCCGCCGCTCGTTAGCTCTCCCCTTCCACCATCCGCTCCTGCTCGCGATCACCCTTGGCCTTCGAGGTCTCCTTTCTCTCTCTCTCTATTTAACGGCCGCTGGCGACCGCTGGTCACTTTCTTCGTCGCACCTCTCCTTCAGCGCAGGCACGCTCTCGAAGTCTTCCGACGTACGCCCTTCCCTCACTTGCGAGCCCAAGCACGCTCTCCCGTCGCGCCCGCTACCACCATGCGCCTCACCATCGCTCCTCTCTACGCGCTCCTCTCGGCTGCGACCGTGGCCCTGGCTGCCCCGACCTCCAAACGCGCCGTGACGGCGCTCTCCGGCGACGCGCTCGCGGCTTTCGCGCCGTTCACGCAGTTCGCGCGGGCGGCGTACTGTCCGTCGGACAAGGTCGCGGACTGGCAGTGCGGGCAGGCGTGCGACGCCCTCCCGGGGTTCCAGCCCACTTTGACCGGTGGGGACGGGAACGCGGTCCAGCGGTGTACGTCCTTCTGGTCCACTTCGTGCATCTCGCCCCGTAATCTCGCGTGCTCACTCGCCCGCCCCCCCCTCCTTCCCCCTTGCAATTAGTCTTTGTCGGGTACTGGCCGGACCAGAATTCGGTGGTCGTCTCGCACGAGGGCACGGACCCGATCCAATTGTGCGTCGCGAGCCTTCCCGTGATGACGGCCGGACGCTCAGCGCTCATCTATTTCATCCCCCCCTCTCGTACACAGCGAATCCGACCTGACCGACGTCGATTTCTTCCTCGACGACCTGGACCCGAAGCTGTTCCCGGGCCTCGCCGACGGCGTGCAGGCCCACAACGGCTTCGCGGACGAGCACGCCAAGACCGCGCCCACCGTCCTCGCCGAGGTCCACAGGCTCCTCTCGGCCAAGGGCGCGAACCAGGTCATGGTGGTAAGCTGCAGGTCCCCCTCCCCCCGCCCGCGCACCGGTGTGGATAGGAATCGGACGCTGACCGCTCGGTGCCGCCCGCCCTCAACCCGGGCATGTGCAGATCGGACACTCGCTCGGAGGGGCGCTCGCCGAGCTGGACTCGCTCTTCTTCGCGCTGCAGCTGCCGTCCGACGTCCACGTCAAAGGCGTGACGTACGGCACGCCCCGCGTCGGGAACAAGGCGTTCGCGAGCGCGATCGACGACAAGGTGCGCCGCCTCCCTCCCTCCCTCCCTGCGCGCGCCCGTTGTGGTCACCGGTCTGGCGCCTGACGCGCCGCGCAGGTCCCCGACTTTGTGCGGATCAACAACGAGAGGGACGTGGTGCCCATCGTGCCCGGGCGGTTCCTCGGCTTCGTGCACCCGCACGGCGAGATCCACATCACCGCGCCCGGGCAGGCGGTCGCGTGCGCGGGCGACGACAACGGCGACGACGAGGCGTGCACGGACGAAACGGTCTCGAACATCTTCGTCGGCAACATCCTCAACCATCTCGGGCCGTACGAGGGGATTTCCATCGGCACCCTCTCATGCAACTGAGTGCATTGAGATTCAGCGGCGTGGGCCGTTTATTAGTAGCTAGTACTGGGTCAATCAGGTGTTGTAAGGAACACACAGGGATCTTGCGGGATCATGAAATTGGCAGAGACCGAGACGGGGGCTTCAAAGAACTGCGAGAACGGTTGTGTTGTCCTCAAATAAAAACCTTATAGTGAACCATCATGACTATCGGTGACGCGCGAGGAATTGTCACCATATGGGCGCCTGGTACATGGCCGCCCCAGATCTCCAGGCGCCAAAACCCCGTCCTTGTCTCCAGCCACAACGCCTGTGCTCGTTCGGCCCCCGTCTTGCTCACCTTGCCATGCCTCGCGAGTCCTCACGGCCCAGCTACGGAGAGCGCGGAAACGACGGAGGGTCGTCCCGCGCACACCGCGACCGCTATCGCGAAGACGACCGCAACGACTATCGCCAGTCCCGCCGTGACGCCCCCGGGCCTCGTCGCGCAGACGCAGACGAGGACCGAAGGCGGCCAGACGGAGGGGGGTACGGGCATGGGTACGACAGAAACCACAACCGTGACCGCGAACCCGACAGGTACGGGGACCGGGACCGAGAGCGAGAGCGAGAGCGAGAACGAGAACGGGGGCACGGCCGGGGACGCGAGCGCGACGACGACGACAGGGACCGCGCCCCCCGCCGTCCAGGACCGTCCCGTCGCTCTGCGTCGCCCCGTCCCCGGGCCCCCGAGCCAGAGCCTCGATCGCGCTCGGGATCCGAGGCGGCGGAGGACAAGACGAAGCCGAACTTTGCGCCGTCCGGGCTTCTGGCCGCAGAGACGAAGACGGTGAGACACGCAGACGGGACGGGCACGGTGCTCAAGTACCACGAGCCGCCGGAGGCGCGCAAGCCGAGCGTGGGGTGGCGGCTGTATGTGTTCAAGGGGAAGGAACAGGTCGGTGCGTGCGCTTCCCCGCGTCGTTGGGCTGTGTGTTTCGAGAGTTCATTTGCGCTCTTCCGGACGGGCAGACCTGCTGCACATACAGAGGCAGAGCGCGTACCTAGTTGGGAGGGACCGGGCGGTCGTGGACATCGCCGTGGAGCACCCTTCGTGTTCGAAACAGCATGCGGTGATACAGTGTGCGTCCCTCCCCAGAACCGCGCTATTACGTCCCGCTCAGACCTTCTCCGCGGCTCTGTGCAGATCGGCAAGTTCGGGAAAAGAATGAGTTCGGCGACGTGAAGACCGCTGTGAAGTGAGTCCGAACCACACCACACCGCCGAGCGCGTCCGCTGACCGCACCCCCCGCAGGCCGTTCATCATCGACCTCGAGTCCACGAACGGGACCATCGTCAACGACAAGCCCGTCCCGACGTCCAGGTACTACGAACTGATGCCCGGCGACGGTCAGTCCACGCCTCTGTCCGTCCTGAGAAAGCGCACGCTCACTTCGGCCTCAGTGATTAAGTTTGGCGAGTCTGCGCGGGAATACGTCCTTCTCAGTGAAGATGCGGCGTGAGAGTCGCAGTTTGAGTGCGCTGATCTTTGTGGTCTGTAACGGGCCGTCGAGGCCACTGTACGTCCATGCTTACTTGTATCATAACGCTCGCCTGCGTCGTGTGCTCACACTTGCTCTCGCTGCCCGGCCGTGTGTGAAACACTCTTGCGCACAGAGCGCGATGATTAAGAGGTAGGTGGTACAGCGCGACACGAAGAGGTACAGATATCAAGTGGAGTGCGTAAAAGTCCTGCGCGAAAACGCTCGCGTCCAGCATTGCACGTACGGGTATAAAAGGCATGCATATGTAGGTCTATCGTCCTGTCGGCGGGCGGTAAGCGTGGGTTCCGATGACGACCATGCAAGCAGGCGCACTCACTCGTGGCATATCGTGGGCGCGGCCCGCAACATAACATCATGTCCCCAGGGCTCACTGGAAGGACGCGTCCTTCACCCGCGCATACCTGACGTCCCCGATGCAAGAGTTGTTCGCGTTCCGCCAGTGCCTCTTCAGCGCGTCCATCCGGCTAAAGTCCTCGCGGCAGCCCCCGACCATGAGCACCCCGTTGAACTCCCACACGCTCTCGTGCGCCGCGCCGCCGTGCCCGAGCCGCACCGCCTCCTCCAGCGGGAGGCCGCAGCAGACCCACTGCGAGTGCGCCGCGCGCCGGAAGTGCGAGCGGATGTGGCGCTCCATGTCCGGCGACCGCTTGTTCCGCTGGACGTGCTCGCAGTACGGGCACTTGTACGCCCCGGGCCCGGTCTTTGCCCACTGCCCGCGCGGCGGCGGCGCCTGGTCGATGATCTGCACGTTCCGCGAGCCCGGCCGGCGCGAGCTCGACTCTGCGGCGGACGCGGACGATGTGGACGAGGAGGGGTAGGGCGAGTAGGAGAGGCGGGCGGGCTTCGTGCGGGTCTGGGCCTGGATGCGCGACGAGGGGGGCAGCTTGCGCGAGGACGCGCGCGGGGAGGGGATGTACTCGTCCTCCGAGGCGTCGTCGCCGCCGCTGGACGTGTCCGCCTCGTCGTCGGACCCGTGGCGGTAGCCGTTCGGGGGCGAGCGCGCCGCGCTTCGGGGGGAGGGGCCTCGCGCCCGGCGCCGGCGCGCGGGGGCGTGCGGGAGCGACGTCGAACCCGGCGATGATGGGAGCGACGCGGTGAGGTCGAGCGGGGAGAGCGTCTGGGGCTGGTGTGGGGGCGCACGGTCGGGGTAGGCATATCGCTCGTAGGGGATATCCGTTTCGAAGTCGTCGGGGGCGAGGAACAGCGTCGCGCCCGCCCCCTGTCCTTTGTCCTTCGGCTGGCCGACGCTGGGCGGGACGTATGGCGCGTCGTGCGCGACGCGGTCTTCTTCCGCAAGACTACAAAGCCAGGGCCTTCGGGTGAGTGATGCAGAACAAAGGCACGGGACACGACGGCATGATCCGCTTACAAGCTGTCGTGCAGATCGTCCGCGGCGTAGACAAAGTTGCCGTTGCGGATCCATTTCTTTGAGGGGTCCTGGAAGTTGTACGGGTGGTACGGGTCGTCCTCGTCGTCCGAGTTCGACCCGCAAGAGTCGTTGTCGCTCGAGGACGAGGCGTCGTCGGATTCGCGCGCCTGGGGATACTGGGTGGAAGGAAGACGGCGAGGTGCCTCTACGGAAGTGTGAAATTGGGGTGCTTCGCGGGCCAGCCACTCCATATCAATGTCGACCTGCTCGAGGTGATTGTTTGTCTGCATCTTGGATGGTCGTGGGTAACAAGGAGGATGGGGAGTTGGGTAATCGCAGGGCCTCCATGGGGGACGGATTTATAAAGTGAAGAAGCCGTCCCAGGACAAAGAGTTGAAAGCGCATAACGGGCTATGCCAACGGTCGGGGCGGTCCAAGCCACGAGCGGGGGGTCAAAGCTATTGTTGCAAAGGCAAGCTGGCCCAGAGACAAGGCGTCGGATCTGTAGATCTCCGCGCGGGTACAGACTACATCTGCGCCGACTGTACTTTATTGTAATGGTGAGCCGCTTGCTTTGTCGTGATCCGTCTACATGTCTGATAGCATTTTGCAGTCGATGTATTCTGGTCGCGACGAAAAACGGGAGTTGGTTATACTCGGTGCCACTGGATTGCAGACCGTGGAAAGAATTAAGGAACCACAAAAACGTGTTGCGCACCAGGCTTGCGGTGCCGGGGAGCATCTCGATAGGTGCCACTCCGTGCGAATTAAGTAGCCGAGGTCACTCACTGCTAGTATTGGGAGTATTGAAATGCAAAAAGAACAGTAATCCGATATGGTGTAACGGCTAACATTACCGCCTTTCACGCGGTAGCTCGGGGTTCGATTCCCCGTATCGGAGCTTTTTGACTGTGCTCGACGCCAGCACCGCATCCTGCCTCATGTCGCCGACATACAGACTTGGTTGACATAACAGGAAGCTCATCTGATGCCTCGAGGGAAGCACAGGATGTGCGCAATTAGGGTCCAGAATATACAGGTACTCCATGGCTGCAATATTATGTCTACCGATGTCTTCTAGACCTCAGCTTCTTGCCGTTTTGCACAGACGGACCGCGTCTGGAAGGAACAACGTCAGCGGCCAAAGCGACGCGGCACAGGAATATACACCGTGCTCACCCCCGAATCTTCTTCGCCGGCTTGGGCGGGTGCGCGAACTCGGACGGCTCCAGGCCCTGGCGGAACTTCTCCACGCTCCAGAGGATGTACCTGTGCGCAAAAAAAGGGAAGAGAGAAAGAAAAGGGGAGGCACGTTCAGCATCGCCCACACGTCCCCACGCGACCTGTGCCGCTTCCGCACATGCGCAATATGGATATGTAAACGCACCTGCGGTCCTCCACGCTCAGCCCTGCCTTCCTGAGCTGGTGCCCGTCGGTGTGGAACAGCTGCTCCCAGGACTCGGGCGTCAGCTTCGTCTCCGCAGACCGGCCGATCGCCTTGAGGAAGTCCGTGGGCGTCGCGATGTTGCCTAAAAGCGCAGGTGCGGACACGGGCTTGAGTACAGGCAGTCCGCGTGAAAAAAGTCCTATGACAGGGCAGCAGTCGTACCACGAGGCGGCGGCACAGGTCGCTGGGCAGCCCGGTTCACGAGTGTCCGCACTAGAGAAGGACAAGGCAGGGAGAGCCGTGCAGCGAGGCGGAGAGACATCGTGGTCAGCAGCAAAGGTGGACTTCTGCAGCACGGCGCCTCCGCCACAAACCAAGGTCGCTCGTGGGTTGATAGACGCCCATCTCGCCTTCCAAAGTGCTCACCGCAGAGACTTCGTCCGATACCAAAGGCCTTTGCGATACTCGCGCATCAGAGGGTCCTCGAGGCAGTTCCAAAGACGAGCTACTGGATCACGTACGCCGCGCAGAAGTTACAATACACGTAGAATACCGACAAGCCCAGACCTCCGTCTTGGAGAGAGATTCCCCTACGCCTCCCTTGTTCTATCGATCCGCCCGGTGCAGTACTTGCGGGGCCGTTGACCCCATTCAATCTCCCGCAACCTTCACGCCCAAGCCCAAGTCCTGCGACGGGCTTGCCGTCCGTGGGATATCTCTCCGGCCCTCCGCCTCCGCCTCTCCCTCGGGGTCGTCCGCCTCCGGGTCGTCGTCCTCGACGTCCGTGCGCCCGCCATCGCTCCGGCGCTCGTCGTCGCGCGCGATCTCGCTTCGCATGTTCGCCACGTCCTGGTCGACTCTGGACGCGACGCGGTCGATGGCGGCTTGCGCGAGCGAGACGCGCGCGCGGTGCGCCTTGAGGTGCGCGGCGCGGCGCGGGGGGCGTTTGAGGCGGCGGCGTGCGACCATGACGGGCACGGAGCATTTCTGGATCAGGTAGTGTGACGTCGAGCCGAGGAGGATCCTGTGGGCGCGAAGGGGTGAGTACGTAGGAGTCGCCTGGAGAGTGAAGGATGGGCGTACCCTTTAAGGTTCCCGAGACCACGCGAGCCGACGATGAGCATTATCGGCTCGTAGAAGTCGACAATGTCTATGTGCCACATCCCGGTAAGCTGCGAGTGTCATTCGCGCCGAGCGCGGGACGCACCCAGGAGCATGTGTCGGCTGTTCTTAGCATGCCAAGCCTGACATTGGATCGAGACGTTCAGGTGAGTGCGTTGGAGCAGACCAGTTGCTTGGCGGACGAGGATGTACGCCAAGGCCTGACGCTGGGGGGCGGGGTCAGGCACGGCGTCGTACACTGATTATGGGCTCCCAAGAAGATTCCTGGGACGAGAACACTTACTTCTTGCTGGGCGCGCAGTTTTGTAGCGCGATCGGCTGGGTTGGGGATCTGTGGATCGACTAGAGGGCGGGGTAGATATATAAGAGCACGCGCGAGAACGGCGAAGCGAGAAGCTTACCCTTGCTTTCGTTCTCCACCACCGTCACGATGATCCTAGCAGGCCATAAATCAGCGGGCGCGCAGACGACGCGATAGAGCTCCGACGCTCACAAATCATCGCCGTCTCGCAGCACGGTCCCGATACCCCATTCCAATGCGTATCGCGACTCTTCACTCAGGTCACTCGCGAGGACATATCGCTTCCCCGCCCTACCCGACTCCTGCCGGATCTGCTCGGGGTCCCCGTGCGTGACGGTAATCGTACACCGATCGCGTTGGAAGACCGGACGGGAGGTGACCAGCGCCATCGTATCGTGCGGTTTGGTCGACTTGCGCCGCCGGGGGTTACGGCCGTGGCCGCCGTTGAGCGTGGAGGGGAAGTACGGCTCGGGGGGCATGATCACGTTCACGCCCTCACCGAGGTAATCCGGCATGTCCTGCTCGACGGCCGCGTTTACGGGGATCAACGCGTTGTGCTCGGTGTTGAGCTCAGTGATGTCGTCGAGTTCTTGCTCGGCCTCGCTCCACGACTCCTCCGAGCCGCTGTCGTCCTCGCCGTCAGCGGTCTCATCACCGGACTCGTCGTCGGACTGCGCGGAGAGCGAGAACGCGTTGCGGGGCCGGATCCGCGACACCTCCGTCTCGGACTCGGCATCGGACTGCGAAAGGGCCTCGACGGTAGGGGACGGGTCGCGGTCGCGGGTGCGGATCCGGCGGAGGTGGAAGGGCGACTGGCTGCGTGCGCGGGAGTCGGAGCTGTCGCGATCTGCCTGGGAGCCGGAGAAGGACGCGGAACGAAGCTTGGTGTCCTTGTCCTTGTCTTTGCGCTCGGTGCGACCGCGCCGCTCGTCGTCGCCGGCGCTGCTGTTGCGATTGAGGGTGAGGGAGGAGAGCATGGAGGCGAGGGACATCTTCGAGAAGGAGCCGGAAGCACGCGAGTCATCGGGCTGCGGCGGTTTGAGGGAGGATGCGGGTTGGGATTGGGTGGAGAGCGTGCGTTCGAGTGCATTCTGTGGATGGGAGTCGTCATGTGTCAGCGATGTGGACGAGTTCGAGCGTTTCTTGGAAGAGAGGGGTGCGGTTGGAGGCAGCATGGACGAGAGGGATTGGCCAGAGTTTGTTCTCTTGAAGGGCAAGATGCTGGAGCCGGTGCTGGAGCCGGAGCCTGCGGCGGACACGGGGGGAAGAGGGGAGCTGGGGACGCGGTCGTAAGTCTGTTCCTTGCCCTCGAGAGGAGTGGGGAGGGTGTGTTCTCTGTCCCTGTCTCTGGACGCGCCGTATTTGCCAATCCAGCTGCGCTTGTTGCGGTTGCCGTCCGCGCGGTCCTTGCCGCGGTCGCTCATGGTGGTCGTGGGGGAGGTGGAGGATGGAGAGGTGGAGGATGGGGGAGAGAAGGAGGCTCACCTCGGCCTTGGCTGCGTCGCCGGGAGGGGCCTGCGCAAGGACGGAGGAGAGTGAGTGTGGGACGGCACGAGTTTAGGGCGGGGGAAGCAGTGTTGCCAAGAACTCGAGGGCGGCTGCGATGTCGACTGGATTCGGATCACATACCAATTCGCTCCCTCCCAGTCCCTCGCTGTTCTTCTCCTCCTCCATCAGCCATCCTCCTCTCAGAGCTCGAGAACACGGCTTGTTCACCTCTGTACTCCCCCCTGCCCCCCGCTCTTGCAGCGGGGTCATGTTTGCTTCCGACGCCATGTTCCAACAACCGTATTCGGCGCCAAGTGTCAAAGCGCGCAATCCGCGAAGCAAGAACGAGATCACCGACCAGCGAATACGTCTTTTTCCTCCAGACAACGGCGCGGGCTGTGATGGACGGAGCTGGAAGGTGCATAGCGCCATCGATAGCAGCCCGGCTGCTTATATCGTCGGATGGCTTTGGCTTTCCGCTCGCCCGACGAACGAGCCCCCGCCAAGCTGATCGGACCTGCTCCACCTTCTCCCATGTATGCAGACTGCACGACGTACAAGCCGGTATTACCCATCTTTCGTGCGGTCAAGCCACCTCACGCTCGTGCAGGTAATAGTGCAGTCCGTCTACACAGGACTTTAGCGGCAGCCCCTGTGGAAAACACGGAGCTCCCGATGCTGACCATTTCCGGTCGGATGGCGCGCCACTATCACGAACCAGGCTCATGATTATACGGAATCGTCGGCCATTGACTGGCTCGGCTCGAAGGCCGCACGGCAGTCGACAATGCCAGCATCATCACGTCACTGCTCTACACGTATGTGCACGTCCTCCACATATGAATACTGAGTTATCGTCGTCTCGCCGTGGACTTCATTCCCCATGCCCGAAAAGGCTTTATCGCAACAGGACCGACAAATCCTTCTGCCAAGCTGTTAGCTCTATTAGCTATACATTAGCGAAAATATGATTCACGCCGGCAGGTTGTTCGTGCACGCACTCAAAGATCGGGGACTTGAGCAATGAGCTCTGTTGCGTATGGCGGTATCCTTCGCCCGCAGCCCTGATACACGACATCTATGGCCACCACGCTGGTGGGTTCGGCCGACAAGCAGAACAATTTCAAGGTAATCCCTCCTGCCGATGCTAGCCTCATCTTGGGCAACTACAAGGGCTCGGGTTCAAGAGTGTTTGTGAATGCATGGCAACATGTAATAGATTTAACTTGGCGGAGTGTTTTTTCCAGCTTCAACACAGCCACGAATATACGAGAGTATAGACGCTAAGTTTGACGCTGCATCTTACTATAAACACGCAGACTTCGCGACCGCCAACCAAAGAAATCTATGAGCGTTTGTGTTTGCGCGCGTGAGCATCCTCTGGAAGACTGAGACTGAGACTGTAGGTGATATATGATAGCCCATCATACCATGAACTCGCGTTTGCCACCCCGTTGTGATACAAACAGCAAACCGATGCCGTGCCAACCAGCAAGCCATCCCGTCGTGAGAAAGAAGCTTGTGGGCTCGGACACGCTCGCTGCGAGGAGGGAATGATCTTCAATGGCGAGCTCGGAAAACGCGAGAAGATGTCCGAGGCTACTGCGGCTTGCGGAGGATCCTCATTACGAACCAGTCTGCTGTTTACAATACTGGGGATACACCGCGCTCGCGATGCTCGAAGGCGCTAGGTTGCATGGGACAGGGCGTTTGAAGCGCAAGAGCCGAGACGCTGTGGGAAGCATCATTCCAATCCTCTTGGGGCCAACCAAAACTGGACCTGACTTGCGGAGATCTTACACGGTCGTGTCCTCAGAAGACTCGAAGAGGCGGAGGGTGTCTTGAAGCTCAAGCGACGTTCTACTTCATGAAACGCCCCAATATACTAGTCGATTCATTAGGAACCGGAACTTCTCAATGTCCGTCCAAAGAGGCGGTCAAATTGCTTGCTAATTCTCCGTTCATTCTTCACATGCATATTCCAAGATGGTCTGAGCGTTGAGTCAGACACAGTACGCCTGTCACTTCCTCGCCCTATTCGTACACCGAACACGACTTTACAGTGTTCCCCTTAAGCCTTGGAAGAGCTCGAGGATGCGAACTTGCCCCTGCCGGAGGTGTGCGCCGACTCCTGGCCGATAGCCTTGCCTAATATTACCCGTTAATGTATCACTACTGATGAACGGAAGAAAATCGACTTAGACTTACCGACGTACTGCAAAGAGGAAGGGTGGGCGGTAAGTTCAGATGCTCCTTTAGGGAATGCGGACAGTTCAACTTACCACGGCCGCGACGCTGGTGATGTCTAAGATGTCGTAGAAGGTGATCAGGAGCCTGGGCTCGTCACCTTCGTGGATTCGGAGGCCGTCGTGGGCCTCAAAATAGACTTCGTCGGGGCGAGTCTTGATTGTGATGGCTCCCTCGGATGGAGCCCAATCGTCTAACACATACATCGAATGTCAGGTATTCTACTCCTATGCAATAGGCCTGATCAATACAAAGCGCACCCTTGGCAGTTCCGCTGAAGATGGAATAGGCGTCCCTCAAGTTCGCTTCGAAGTTCTCCTTTACGATCCTGACGATGCAGCCCTTGTCGTCTTTGGAGTTTACGTCATGATAGAAGACGGCTTTGACGTGTTTTATAACTTCGGTGTCGTCCTTCTTGTTTTCTGTGTTACTGTCGGCCTTCGAAGCGTCGGCCTTCACAGTATGGGCCTTCAGGACGTGTTTGGCGACAACATCGTGGGTGAGCTCGCCGGGGTTGTGGTCGGCAAGACCGCGGAGGAGAGATGCGAGCTGTTTCTCGCCCACAGCCTGAGAGCGGGGAGTGGAGGTAGTGCCGACGAAGGAAGACATATTGCGAGCGGAGGACGGTGTCTGATGCGATGCGGTGAGGGTTCGGTGGGCTGGGGGATGTAAGGACGACGCTTGCTGAGCTTATGACCACTTTTTGGCCCACTTGTATGCATGTATTGTGTCGAACGCTGTCCCCCCAACGTTGGGTGCGCGAGTTGGAAGGCGATTAGCTGGTCAATGCGCTGCCAGCTTCCACATGGGTTGACAAGCTGTCGCATGTCTGCTGGACGGGCGACCTCGAGCGGCATCCACATGGTGCCGTTAATGTTGGATGGTAGCAGTCCAGATTGCGTTGACTAGCGCGGTGCTATTGGAGGTGACGTGAGGCCGATTTGAAGCCTCCTGTGTGCTAATAATTTGGTTCAAGAGACCAGCAATGAGATTTTGGCGAAACATACATACCTTGAACGTAGTTCATGTATCCGTTCGGGTACAGGTGGTGCGTCTTGAGGTATTGGTATGAGATTCCTTTTTCTTTTCTAGGCAGCGATGGGCGAGTGATGCTTACCAGTAGGCCTCGAAAGAGGACTCGGAGTTCACTAGTATATTCATTCATGGAAATAGTTTGGGATGAAATAACAGAAACTAGGAGCCAGTGCCCACCTAGATATCTCTCGGATGTACAAACAAGACCACACGAGCGCTGAACTACAGCCGGAATCCAATCGCAATAATCTTCGGTGGACTCTGAGGGGTGAAGAACAACGCGATCCTATGACCACATGACAGGGCATTGTCACCTTTGCGATACATCGAGGGTGTTGCGACCACCACGGGGCCTCATTTATAAGCTAGCACAAGCTTGCCTGAACGAAGCTACTGACAATTGTGGTTACGCCACAGGATGAGAAGGTCCTGAAGACGCTATGGGCGCGAGAGACACCGGTGATAGGCCAAACTTGAGCGCACATGCGATTGTAGCGGTCCTTTTCGCCTTTCGCAGCACTACATGTATTATGCCGCCTGGTAAATATTTTCTGCATGCACAAAACACGCTGCATTTAGATGGAGTAGACGTCGGCAGTTTTAGGTGTGGCCCTGTCACACCGAAACTTGGGACCTAGTAGGTAGTTAGTCGGTAAGTTGTCTGGACGTATGCGCTAGACGTACATGGAGGGGGCACGGTCACTCCCACAGGACTTTTAATATACGGTCAACATGGTGACTACTAACTGGGATGGTGTTCACATCGCCCACTTGAGAATACCGGTGGCACTGGGAGGCGTATGAGTTTTCACAACGCTTGGCACTAACACGAAGCCTTCGATTTCGACAGTGTTTGAATTCACACAGAAAGCGAGTGTTTTTGCGGACATGCGGATCTAGCTCGCGGTTTGACAGGGAGGAGTACAATAGTGATGGCCATAGAGGAATCATCGAGACAAGCTGAAGAAGCTGTAATAGGCGCCATCAACTAATAGGCGTCTAATCCCTTCCACGACGTCATACTTCTGTTAGTGCAGACTTGCAGCGCCGCGGCAGCCACAACTCTTCTCGCTTTTCATGCCCCCACCTGCACTTGGCGGGTCGTCCCCGTTCCAAGTTTTTGTCTTTTCATTCTTTCCACAATGACCGCCACCAACACGAGGTCCATCCCACCTCCGATAACTTTGGCAGCTTCCGAGGGGGTTGTCGAACAAGATGCCACTCACAAGCACCGGCGCAGATTCATCGGCCCCATGCCAGCCGCCGTCCTCGCCCCGGTGGACCTCAAACGGCGGAGGCGCAAGGTCTCAATGCTTCGTGGAAGAGAGGAGTCTGGAGATAGCAGCGACAGCGACGACTCCAGTAGCCTTTCAGACGTCATCCACAAACACGCCTTGCAGTTCTTCCTCAAGCACGGTGGCAAGCGGGAGAACTGGGGCGAGAGTCAGGCAAAGAGCGTCCGCGCGGAAATGCGCAGGCGATGGCAGGAGAGCGACTGGGGTCGTGCTCGTAAACAGCGTCGTCAGACGGGGGCTGCACCGAAGTGGGTTGGCACTTCGTTTGACGTCGGCGTGTTCCTCGGCGTGGACATATTGGAAGGAAGCCTTACCCCCCTTATTGGGTCACGATCCCCGGACGTCGCCATTGCGGACAGTAGCGTTCCCCAAGATATGAGCGTAGCTGCCTCTAGTCCTCCAGTTGCGGAAACGTTCGTAACGGCGAGATCGAATTTCAGTATGCCTATCGAAGAGCGTCCCCGCCAATCTGTGCTGTCTCCAAACCAGTCTCGCGACCAGGATTCTGTGGCCCCGCCAAGCGCGAACTCATCAACCGCGCTTCTCGCCCCCTCCGGTTCTCGGCATGCCGCATCCATTGCCACCAGGCCGGCCAGCTCGGCGGACAGGCAAGACACTGTTCAGACAACCCCCCCTGCCAATGCTCCACTCGGTAACGGTTTCATTCCCTCGCCTGAGCCACGTGAACCTGGTTTAAAGGACAAGGGTAAAGGCAAGGGGATACATGTCCATTATCAAGACCCGCCCGCACCTCCCGCTGAGGTCCTCGCCCGCAGAGGGACTGCTGTATTGGAGGACACCAGTGCAGGTGCAGCGGCACAAGCTACTGCGGAGAACCGGGTGACGTGGGGGGATGTCATCATGAGAGGTGAGCCATCTCGCGGTCCGCTTGGTCAAGGCACGTTCTAATGCGAGTCAGACCGCATGCTCGTCAGGGTATCATACACGGAAGATACGGTACCCATGACGTTTGACGAGTCGCGGAATCGGACCACGAGACATCTCGAAAACGAAGGGTGGGTAGAGTACATCGTCGCATGGCGCAAAGACAGGCTCGAACTATACACAGACCATGTATGTCACTTCTCCCTGGAGGGACCCATTGCGGCTGACGGTTATTTTAGCATACCCCCGGAAAAGAATGGTTTACAGGACACAAACGGCTTGCGCATCTTATACCCCTTGGAGCCACAACCACACGACTATCTTTATATTCATTCGTAGATCTTACATTCTGCTTAACGTGTCCTCCTACACGACTGCGGGTGGATTCCAAGCCCCGCCGCCACCTCTTCGGCGCCTCGAGAGGCACTAACATATTCGTCTTCAAGATGAAATGCCGTTCAAGAGCTGTGGACTGGGTCTGGCAGCTTTGGTGCGTCCTGCTACGTTTCAAGAACCTCTGCACGTGGCTCATGTGCAGATTCCACACAGGCGACATCTTGGTGGTCAACTTCCGCCATACATCGAGATCCGCAGCCCCACCCTGGACACCAGGATCAAGATCGACGTGCCAGACTTCGACAATGCCAACATCGACGCCGCGTACACCGTCTTCACACGCGAGAACATCTTACATCTATGCGAAAAGTACCTCCGCACCGTACCCGAGTTCCGCACGCTCATGGAGCGCGAGCATGCCGACGGCGCGACGTTCGAGCTCGCCTGGCGCATCGACACGAACCTCGACTGGGTCTGGCGCACCTCCGACGTCCTCGCCGCTCCGCGCAAGTGGGCCGTGCTCTGCGGCCTCGCGCTCGCGCACGCCGGGAGCCCCGCACACCTCGAGTTCAGGCGCAAGCGGCACGTCCCCACCCGCCTCCACATGCGTGACGGGACGCGGCTCGACGAGCCCCCCGCGGTGGAGGGCTTCCTCGACCGCATCCGGCCGAACTCGCAGATGAAGCAATCGCTGTACCTCGCGACGCACGACGGATACCTCTTTTCGATGGGCCCCGCCCACGCGCACGCGCCGCCGCCCCCCGGAGCCGTGGAGCTCTCGCAGGCCGTTGGGACCGGGGGCGCTGAGAACGCACGCGAGGACTCGCAGCGCAGGATGGAGGTGCGGCGCGGCCAGCTGCAGATCCTGGAGGCCAGTGGGGTGTCGGACCTGCGGAGCATCGTCGCCGTCCGGCGCGCGTTCCAGCTCGTTCCGCCGCAGACGGAGCACGTCGACCTCGGCGGAGAGGGAGGGGACTGGGAGGACACGGAGGCGTTCTGGACGCAAGTGGACCGGAGCGAGAGTGATGACGAGGATGCGGGCGGCGATGTGGGCTTTGCGCGCACCCGGGACAAATCACGGCTGAGGATGCGCCGCTCGTTCGAGCTCGTGCTCACGTCAGGGCGGGTGCTCCGATTCGAGGTACGTTGTGCGGGCTCTAGGCAACCGTTAGGTGGCCGGTGGTCGCTGACGTTCGTTGTGATCCAGGCGTACTCGTGCGCGACCGCGCTCGAATGGATCATCCGCCTCCGCCCACTCATCTCGTACTGGAAAAAACGCCACGAGTACGATGCGCGACTCGAGATGGACATTGCGCATGTCAGCACAGGACGGCCGCGGATCACCCCACAACGGCTGAAGGGCCGCGAGCAGCATGGAGCGGGCCACGGTCACGATCATGAACCAGGCGTAGTGCCGGAGAACCCGCTCGACCGCGATGCGACACTGCCGGACCTGGACGTGTTTTACAACTGGTGCGTGCTCGATGGGTGCCTGCCCATTCTCAGGTGTGGCAGGCTCTATGGCCGCAAAGGTTGGTGGGGCCAATACCGGTGAGTTGACTTTATCCCCCGGTCTGCACGCAAACTCTGAGAGTGTGGTACTTATGACCACTGTCATAGACACATCCAACTGGTCCTCATATCTGGACATCTCGTGCAGTACCGGATCACCGGGCACACGTCCCTGCACCACAAGCGAGACAAAGTCATCCCGTTGCTCGACGCCTACCTCTGCTCGGGCTACTTCGCGGCGCAGTACCTTCCCGAGGGCCAGTACGACGCCAACGCGCCCCCGGTCGCGCGGCGGTACCAGGACGGGCTCGAGACGGAGGATGGCGAGGAGGACACGCTCTTCGTGCTCTGGTACCGCATCCCCAAAGGCGCCGCCCCGGGCGTGCAGCGAAGTAACGTGAGCGCGGACGTCCCGCCGCTGACGGCGAAGCGGAAGGCGGCGGTGTTCCGCACGCGGAGCAAGCTCGAGCGGGATGCATGGGTGTGGGCGATCAACGTGGAGATTGAGAAGGTTGTCCGGGCGTCGAGCGTGCGTGAGGAGGCGGTGAGGAATGCGGGGGAGCTGCTTAAGAGCTGAGGGTGTTTTTTGCGTGTCCTGCTGCTGGCGAGATTGCTTCGTGTTTGCTTATTTGAACGATACCCACACTCGTTTGATGCCATGGTATACCCCATCTAGCGTGCCACTAGTACTATTTGTGTAATGTATATGCATATCGGCAGCAATGAACTACGCATACCCCGGATGTTTGACTAGGTGCACGACCAGCGGAGAGACACTGGCCACGATCACTGCTGTTTGGGCCGTTTCGCTGCGAAGTGCGGGGTCAGACCGCGATGCGTCAATGCATTGATGGTGCACATACCTCCGTATTTGCTACGAGCAGTGACTCTGCCCACTACCCCGCTGAAGTCCAGCGTCCCTCGCACAACCTTGTACCTACAGAACGTCACGTATTCAAGTCGCCGCTTCGAAACAGCCCGACGGGATGACTGACCGGACACCAGGAAGATCCTGCGTACGCCCGCCCCGGATGAGAACGACGCTGTGGTCCTGGAGGTTGTGGCCCTCTCCGGGAATGTACGCCTGCACGGTCTTGCCGGTCGTGAGCTTGACTTTTGCGATCTTACGCTTGGCGGAGTTTGGCTTCTTGGGCTTTCCGATGAATATCTGGCTGACGACGCCCTTCTTCTGGGTATTTCCCTCGAGCAGGGGGGACTTGCGCGCCTTGATCTTCTGGGGGGCCTTTCGGCGGGTCGCCTGGTTCAGGGTGGCAGAGGCGGGGAGGGAGGGGTGGAAGGCACGGGAGAAGGAGAGTGCGGGACGGGCGAGGCTAGGCGATAGGGCGCGCTGGAGGAGACAGGACGCCGCCCATGGCCTTGTGAGCTGGGCGGAGAGGCGGAGGACGGGAAACATGGCGGTGACTAGAACTAGCACCAGCTCAGTCTATGCTTGAGGCACAAGTCTGCAGGCGCCCGTGCAGAGGCGGGGTGGGCCTTGCCCTAAACAGGTCACGCCCGCGTCGAGTCGCGACACTTGGACAAGACGCGTCCCGCTCTTTCTATTACATTCTGCCTATCCCACCTTGTGAAAGCCGTTAGTCGTCGACGTCGTGCCGTGGCAATGCCTGTTGCAAGCTCTTCCCGCTCCTCAAGACGCCAGAAACGCGCCCCTTCGTCCGACATAGAGGAAGACAGGCCTAGCCAGGCGCTCCAGGCACAAGAAGACGTAGAAATGGACGAGGACGAGGTGCCGCGCCGCTCCAAGAAGAGCCAGAAGAAAGAGAAGAAGCGAAACCAGCAGGACTCTGACGGAGAGGATGTTCCGGAAGAGGCAGAAGAGGACGCCCCCATCCCAGAGCTCGGAGACCAGCCTCTCGACAAGAACCAGGCGCCGAAAGTGCACGGCATGTCCGCGGACTGGGCCCTCTTGCGCGACAAGGTCCATTCCACGGGATACGGCTTCATCAGGGAGGTCGCTGCTTCTGTCGCCGAGTTTACCGAAGGAGAGAAGGGCGAGAAAGTCAGTGGCATTTGCGCTTGGACGTACGCTCCGGAGCGGGTGGCTTGATGGAGCGTTGCAGGCATTGTCACAAGTCGATGCGCTCATGCGGGAGCTATTGGACACCGGCTTCGAACTCACTGCACACGAAAAGGTGCTCGAGAACGTCTACCAGAAGTTGGTTCAAAACGAGAAGATTGTGAGCTTCAATGCGCATGCAAGGGTAGTCGAGACGCTGGTTGCTGATTTCTACTTGACACAGGAGGGTATCACGAGCATGTACGAGAAAGGTGTACAGGATATGCTAGAAGAGTATAAGCACAATACCTCTCGACAAAAGTACGCAAAGAGCGACCAGTATCAGAAATTCAAGCAGGCAATTTATGTCAGTCTTAGTGTGTATGTTCCACTTCGGCGGGTGACTAAAGAAACGTGGTGTATATAGGAAGTGCAACATCCAGACTCTGCCATGCCGCCATTGACGGATCTCATTCCAAAGGGTAAGCAACGAACATCATTTATCTGTGAGTGCAACTAATGTTGAACCGCATTGCAGAGAGTGGGGACGACAGTGACGATGAGGACGATGTCCAAATCGGCGGTGTTACTCAAGATTACAAATGTCCTCTCACATTGACAATTCTCGTCGACCCACTAACATCGTGCGTGTATACTACCTTCCATTACTTCTACTGCTCCTGGATCTGCCTTCTCCCTTACATCCTTCCAGAAAACTGTGCGGTCATTCATATTCTGCTGCCGCCATCAAGGAGTACCTCAACAACTCGCGGAACGTGCAGAGAGAATGTCCAGCGACTGGCTGTAAAAAGCAGATCTCCATGGGTGTCCTAGAAAGTAACAAGGATCTTGCAAAACGCGCAAAGGAAGCTGAGCGGCGCGAGCGTGCACGGGAGGAAGACAGCGGCGACGAGGAGGTCATCGAGTGACACACGCTCCCTGTGCATCTACTGCTCCCGTTTTCGTGTGACTGCATCGTACTGTATCATTTAATGCTCTGCTATAACCGCAAATGGTATCAATCCGCTATATCACCTTCGATGCCGTGGACTCGAGGTTGCTCTCTTGATCGTGACAAGAATATCCGTGACCTTTTGTGACCGGCTAATTCCACCGCGCATCTCAGGCGCCTATTGACGATTTCGTAGCTAGACGCTCTCAGAGCAGAAAGAGTTGGTGCTCGAAGTTGCTCCTCCATCCTCACAGCTCTGGTACTAATCCTCACTGGGTCTGGTCGAGTACTGCCCTTGGAAATGCTCCCTCCTGCGTCCTCACGCGCAGCGCGCTCGCTCTCCGCTCTTCCGTCACTCGCCCGGCGCACTCTAGCGACACACGTACCCGCACCCTCCGCGTCTGTCTTGCCCTCGACAACTTCTGCTGCTAGCTCCAGCGCTGCAAACAGGCACGGCAGCGCAGATGGGGCCCTGCGACCGCACATGGGGATCGAGGTGAACCCGAATCACGGGCTGTACGCGTTCTTCCGGAGGCAGGAGAAGGACGGGAACGTGTCGTACGAGACGGTCGAGCCCGCGGACCTCGTCACGGACAAGAGCGGTGCGTTTTCCTCGGTCTCAAGGGCGGCGCAACGCGGAGCGACCTTTGTGCGATGCGTTGTGGTCTGCGAGTGGTACGTGTGCGGCGGAGGCTAATGCGGGGGCATGACGGTCAGGTCGGGCATGGACTGCGGCGGAGCTGAGGCGGAAGAGCTTCAAGGACCTGCACACGCTGTGGTATGTCGTCATACGGGAGCGCAACCTGCTCGCAACGCAGGAGGCGGAGGCGCGGCGGATGGGTGCGAACGAGCAGACCCTTGGATTGTGGGCGAAGGCGTTTAGGGTGAGTACCTACAGCGTTGCGTTCACGGGCGCAGTCGTCATGCATATTCCCTCTTCGCCACTCTGTCCATATCGGGATCTCTTTCTACACTCTCGTTCCGGACGACGATTCACGATGCCATCGTCGCATCTATTGTCATAGGCTGTGTCGGTACTAATCCCACTCCTCAGTGCCGCAAAACCATGGCCCGCATCAAGTACGTGATCAACGAGCGTCGGGTCGCATACGAGGGCGCGCTCAAGATCTTCAACGAACAGCGGGACGAGGTGCTCAAGAAGGAGGACAGTGAGCGTGTGGCGGCGGAGGCTCAGGCGGCGCTTGCAGCCCAAAAAGTGGAGAAGGAGCAGAGGCGAGAGCGCAGCGCGGCGGACGTGGCTGCGGAGAGTCTGTTCGAAACTGTTCCTGCCAGCACTTCGGCTTGAGTGGGCGGATTTATCTCCTTAGAGCTATGGTAATTGCAGGCATGCGTTGTATGCGATGTTCAGGGCAACCCACGTAAACGGCCACGAAGACCTAACCATCCACATACACTGGTATGAGACATGCATGTAAGTCATGGCCTTGGTCTGGAGGTTGCAGACTCCCCCCTTCTTCCCGGATCCTTGTTTGCCCACTCCATCATTTCACTGCTGACCCAGCAATCGCGGACATTCGGGTCTTCGTACATTTCTATTTGTCGCTTGCCGCGCCGTAGGAGGTGCTCGATGGCAGATATGTTTCGGGGGGAGATTGCGGCTGCCTGCGTCTTGAAAGAGTACCGGACGAAGATGCGGAACTTGGGCTGAGAGGATAACGGCTTCGTATTCGCCATCCGCAGAGCTCTGTACCGCCAGTCTCAGCCATGGGCATGTAGAGCACTTGAGCGGCTGGCACGAACCTGCGGTAAAGGGCAAGAACATCTTTCTGCAAACCAGAATGTTTGGACATATCTGGGGATCTAACGTACAGAAATCTGTGGACGATTATGGAGGGCAGCAAGGCAGCGAAATCATGGAGGCACGACAAACGAGGTCGTCGTGGTTGGTGCAGCAGCTCGGAGGTGCGGAGGACTCCGGCTCCTTCGGATTTGGGAAACTCGCGACATGTCACTCCGAAAACGCATGTGACAGGCGCGTCGTCACGTTTTACGCGTCATCCGAGGCAGGCGCACACCTTCTCGTCCTCCCACCATCTCCTACCGGCCTGCGGTGTTGGTCTTTCGTGCACCTGTTTGGTCCCACCGCTCTGCGCTAGGACTTTATATCAGCCGAACACCCGTATCTTTTGTGCTGACCATTCTGCGGAAAAACCTGTCTGCACGTCGATCGACATGTGGCAGCAGTACTGCACGGCGCTGCCGAGAACACAGCGGTCATTCACGGGTTTGCTCAAACGCGCAAACTCTCGAGCACTGGCCACACATGTGGAGCATACCGAACCCGGCGTAGCTGATCCCGCAGCGTATTGCAAGGAGCTGGTGCGGAAACGGGACTACGAAAGCTACTTGATCGGAGCATTCTTTCCTCGGCAAATCCAGGGAGCTTTCTTTGCGCTCCGTGCTTTTTATGTGAGTAGCTGCCCTCGCGCTCCAAACCGCGCGCGCACAATTGCCCTGATATCGCCGCTACTGCCAAACACTTCGCATGAGAGCGGGATCGGCGCCTTTGTGACCCTACAGCTTGCTCTCATGCCGGGGAAACTCTGACTATGAAGTGGCAGTCTGGCTACGACGTTGAAGGTGCTCTGCAGCCATAGCATCTAGATGCATGCCAAGAGCGGACAGCCAACGCCGACATGTACAGGGTTACCACGCTTCGATCATTCACTATGTCTCCTGCACACTGGGCACATTCTGTTCCCCACGACTCGTCCTTCTTCATTCAATCTCATGAGATGCTGATCTTCTTTTCGGGCGTAGGTGGAACTCGCATCCGTTCAGGATACAGTGTCCAACTCTATGATTGGTAAAATGAGGATGCAGTTCTGGCGTGACGCTATCAAGAATCTCGCTGATGTACGTCCTAGCCTCGCCTGTCACCGTTGACAATCTAAGCACGGTTCTGACCGCGGCCCACCGTAGAACAGACCGCCGCGACACCCGATTGCGCTCGCGCTTCACGAGGCATCGCAGAAGGCTAACCTCCCGGCGTATCATTTGCGCAGGATCATTGATGCTAGGGTGGGTGCTCCGTCGTCGCCAGCTTCAAACTCAGAGATGGTCGGCGCGTCAGACTGATACATTGAGCACGCAGGATGCGGAACTCCACACACCGACACACCTCACGATCGAGTCGCTGACGGCGCATGCAGAGTCGACATCATCCACGTTCCTCTACCTCCTGCTTTCGTTACTCAACCTCTCGTCATCGTCCACGTTTTCCCACGCCGCGTCACATTTAGGGGTCGCGCAGAGCATTCAAGTTCTATTGCGCGCACTTCCATACCACGCTTCCAGAGGCAGGATGGTGATTCCCGCCGAGGTCACTGCGCGCCACGGCGTGCGCCAAGAGGATGTGTTCCGCATGGGAGGGGACGCGGAGGGCATCTCCGACGCCGTGTTTGAGTTCGCGACAGTCGCGAACGACAATTTACTTACCGCGCGGGAGATGCTGAAGGAGTCGGGCGGGGAGGGCGGACGAGTGCCGGCAATGGCCATGCCAGTTTTCCTGTACGGGGTGCGTCGTTCACAGCGCCTGAATTGACTTCACGCGTAGGGCGGGCCGAGGAGCACGCCGTGCTGACTGACAAAGTTGCCTTCTGACGTTACAGATTCCGACACGCGACTACCTCGGACGCCTCGAGGGGGTCAATTTTGACGCATTCCACCCGTCGTTACAGTTGCAGGACTGGAAGTTGCCGTGGCGGATCTGGCGGGGGAGGTACCAGAGGGAGTTTTGACGCTGATGCGGAGGACGGGCTTCGGAAGGTCGGCCGGGGTCGCTGCGGGCGATCTGTGCGTAGCTACGTGGTTTATAGATGTGGGTATGCAATGCAAAGTGGTGCCGTCACTCCGGAGTATTTTGTTCGCGGGTGTTGAGCGGGAGAGGGGTGGCATGGGCCGTGGGTCGTGGGTCGTGGGGCGCAGTCGGGGAGAGTGCTTTGACCAACTTGTGGCTGAGAGGCGTCTGCACGCTGTTTGGCCGATCTGCCACCGGATCCGAGGGTTTGCGAGATTTGGAGGTCCGCCTGCCTTCCTCGTCCAAGCAGTTCGTGAGGCAGATCGCTCTTTTCTCTCCCCTCTCGACCATCCCTCCCCGTCTCCATTGCCCGCCCGCCCCCTCCCTCCCCGCGCACCCCGCCCGCCTCCTTCGCTCTCCCGCCCCGCTCTCCGAGACATCGCACATCCGCACATACTCGCTGTACTCCTCACCCGACCCTCTCCTCGCTTTGCCACGCCTCAAGCGCATCACTCGACCCTCGCTTTTTGCACGCTAGCCACCACCGACTGTGGAAAATACTGCCATGGATCGCCTTTGCGGTACGTCATGCTCTCTGCTCTCAGAGAAGCGCTGCTACTCAACCAACGGTCTGGCGGCCACAGATGAGATACTACAGCTCATCCTGAACGAGCTCAGCAACCCCGTCGCATTCACACTAATCTCCAAACGCCATCACGACTTTTCCCAAGACTCCTACGTGCGCGCAACCTACTTCCTCGCCCGTTATGGACGCATACAAGCACTCTACTGGGCACTGGGCAGGGGAAAGCTGCTGAACGAGAGAGTTATTGATGTGCGTCCTCCCTCCCTCTTCTATTCTCTTGGCGCTCGGTCCCTGTCATGCTGTTGCCCTCGCCGCAGCGTCGCGCCTCTCTCACCAGTTCTTGCACGCTTCCCACCACGGATGCTCATCTCCGCCCTCTCCGCAGATCCTCCTGAGCAGCGGGGCGCATCTGTCTCGATATCTCGTCCAATGCGCCATGCACCACTACTTTCGAACGCAAGTGCCGTTCGTCAAGACACGCTGGGTGCGGACGATCCCGCTCCCAGTCTTTTCGTATTTCCTCTCCATAGCCGCGCGCATGTACGGAGACATACCCGTTGCCAAGGGCGAGGACGATGGGTCCCTCTTGACACTGCTGCTCAAGCAGAGCCGGTTCCCGAACGAGTACCGTGCGGCGAAGTGGGAGCAGGTCAAAGATGTCGTCGAGAAGTACAGGGTGCGTGCCACCAAAGGCTAAAAAGCATGTGGAGCCATCTAACTGGACTGTTCGCAGTTTATCCCGTTCTCAGATAGGGTGCGTCGCCGCCGGCCCACGAATGCATGGCGGGGGTAATCTGACACCCGGATATAGGATCCCATGATGGCACAGTTCCCACTCGTGCTGGCCATCGAACCACGGTTACTGCCGTATGCACGGCAGAACGGCTTCAACATGGACCGCAAGGTGAGGTCATCGAGACCCTTGCGCGAAAAGCAGACTAATGACGTCGACCCTCACACAGTATCGCAATTTCGTGTTCCGCAGAATGTTTGAGAAGCCGGCGATCATGTTTGAATCTCGCGCGGACGAGATAGTGCAGAACGTCCGCGAGTTGTCGCGTCTTGACCCCGAGTATGCATGTGTTCCTTTGCGGGCGTGGTTTCTGGCCGTGTCTGAGGGTTATGGCTCATGTTTCCCGTGTTCTGCGTATGTAGTATGTTTCTCAGCCGCACGGTTGCCGCGGAGATTTGCATGGAAGCGAAGACAAACGAAGCGGCATATACGGCCCTAAAGCGGCTCGACAAGGAAGGTGTCCTCAGATTTGAGTTAGCGTACGTCATAGGACCCTTACTCATGTGGTCCAGTCGCACGTACTAACCCGTTTCCATAGGTCCGTTGTCCAGGAACTTGTAAAGGTGGCTATATGCGTCCACCAAGTCGTGTTGTGTAGTGTGGCGCTAACGATTGGTGCAGCTCTTCTTGAACACCCGATCAGTGACGACAAGTTATACTGCTAGCGTCCTGCGGATACTCTACAGGGACTTCCCGTCGCAAGATCCGAGTGTTCGCTTGGTGCTACTGCTTACTATCTTCCTTTCTGAACCCACCCCAGTGCCTTCCAGCTTATCAGTGACCTCGGAGCAGTCTACCACGCTAGCTCGATACGTCGAGTCGTGTCATGACGAGATCGAAGAAATGAACCTCGGCCCGTTGACCCGAAAGGATATCACCGACGTACTCCTGAGCAAATTCGTGCCCGAGCGCTTTGGTGGCATCCTCGAGTACGCGCGTGCGATCCTCAAGCTTGGCAAGACCGAGATGGAGGGCGTGGTGACCGACGTTGCGCTTGGTTGTCTAGAGATAGGCTGCAAGGGTAAAATGTTGAAGAAGCTCGTAGAGGCACACGACTTCCTCGGTCCTATCGTCGCCGCGCACCTCGTGAGGAATTACCGCATCGACATTGATGACCTCCCGCCGATGGAAGACGAGAACGCGTGCCAGGAGTTCAGCGCGCCGCTCTGTGCAGACTTCATGTTGCGCGGGCGGGTGCTTCTCATGGGTCTCGAGGATGTGACGGCTGGTCCCGTTGTGGCAATGCCTGAGCATGAACCGGAGCTGGAGCATGAGCTTGTAGCACCGCATAATCTCGAGGGCACAGAGCCCGTAGACGAGAACGGGGACATTCCAGAGGGCGAGAGCGACAACGGAGATGTGCCTGACGACCCGCTTCATGCGGCGGATGTGAACGATGCAGACCTGGTGCGATCTCGCCGCTCACCTTCTTCTATTCGGATTGCTGACGGATTTGCAGGGCGCCGTTGGCCAAGACACGCTCTCGGCTATGATCCGCAAGGACGAGATGATGCCGACTCGCAGGAGGCGGTATCACGAATTGTACACGAACTATCATGACAGCATTGGCAAACTGCCGTATCCCGCAGGTGTGTGCCCGCGAGGCCCGTTGTCCAACGGTGGCAAGGACCGTCCGCTTACCTTCCATTTTGGGCCAGACTACACACAGGTCGGCAGCTGGATCCAGAGCTACTTTGGGCACCTCAGCGCGGCCGCGGCGGTTGTCCGGATCCATGCCGTTATCAACCAGAACTATAACGTGAGTGTTCGGCCCGCTGTGCGCGCCCTGGCGCTTCGGGCTCACCTGCCCATCCGTGCGTACAGGTTCTGCATCACCACTACGCGGTCGACGGCTCCCTTCTCGCGTCGCGCGTGCCAACGACCTTGAAACAGTTCAAGATCCTGGCTCGGCTCGGACGGAGTCCGAGCATGGGCCTGTACGACGACATTGAATGGGGCACAGAGTTCTACTTTACGGAGGAGGACTACCTCAGCCAGGAAGAGCTGAGCGGCATTATCGCCTGCCCCACGAAGAAATCACGGCGGTCGAGGGCGAGAGCCGAGCAGGCGATCAAGTGTGAGATGAGTCCCACGCCCGGGCCGTCCTCAGCCTCCGCGGGCCCATCGACGTCGAGAGCGGGCCCGTCAGAGGGGAAGAAGCGGCCACGGCGGAGCGTGACGAGCACGGTGAAGTCGTACGTGGTCCCGGACAGCGACGACGAGGACATCGCGGACGGGCGGGACGATTCGCTGAAGAAGCTCGCGAAGAAGCGGCGGGCAGA
This sequence comes from Trametes gibbosa, assembly GCA_022606055.1. Classification (NCBI taxonomy): domain Eukaryota; kingdom Fungi; phylum Basidiomycota; class Agaricomycetes; order Polyporales; family Polyporaceae; genus Trametes; species Trametes gibbosa. Next base: position 186,484 of record JABYQJ010000037.1, on the reverse strand, counting down.
GTCGAATATGCAGCGCTGGATCAAGCACCTCGCGCTCCTGCTCAAGGACGAGCAGAAGAAGGTGCGTGTGTGCATCGGTGCGACCGGCCCGCATTTTTTGCCTTGTGTGTCGGCGCGTGGGCGCGTGTATCGATCTGATCTGACGTTTTTCTGTTCGCGTTTTTTTTTTCGTCGCTAGTACAACGAGAAGAAACGCCGGATACACGCTGCGGCGCCGCCAGGCTCCAAGGTGAAGGTACCCAAGGTGCGTGTCGTCGCCCCGTGCTGAAGCGGGGCGCCGTAATTGGCTGTGTCCGCGGACTGACGGATGCGCACATAGAGCGAGTTCCACAAGTCACTGGCGTTCAATCTGCCGCGGCTGCGCCGGATCGACCGGGCCAAGCGCGAGAAGCTGTACGGGGCGGGCGTGCCTGACGAAGAGTACGGTTCGAGCGACGAAGACGAATACCAGTACCGGACGACGCGGGCGAAGCGGCGCCGGGTAGAGGACAAGGCATAACACACCGGAATGGCCGGCAGAAGAAGGTCCGGACGCGAAGGGGGCGGGCGCATCGCTGGCGCTGTCGGCATCGGTGGTTCGATAGACGGCGTTGGCTGCGCACGCAAAGATATGGACATGACACGGACTCTCACCGCATTCTCTGGTTGTTCTCATACATCGCTACGAGCTCCACGGCATTCTGATTCTGATTCTCATCCACATCCTCACGTACATTGACAGACCGTACCAGCACCTCTGCATTTTCGCGCCGCGCGACAAGTCTAATTGTATAGCCTAATGCGAACGTAGTCACGAAAATAATGGATGGATTGATGGAGACATCGGGAGGAGAGCCGGGGTCGGAGAGGAGGACCGGAGTCGGGGGAGGGATGGTGCGGAGGTCGCGCCGAGTGCCGGGCCGTGCCCCGCATTGCAGAAGGCTAGGGCTAACGGAACTTGAAGATGTCCACGTCCGCCACGCTCTCTCTCTCTCTTTTTCCAACTTCGAGGGACTCCTTCCCGGTCCCCGACCTCTACTACCACCGCCCTCCTTAAATACCTCCTTCCCGCCCCCGCCACGCCCACATTATGAACGCCGACGACAACATGGGCCTCAGCCATCTCCTCCACCCCTACTCCCCCGCCTCCCGCCACGCCGTCCCCCTCCAAAACGGCAACGGCAACGGCAACGCGCGACCTACACCCTCACAGTCCTATCCAGCAGACCACCCCCGCCTCCTCATCCGCAACGTCCACCTACCCTTCGACTCCGACGACCCCACCCTCGCAGACCCTCTCTACAACGTCTACTGTGTCGGTAGCAGAGTCGACTGCGTAGAGCTCGCAACCGCAAACGGCCACAGCCAAGGCAGTCGGCACTCCACCCCCCCACACCATCCCGAGTACCAGCCAAAGGATCGGCAGGGCGTCCATGCAGAGCTTGATGCCCAGGGTCGGGGCATCCTTTTACCAGCGTCCGTCCGCTCTTTCTCGTCCTCCCCGCCTTTTTAGGCACTGACCCGCACGCTCCCTCTGCTCGGTTTGATGGGCCCACAGCCTTTGTCACGCACACATCCATCTCGACAAGTGCTTCCTGCTCGATCAGTGCGATGAGCTTGTAACCGGGTACGTAATCAACATTTCGCTGCTCGCGTCCATAACTGATCGCGCGACGATCATGCATATAGCCACTTCTCCGAAGCTCTCCGCGTCACAGCAAAGGCAAAGAGCACGTTCCCCCACAATCTCGACGATCTCTACGATAGGGGCCGGAAGTTGATCACCCAGAGCGTCGAGTGCGGGGTCACCATGATGCGCGCGCACGTCGAGGTCGACGAGACGGTCCATTTCGCATGCGTCGACACAGGCCTGCATTTGCAAAAGCTCTTCGCGGACATTTGTCACATTCAAATTGCAGGTGAATTCACTGTTGTCATCCCCTCGTGGCTGTGGTTGACGGGTTCTGCGCTCCAGTCTTTGCCCAAGACCCGCTCTTCGCGTCGGCTCAGGACGACCGGCCAGGCCTCAATTACGTTCTCTTGCAAAGCGCGGTACACCGGCCAGGTGTAGAGGCGGTCGGCTCCGCGCCGTACGTCGAACCAACTATCGCGCACGCGAAGCGGAATATCGACTACGTGCTCGACCTGGGTCTCGAAGCGGGCCTGCACATCGACTTTCACCTCGATTACAACCTTGAGTCGGGCGCGGAGCCGCTGATCTGGTACGTGCTCGACCGCATCCGCGACCGCATCCGGCATGGTCGTTGGCGACCCGGGACCCATGTTGCGATCGGGCACGCAACCCGCCTTACCCTATTCACTGCGGACGAATGGGCGCGGCTCCGTGTTGCGCTCGTGGACGAGCGCTTACCAGTTACACTCGTTGGCCTCCCGTCCAGCGACCTGTACATGATGGGCCGACATCTCGACAGCGCGCCACGGAGCACACTGAACGTGCCGCGCCTCGCGGAGGAACAGGGCCTCCGTGTGGCCATGGCTGTGAATAACGTCGAGAACGCGTTCACGCCCCAAGGCCCCGTGGACCCGCTGGGGCTGTGTCCACTGGGCGTCGCGGTCTTCCAGGCGGGCACGAAGAAGGATTGTCGAGCACTACTCGTGAGCACTGTTCCCTCTGTGCAATGTATCGATTGACCAAGTGTCTTGTCTCTTAGGAATCCGTAACCCTGAATGCACGGCTCGCGATCGGGGGCGTGCACAAGGGGACGCCGTGCCCATCCCTCACGCCCGCGCGAGGCATGCTCGCGGACTTTGTCCTCCTGCACGAGAACGACACCCTGCACGGCGCGGCCTTGAACCCGTCCTTCTCGCGCACGACAATCCGCCACGGCCAGGTCGTCGCGCGCCGTGTCGCGCAGACGTGGATCCTCCCGCAGAAGACGCCGTCGCCCGACCCCATGTTCCTGCCCGCGTCGGCGTAGGCGCGCTCTCCCGAGGCCATACGATAGCCGACCCAGCGTCGTGGGGACTGTTCGACACGCATACACGCACTGCCTACCTCCAGGCGACGATACCCATGCCCGCTTGACCCCCTCTTAGACGTATATAGGAGGGCGCCCCGAATTGGAGGGGCGGTGTCGGTATCCGGCTGGAGGTCGGCGCGAGGAGAGCGGCCGCTGTTGCTGTTGCTCCGCGCGCGCTCCCTCGCTGACTGATCGACTGACTTATTTGTATCATATTCCCTGCGCTCGCACTATTGGATGTATCTCTGGGTCCCTGCTCTGCTATCAATGCTTTCTCGTTCTCGCGCTTTCATGTGGATGGTCGTCGAGTGCATGGCGTGTCGTGTGCTCCGTGTCTGGCGGAGTGGTACGGACAAAAGATGGACATACGTGTCACATGGGTCCTTTGGGAAGGGATGGGGGGTGTTGCGCAAAGCTTCGGCGCGCGGCTCAGTATGTCGCGGCGAGGCGCTCAAGGATGTATTGACGTGCCTATGCAGACGCGCGTCGTCAGAATGTTCGTGAACGTTTAAACAGTCTACCACTGGGAAACGTGGGCGGGCGTACCGAAATTGGCTCGTATTTGGCCGGATTCTCGTCGGTGTAGGTGCCGGGGAGGCAAGCGACGACGGCGGAGAAATCCTAGCGCGCGGGGGCCCCCAGGGGTCAGAGTGGCATGGACTGGGGAGTTTGTGGGGAGTGGAAGAGGGCTTACTGGGGCGCAGAACTACATCGGCAGGGTTGGATGAGTATTCTGGGCCCGCTTAAGCCTAAAGGGACGAGCGTGATACGCACGTATGGGATGGAGAACCTCTCGGGAGTCATTCCGTCGGCGGTGGTTGCTTGGGGAGGCGCGCGCACGCGATGGACGGTGCTTCGGACCACGTCGTTGGACCCTATCCAGGAGAAGTTGTGTGAGGGGTGAGGGGTGAGGGGGAGGTCATCTTGATCAGGGACGGTCCTGGCTTACAACGCATCATGAAGTCGCCTGCGTTGACTATGAGGGCGCCCTGTACTGGCGGGGCGCTCTATCGCAACGGTGAATGCTGAGCCGATGCTGGGTGCGAACACCCTATGCAAGGTGCTAACCATGAAGTGTCCGGGGCTATTCGGGTCCTCGATCTCAAGCCCTCCGACATCGTCTTGCAGCAACAGCGTGATAGAGCCAAAGTCGGAGTGAGCGTCGATCCGCGTGATCTTCTCGTCGAGAAGCTCTTGGGCTGGGACGCTACCCGGCGCCATCAGAGTTACGTACCTCGGGAGAGAACTGGCACGGCGGCGCGCACCTGGGGTAATGCAGTAGCCTGAGCTGGTTGTCGTGTGCGTTGTGGTGTGGCACGAGGTGGGCCTCGGATATGCCCAGTGCGAGCGCGAGCGCACGCAGGATTTGCAGCTCTGTTTCATGACAGGTCTGTTACGCAGGTCGCTTAGTCTTCCCGTCTCACAGAAGGACGCTGCGGTGGACAACGACCTACCCAGTAAAAGTCAAGGCATGCATCTTTGAAGCCCGGAAGGAGGTGCTCAGGCAGCCAGATATTGGGCATGGAGACGCTCTCCTCCCAGCCGCACTCTCGAAGCTCTCCTTCACGTCGGGCGCTTTGGCGCGGATTTCTTTCAAGCTGCTCTCGTCGTACACGTGCTGCACAACTTTCTCGACGCCGAGCGCGGAGTAGCCTAGGAGGTGTTCAGCTTGGACGATGCGCCCGACTCTGAAACATGAGCGGAATCACTAGCACCTCGGTGGTGTGTGCCCGAAGGCGGGTGCGGCGCGAGCTGCTTCACTTCCAGCGGTTGGGCGAAGAAGCGTTTAGACTGTAAAGGAACGTTGACGCATCATTATGCTCGACGGGCGCAGTGACATACCCATTGAAACATGTCTCGGATCTTACTTTCGGGGATGCCATGGTTGACCAGATATACAAACCCTACACGTTTGAATGAGTCTAGCATGGCAGTCGCAACATCTTGCTTCGCTGAGCCGTCAAGGAACGCCCCGAAATCCAGGACGGAGATGCCTGTGGCATCCCCGAGCAGCACAGAGGACATCGTGGATCACGCCGAAGGATGTGTTTAGGTAGCAGGCGTTTTCTGCGTATCGTACATGTCAGCGTGCGAATGGTGGGTCATGATGAGCTCAGGATAGCCGCATTTGTGGCTCAGGCCTCAGGAGCGATAATAGGCTTATCGGAGGTAAGCCCAGGCGCTGAGCATGTGCACGAGCCTTCTTGCGTCTAGATATTAGAGATAAGCGAGATTGTACAGTACTAGTGTTCGACTGCAGTCGACTCGGATGCGGCTACGAGTCAAGCTGGCCGATACATAGTACCAGCGGTACCTAAGTAGGAGATAATCCAGGCACAAATTGCCATTTCGGGGTTCAATACACATCACAATAACACGCGTCTAACGTGGCGCGTATACCAGTACTTCTTGGCTTTTGCTCTCATCATGTCAGCTTGTGGCTACATCTTCATTGATGTCGCAAACTATGAAAACAATCGCGGGTAGGTCTCTATGGAGCTCTCACTCATGAGTACGCAGACACTGCTGAGCCGCTTGACACCTTGGTCGACATATTACCTACCATCCGTCTAGCAATATCACGTCTAAGTCGCTCTATGCCGCAGTGACATAAAAATCCCTGGTAATGCCAAGAACTGTTGACTAGACCTGATTGATTCTTTCCTGTACGAACTACGCATAATTTACGGCAAGACATATGGGAATGATTTGTCTGTCATGATAGCAGTACTTGGCACTACAACAAAACCCGGGTCGTGCGTATCACAATCGTCTAAGCGACTCAAGCTTTGCTAATAGCCTCGCGCAAAGCATACACCTTCTTAACAGCATCGCGATTCATCATAGCTTGATGCCACCTGGTTCCGCCTGTGAGCCACGTGCGCACGGGTTCCGCACCATCATAGCGTACTCACTTATAAAGCGCAGGGTATTTTTCTTCGAGGTTGACTGGCTCATGGTCCTTCATCAAAAACCCACCGAAGACGAGCGCATTCCATCTATGCAAAGCATGTCAGTGGCTAAAGCTCGCCCGTGCACCGAGCAAGGTCCAACATACGGGATGAAGCTCAGGTCCGCGATCGTGCACTTCCCACCGACAAGCCACTCTTGCTTGGAGAGGACACTCTCGAGAACACCGAAGACGCGGAGAATCTCGTTCTGGTATCTCTCGATTGCGCTTGGGATCTTCTCCGGGTGTGACATGATAAACCATGCCGATTGCCCAAAGTACGGCCTACGAGTCCGAGAGTTCAGTCCTTAGCGGAGTCGCGTGAGTGACGTGAAAAGGCGTACCCTTGGCCGGACGCCTGGAAGAAGAGCCACTGCAGCTGATGGATCTTTTCTTCGAAGGTCTTGACGGAAATCTTTCCCTCAGGGTCGTACTTCTCGACCAGGTAAGTCATTATAGCGTCCGACTCCCTGTCACATCTCATGAACACGAATGGTCGGGCTACCGTAGGAGTGTACGGCGTCTCACCAAACAACAAAATCGTTGTTCTTGTGGTCGATCAGCGTCGGAATACGTCCGTTCGGGTTGTACTTGGTATGTTCCGGCGCCCTGTGTTCGTTTTTCTTAAAATCGACATAGATGGAGTGGTAGTCCAGTCCTAGCTCCTCGAGAGCGATGGCAGCCTTCCTGCAAATACTCAACGTCAAACACCGTATAGGCGACCTTTTGAAGCACCCACCAGCCATTCGGAGCCAACTTATGGGTGTAGAATGTGAAGTGGTGTTCTGAGGACATAACGTTGGATCTCAGTGAGCTAGCTGGTTGGTCCCAAGAACAATCGAATGATTGTTCAAGCAGCATCTCGTCTCTTGCGCTTTATACATCCTACCCCGTGCAACTTAGCGCCCTCGAGCATGGCGAGCGCGGTTTATCCCCACCGTTGTAAACCGCAGACTGGTCCGTAATCAGGATCCTCAGTAAGCCGCAGTAGCCTCGGACATCTTCCCCCGTTCCGGGCCCGCCTTTGACGAGCGTTCCCTGCCCGCCGCCCGCGCGCGACGGGCGCGACCGAGCCCGCAAGCGTCTGCCTCACGGCAAGTTCTCGGTGGACACGTCACCGCTTTGCTGCCCCTCCTACAACCTCGTGACCGGCATGCGCGATATGGGCTATCGCGTAGAGTTTCACCCTCCCAGGAGGACCTCGCGTGCGTGAATAAAAATGATCGTAAGTCTACCCGCTCGGCGGTTGCGATAAATGACTCAACGGGGTTAGTGTTGCCGCAAGCTGAGTTAAGCTGAGTTAAGCCAGGGAGCTGATGTGAGCTTGTTTGATGAGCTCGAGCCAGCTAGCCCAGCCAGCCAGCTTGCAAGCTAGGCGCTCACGATTTACCAAAAATGGTACAAGGCGCCCATCGTATCCGACGAGCTCGAGGATCGCTCAACGTCGAGCGGAAGGTGGTGTAGACATCAATAGGGCACGCCATAGTATTTCGTACCAGTACAGATAGTTCCCTAAGTATCAGATAGCAATTCCTCCAACCTGTGTTGTGAACGAGAGCCGGTCTTGCCTGTACGCGTGCTTTAGGATCTGCAGCTAGGAAAAGAGATCCGGCGCCATCTTTGTGCGACGCTCCGTGTAGCTGCGGCAGAAGATGGAGTCGAATATCGAGGACCCGTAAAAGGCAATAGCGCTGCTCAGCGAATGGGAGGCGTGAAAATATATTATCAATCAAGCTCTGCAAGCCTGCCGCATTCGGACAAGCTCTGATGAGCTCAAGCTCGCTCAAGCCAAGCCAAAAGCCGGCTTGCTCCAGCTGGCAGCTTGCAGCAACACTAAACGGGGTGTTCACAGTGTGATCGTTACGGGTACTTAGTACCGATGGGCGTTACTGGAGCGACATATGCGCATCACGCGTGTGTATCACACTGATGCCTGTAGATTTATGATGCAGCCTCATAAATATGACTCATAAGCCCTTCAGGTTCGCAGCAATATGATATTTTGGGTCTTGGTCAACTTCGAGACGCTACAGATTGCCATCCATTCGCTAATACTACTCCCAGACCCGAATTCTCGTAATTCATGACGCCGTTGGTAAGGGACCAACCTCCAACTGCGAAAGATGGCGAGTGTGAAACTCTCTTTCGATGCCTTGCGAGCGACGGACGTCGCCGTACGTGACTCAACTCAGGTCTGGAAACTGTGCATTCACGCTAGCAGGTTTATATTTCAGATGTTCCGAGAGGACGCCCATGACGTGAATGATCTTTTTTGGGAACGTTGTACCATCACCATTGGTAGTATGCGACCGTTTGGGGCACACTTCACAAAGTAGGGGCGACCTTCCTGACCTCGCTCATGACGGCCCTGCCACAGTAGATTGCCACTAGATCTTGTTTGCTGCTCCCCCAGGTCTCATGTCTCAACTAGTGCCCACACTTTTGTGAGGCTTGCACTCTGATCATTATACGCACATATCACATATAAAGAGTCCGCAAGGGTCATTCCGATCTAGCAAACCACACCAACGATGCGATCAACAGCATACTCATAGCCATATAAGGCACATCACTCGAAGTAGCGTTCAATCAAGTTCCACAGTGGAGGTCTTCGTTCATCGCAAGTACAAACCTTCAACGTTCCCCTCCGCAACTCAAAACCATGCCAACACAAGGTACAATGATGGCAAAACAAAATAGAACTTGAAAGCTGGCGGTGAGTCCCTTGATCTGGTGAGTACTCGACACGGTCCCCCGACTGTCGATACGCTATACGCAATTCATCTCTCCCTGTTTGGTGTGAACGGGTCAGGACACGGCCTCGTCTCTTACCACTCGTCGCTCGAAGAAGGTGGCTCAAGCCCATTCACGGCATGCCGCAGCGTTCTCCAACCTAAAAGGTAGTAGTCAACGCGCAGAACGCACCAGGTCGCGGCATCCTGAGCCTGCGCCGCCACCAAGTACTGCCCCCTCGTCCAAACCCCTCCAACGCGCCAAGACTATGATACGCACGGCTCCCTGTCATGTTCCTGAACCATATGGCGTCGTCCCGCCAGTCCACCGCACAGGACATCCCGCTCCCGCACGGGACCCAGCTGGGACACCGACGGCACAGTAACTCACACGTACCCACGTCGTGCGGCGAACACCCTCGCCGTTCGCCGTGATACGGGGTGCTCGGCACGCACGTAGACGGTCCACACGTCCACACGTCCACCGTTCAAACGTTCAAACGCCCACCGACCGACCTCCCTCCTCCTCGCGAGGCCCTCCCACGCGCACATCGCCGCCTTACGGTACGCCCAGCACGCCCATCGCAGAAGCCCCCGGCACGCCGTCCAGCGAGATCCGCGGGCCTTCTTCTGCCCGCGCGGGGGCTACGGGCCACGGGCCACGGGCCACGGGGACGCGGTGGTCATGCGCAACGGCGGACTTGGGGGAAGCAGTGGTGGCAGGCCGCGACTTTGACCCCGGTGCCTAGTAATGTATGCCGGATGCGCGCGGCCTGGGCGTGTCTGCGATTCGGCGGACGCGTTTGAGCGCGCCACTGTGCGGATCTGAGCCGGGCATTCGCATGTGAGGTCTCGTCGAAAGTACTAGTGGCGTCCACATCTTGAGCAGCCCCCTCGTACAACGCGAGCTTGAACGAGGATTGATCCAGGCAGTACGAAACGTCATCACAGGCGCGTCGAATGCGTCCGAGTCGGTTCCTCCTGGACAACGAACGTGCGGTTGTCATTAGGAATGCCAACAGCGACACTGGATGCAGCGGCGAGCGACATCGACGGCGACAGTGACCGAGAGGACAGAGGAAGAGCCGAACGGCGACATGAAACGGGACAACTACAGAGTACAGTACGTGCGTACGCGGGGCGATCCTAGGTAAAAACGCAGAACGTATACGTTCACAATCCCCGCTTGCTGCTGCTAGTACGGGGTCACAAATGCAAAAAAAGGCTCTCGCGCGGGCGAGGGGCGGGACAGGGTAGGGGAAGGATGACGACAGGTGAAGAAGTGCGAAGTCGGGGGTGGCGTGCAAAAACACACTGCGCGAATGAAGAATAAAGAGAGTGAAGAATGATATGCAAATGGGAATGCAGTGGAGATGAAGAGAATACACAACACAAGGTCTCAGCTGAAGACAACATACAGTAACACGAACGACAATCGCTCAACCTCCCCCCTCCAGCTAACCCGGGCCACTCACCGCACGACGCTCGTCTCAGGGATCGCCACCAACGCCCCGACCACGGTCACGCTCGTCACCAAGGCAATGAGCGCGCTGCGCACGACGATCTCCCACTGTCCGCGCGTCACGACCGGGTTCAAGACGGGCGTGAGTGGCGACGCGAACGCCGGGACCTGGAGCATGCGGCGTACGCGGACTTGCCACGACGGCTTCGACTTTGCGCACCCGACGCCTACAAGGGTCGAGCTCGTTGTCATCGTGATCGACGATGTTGGGGATCCAGGGACATGCGTCGACGGTGTGGGCCACGTCGGAGAAGGTGGACTGAGCGTAGAAGTAGGTGAGAACGGGCCGGAGGGAGCGGACCAGCGGAGCTCGGGCAACCTCTCTTTCTCCGCGAAGGTAGGAGTCGATGTGTGCGATCCGAGGCCTTGCATCACGACGTTTCGGGGGCCGCATTTCTCTTGAATGAACGCGATGAATTTGCATAGACGTGTAGAGTGGGCATCCTCTTGCAATGGCGTACTACGAGCCGCGGAGCGTTCAAGGTTTGCATCAGCATCGGCGAAATGAACACGAGTTGGCTTCTCGGATTCAGCAGCAAGAGGTACGGGTGCCACAGGTGGAAGTGCGACATGATTGGATACCATGGGTGAGGGCGCGAGCGGCACAACGTCTGCACGCGAAGAGCGCCGTGGGAGAGGGAGTCCGTCAAAGTCGAACGAATCTATACGTTGGTGTTCCGCCGCACAATGCGCCTGGGACTCGATGTCGTGCGAGCACATTTGGCTGATTGGGCTAGTCATCAGCATACATCAAAGCCTCGTTGAGGACCACACTCACATCTCTTCATCCCAGTGAAAGGCATGAATGAACGTCGCGCCGGTACCGACATCTTCCTCACTGCTGTCCCCCCATACTGACGTGCGCCCCGTCCGTTCTTGAGGATCTGCCGTTGCAGGGCCTTCTGGACAAGGGTGCTCGTCAAAAAACGCATCGGAGATGTGAATTTCTGGCTCCTGCGTGCGTTGTGTTCTTCTCCGCCTGCGCCGAGACTCGGGTTTTACCTGAACATTCATGCTAACTCCCTCATCGGTAACGGAATGATGAGATGCATGGGAGCTTGCGTCGGTTTCAACGCTGCTACTGCTGTCATCCGACTCGTAATCGGACCCGGATCCGTCTTCTGTGTCGTATTCTTGGTCGCTGACGGGTGCGAAACAGGGTTGACGGATGCTCCGCTTGCCAGACCGTACCGAGTGCGAAGTGGACGATACAGACTGCACACGGGCGAGGTCAGGGTATGTACAGTAAGATGTCCGGATGGGTGTGTGAACAAGGGCCGGTTGTGGAGGGGCGATGCGAAGTTTAGACAAGGATGGCCGAGACACACGGCATTGTGTCATTTCGCTCGGGGAGTGCGCGGCGACGGAGTGACATACGGACGCCTCGTTCTGCACTAACGGCGGAGGTGGGCCAGTGAGCGCCTGAGAGCTTGGAACGAACGAGTCTGAAGGGTTCGCGTGTTGATCGGACTTGTTAAACATCCTGATGCTCATCTTCTGCTTCTGCTTGGCTCCTTCCGGCCGCATCTTCGGAGACTCCGTGTCTGGGAAGCGTGCTAGTTCGAACGATCGTAGTTGGCGGAGGTCGCCGAAGACGTATATCATCATGCAGACCTGTCAATGCCTGTGAACGAGCGTTCCCAGAGACGTCTATCTGAACGAGGACGTACGCCGTACATGGCGGAAAGCACGATGGTGAGGCCGAGCCACATGCCTGGAATCGCCGTGAATCGCCACCATCGCGAGCCGCCGGTGAGGAAGTTGGCGAGGAGGATCGGGGCACTGTCAAGGACGTGTGAGCGTAAGCACTAGACGTCCGCAGTCAAATGACTACGGGGCGAGACTTGTTCGAGCTGGAGGCACTCTGACGCCATAACAGGCAGGCCGGTTGCCTAATGGGGCCTAGCTGGCCGCGGTGCAATGAACGGAAAAACACCGACACAGGGAAGGTGGTGGTCGACGTAATGCATGCACACATGCCGGGGAGCGGAAATAGAGCCGCGTACCTTCCCGTGAGACCAATTACCGTTCCTCCGGCACACCCACAGTATGCGCGAGGCATTCCGACATTGTGGAACGTCGCGACGACGAAGCGGTCCAGGCTGTCTGAGAGAACTGCACGCACGCCGTCGGCGACCTCGGCAAAAACAGCAGGGTCTGGCGGAGGGGGAGGGGAGCCGAGGAGCGAATCTGACTGATGTGATGCAAACGCGTGGGGCCAGCTGCCGCCGGATGGCCCCCCTACGCCTGCACCTAGCGAGGAGGATTGGAAGGGGGCGAGGACGTCTTGTGGGAGTCGTAGAGCGTAAGGACCGTTAAGCGTAAGGAACGTCTCTTTTGCGCGGAGATAGAACAGGGCGAGGGTGGGGTTCGGCGGGGGATGCGGCGCGGAGAGAGAGCGATATGCGCGCGCCTGCTGGGACGAAGACGGCCGCGAAGGGGGAGGAGCGCGTGACTGGCGAGCCCAGGCAGAGTAGCGGACGGTGTACTCGCGCAGCCAGAGAATAAAGTATCTGCGCATAGAGGGCGCGTTTGTTGGCACATCAGGCTGCTGCAGCTGATGGGACAGATGACATACAGGTTCTCCGGTGCACGATCAATGAAGAGAAGCCACTCCTCGAAATCCTTGAGGCCCAGGGGCGGGAGATGCTTGCGGTCGAGGATCTCGTCTAGCGGGATGCGGAAGTGGGGGGTGATGCCCCATGAGGACTCCTTTGGGTGGGGCGGGGGCGGGTGGGTGAGGCGGTGGGGGAGAGAGAGCAGGCTCTTTGGGCGGAGGTGGGCGGTCTTTGGGGCGGAGGGGGTGGACTTGCTAGCGGACGAGGGGGGCGGGCGGGACGACATGGAGGGGGGAGAACATACGGACGGGAGGAGGAGGAGGAGGAGAAGGAGGAGGAGGAGCCGGGGTCGCTCGAGGTCGCCGCAAGCACAACTAATAATTATACGAACCTTCCATTCATTGCCACGTGCGGGACGTAGCTCTCTGCTTCTTCAGTTCATGTCACTCGCCGACGGGTGCTCTTGTCAGGGCGACGCTAGTCCAGATGATCATCACCTTCCTTCCTCCCCGATAGCGGCGCCCGCCCGTGTCCCGCCCCCTCGACGTCGGCCACGACGGCGAGCGCACTTGGCCAACGGCGCGCACGCTGCGTCGGCATTCTTCAAGGCGGCGGCCTCGAGGGTGCGATCAATGATCCCGTTCTCGGGGAAACGGCTCCCAGGGACTCGATCGGCCTTTCTCGCGGTGATCTCCGCCGTTCTCCCATGCATGCAACACACACTCACAGGCTCCGTCGTCCGTCTCGCCGCGGTCCTTCTAGTATGCCGCCACCATAACCGAAGCTGCTTATTCACGAGGCCTGAGCGGCTCGTGCGGTTCGCGATTGTCTACGGCTGATAACGCGCTCTTGGGGGCGCTCTCTGACGCTCGCCGCCAGACGTTTGAGCGGGTGACGGGCGTGGCTTGAGTCAGCCACGGCTCGGCGAATTGCCACCCGCAGATCTGCACCGGTCAGAATCGTCCATGGATGGTGCGGCGGTAAATGAACGCAGACGACTGACAGCCACTCCCCTCCGATGGATGCTGATACATATCAACCTTCCAAGGCATACTCGTCTGTCTTCCTAGTCATGCCTGTGGTGGGCGCATCGTGGTCACTGGCTGGCATAGGATGCAGATCAAAGCATGCCACGCTAGATGTTGTCAAGATATGTGCTATCTAGCTTGGAACATCGAGAGGGCTTGGAAAAAGTAAGTCTGTCTCTGTCCGGGGCAAAATGAATATATCTTCAAACCAATATATTAATGATTTTCGAACTCACCCTACCACCGATGGGCCCATTAGCGGAATACATTTGGCTACAAAGAAGTCATTCAGGAAGTGGCACATATTTGGACGACAGTAAAACACTTATCAACACATATTCCAGTCGCGATCGGACTCGTAGATTTCCTTCCGTACGAGCGTCTATCCTACATGATCGATTCGTCGATGAGATCTTGAGATCTGGCGTTGTGGCGCTGAATTTTCTGCGACGCGGGTTTGCGCCTCTTTCGACTCTTTTCCGACATACTCTCACTCTCGTTCAACAACTTCAGCTGCAGAAAACTGACAGCGCACCAAGTCGCGAGCCGCAATATATTGCTAAAACACGCTTACGGAGACTGAACGGAACCCTATCGGTGGCTGCTTATTGATTGTCGGTATGTCCGTTGCACTGCGCCCTGTCTTCCCAAAATCAAGCGCAACATTGCTCAATCCATCTTGTTCACCTCGTTCTGTACGCCACGTGATTCTGCAGGAAGGAACACTTCTGTCGTAATTACAAGTCGGCTACGTCCACCGCAATACCATCTGTCCCTAGTAGCCACACAGGTGGACCAAGTTGACAGCCTCTTCGCCGTGACATTCATACCCAACCGCCACCTCCTTCATACTCACAAAAACAAGAATGGCCGATGTCATAGACCTCTCAACCAACCCCTTCGTCGCCCCCAAGGACGGACGCTGTCTAATCAACGACCTCCCCTCGGAACTCCTCGCGCACATCTTCTCCCTCGGCTGGAGCCCAGAATGCGACGACGAGTCGGACGAGGACGACTTTGAGGACGTCGATTCCGACGATGGCACGTACTCTACCGTTTCATCCGGCTGTAGCTCGCCATCGCGCACAGAGCAGGAACAGGCAGAGGAGAAAGAGCGCAGCCTTCCGTTCAACGTCCTCGTCTCGCACGTCTGCGCACGGTGGCGCGCCATAGCCATCGACCACCCGCTCCTGTGGTCGCACATCCAGTTCGCAGGCCCCCCGCCGTTCGACCGCGCGAAAACGTACCTCGAGCGCGCCAAGGCGGCCCCCCTCTCCGTCAGTATAGACCGCGGCATCGACGACGACGAAGACGACTTCCCGATGTCCGACGATTCGTACGAGCCCGAAGACAACGACGTGGACCTCGCGATCATCGAGAGCATCATGGCGCTCATCATACCGCACCTCTCGCACTGGCGGTCCTTCCGGCTCATGGTCTCCTTCTACCGCCACATGCACTTTGCTCTCGAAACGCTCGGCGCCGCGGGACCCGCGCCCATGCTCGAGGTCCTGCAGCTGTACCACCACGAGGACACGGACGAGCACATCACCTTCGCGCTCCCCGAGCTGCGCGAACAGCCGTTCTGCCTTTTTGGTGGCGAGGCCCCGCGTCTGACCCACGTCGCGCTCTGGGGCGTGCACCTCCCCTGGAGCCGCGCAGGCTCGCCATTCCTCTCCGGGCTCGTCGACCTCGAGCTCGCGTACCATGCGCGGGACGTGCGCCCCAGCATCACTGAGTTCGCGCGCATCCTCCGCGCGTCCCCCGGCCTCCGCACGCTCACGCTCTGTCTCTCCGGCCCCGCAGGTCCCCCCTCGACCTGGCCCGCAGGCCTTCCCGATACGCTCCCCGCGGAAGGCACGTTCGACGCGGACGCCGCCGCGCCGCTCGCGCTGGAGCAGCTCACGGACCTCGTCCTCGCGTACCTCGAGCCCGCATACCTCCTCGCGCTCCTCCCGCGGCTCGCCCTCCCCGCGCTCACCTCCCTCGCCCTCGACCTCGAAGACGAGGACTTCTCGGACCTCCTCGCGTACCTCTCCTCCCCGCGCTCCCTGCCCCCCACGCACTACGCCTTCGCGTCCGCGTCCGCGCCCCCATCCGCATCCTCCGCCGCCGCCGCGCCGTCGCCGCCGTCGCTCCGCGGACCCGGGGTCGCAGGGACGGACGCGCCCCTGCGCCCCGCGCACTCGCTGCTCTCGCACCTCACCGCGCTCAAGATCGCGAGCGTGCCCGCGAACGAGGCCGCCGTGCGCGCCGCGTACCGCCAGCTCGACGCGCTCACCGCGCTCAACCTCAACGCGCACTTTCTCGACACGTGCTGGGTCGACCTCCTCTTCCCGCAGGACGCGCCCTCTCCCGGCTCCGCTCCCGCTCCGGGGATGGGCATGGGCATGGGCGCGGGGATGGGGACGGGCGCGGGGATGGGGACGGGCGCGGGCGAGCTGCTCCTCCCGCGCCTGACGACGCTGACCACGACGGGCGTGGATGGCGGGCAGATGCGCGCGCTCGTCGAGGCGCGGCGCGCGCGGGGCGCGCCGCTGCACGCGCTGATGATGAACCAGGGCGACGACGTGGGCGCGGCGGACGAGCGCTGGCTGCGCGGGCACGTCGAGAGCTTCAAGTTCTTCGAGGGCTCGGACGAGGACGACGAGGACGACGAGGACGCGGACTGGGAGGACGCGGACTGGGAGGACGAGGAGGAGGAGGAGGATTTTGACGACGACTACGATGAGGACGATGAGGACGTGGACGAGGACGGGGGGGATGCGGAGGACGGGTTTGGCGGGGGGGTGTTCGGCGTGCCGTTTTGACTGGGCGTTATATGTCCGTTCGTGCATGGCGGAGTGCTTGGGCACAGACGGTGGAAGGCAGACGGTTACCATAATACGTATGCAAGGTAGTCCCACAACAGCGGATGATACATGGTTACACATTAAGTCCTGCGCTACAGTACAGTGTACAATTCTACATCCACGAGCGGCGAAGGCAGGGCGCAAATAACGTCGGCAACGGTCCATCGACATGACGAACGATGCGGCAAGTGCGAGCGCGAACGCGCAGTGAGTAAGGAGACATGGACGATGGGGGATGTCGGTAAGCTGCTGAGCGCAATGCAGGGCGCCGTACACAATAGGCGGCGGACCGCCCCGCGAAACGCGTACACGGGTACAGAGGGAGAGGAGGAGAGGGAGAGGGACAGCCGGTGAGAGACACGACGGCCGCTCGAAACGGGTCACGACGATTCGCGCTCGTTCCTGTCTTCGCTGCCCATGACCACCTTCGCGGATCCCAGCACCACGTCCGGCACGCCCTCCTCCTCGCCATCGTCCCACGCACCGCACTCCCTCGCCTTGCCCTTGCCCGGGTCGCTCAGGCGCACGCCCGCCTGCAACAGGGGTGCACCCGGGGACACATACGCCGTGCGGTGCGGATCCGGCATCGCGATGATGACCGCCACCTGTACCTCCGCAGCGCGCAAAACCGGGTCCTTCTGCTCGAGAGGGATGTCCCCGGCCGATGACGGAGCGTTCGGCGGCTCGTTGCGCGGAGGGGGCGGTGTCGCCCTGCGTAAGCGCGCGCGGGGGAAGATGTACCCCGCTCGCTCGAGGACGGACGAGAGGTACTGGTTGGTCATCGGCGGGTTGGACGGCGGGGTCGCGTCGGTCGCGGGCAGGGGGTCCAGCCCTGGCTTTTCAGAAGCTACGCTCGCCAACACGGGCTGAACGGAGAAAAGGGGAGGGTTGAGCGGTCGGAAAGCGGCTCGGGGGCGCGGAAGGCATGAGGATCGCATACCATCGTTCGCTCCCACTTTCCGTCCTGCGGGTTCGCCGTGGAGAAGTACGGAGGAAGGACGCTGACGTCGAAGAGGACGGGTCGCTTCAGCTTCCGCCGCCCGCCTCCGCTTCGGCCGAACCCGCCGGGGCCCTCGTCTGAGGGCGAGAGGAGCACGCCCGCTGCGATGGCCTCCTCGATGCGTCGCCTGAAACGACGACGGAGGAAGATACCGCGCATGATGATCGCGGAGGATATCGCGAGGAGCAAGAAGAGGGTCGCGAGGAAGGTGAACCTGAAGACCCAAGAACGCATTAGAACGAGCGTATAGAGTACGTCAAGGGTGAGATGGACGCCGAGCAAGTGGGGGTACGTTGAGAGGAGCGCGAGGAAGCATTGAGATGAGCGACGAGAGGGGTCATCGTGCGACAGCGGGTGGACAGGCGCAGTCTGGGCGCGTCAATGCAGCGTCCAAAATATGTCCGATCTTGCAGAAACCCTATGATACAGACGCCAGTCGCGTACATACCAACCCCGCCCAGACTAGGGATGTATGAAATGTAGAAGATACGCACAGGTAGAGGGAGGAGGACGGGGGCCCCGAGGGTGTCGAGTCCTGGGTGCCTGTGGCCGTCGCGCCGCTCGATGTGGGCGTGCTGAAGAAATCCGAAGCCGAGCTATTGCTCGTGGTGCCGCCATCGAGGAGGGTGCTCGACGCCGTTGGAGACGAAGTAGTAGAATCGGTCACCGACGGCGATAGAGAGGAAGTGGCCGACGACGACCGCGACGTTGAAGCCATGGTGGAAGTCAAGGACGAAGAGCGGTCGCGGGCGGGGCGGGGAGCTAGTGTGCAGATCCGGGGCCCCTCCTCACAATTGCGGTGCGCTCAGATTGAGAAGTTACCGGAAGCGCCCGGCCTTCCCGTCGGAGCAACGGTCAACGAAACTCACACTTTGTCTTCTCTCCGCCGCACCCAGCGACGGGCACAGTGCGTTCGTCGTCTTCAGCACTCTCTTATCCATGTTCTGCCACGACGACGCCAGCGGACGCCGTCTCGGTGACAGCGTCAAGCGTGGGTCGCCCCGCTATCGCCCCCAGCCTCGTCCCATTCGTGGAACTCAGAGAGTCAGACATGCCTCCTGCCAGCCATCTGCTCATCAAAGTGTCGAACCAGGACTCGGGCGCGTGCGCGCAGCCCCCGACTGCCTCCGCACAAGTTTCGCATCCTTCTCGGGGAGAACGCACTCGGCAATGCGCATGCGCCCGCGCGTGCGCGGCTCCACAAGTATATTGACCAGGTGATCTCGCGCACAGAAGCACTACCGCTACTGGTGGTATACAGTATGTGTGCGACCAAGTTCGTCCGGATCCGCGCCAGGCCCCAGCATGGTCCAGCCGAGGCCCCACAGCAGTCCTCCCCACCTGCAGATACCACGCACATCGCGCAGACGAACTTGTGAAGGCTCGGGAAAGCCACCGCGCGCAGAGCCATCCTGCCCGACACGGGACAGAGTCTGAGGCGCAGAGCGGCCGCGTAGGTTGACATCGCTCCCAGCAAACCCGCCAGCGCTGTCGCCGTACGTGCACGGCCCATGCGGAGCCCACGAGTACGAGTAGGGCCCGGGGGCACAAGAAGGGGCCGCCTCCAAGTGCGACCGCGACCCGCGACCCCGCGACGTACGTGAGCTTCCCCACCACGCCCAGCCTATGTATCGCGATGAATGTGGACGATCGACACGGTCAGGTGCAATCGCCGCGGTGCGATTCTGAACGCGAACGCGTGGCTCTACCCGGGCCCATGGTTTCCTCCAGCCTCACCTCGCGCGCTGCGCAGGGCCTTTCTCTCTCCCAGAGAGCACGCTGGCGCGGCCTGTCGCGCGTCGGACCAGGGTCCTTCCAGCTGACGATCCTCGACAAACGCAGACCCCCGCTTGCGCGCGACCCAATGCCCCCCCCCTCCCCCACCCGTCTCGCGGGCCCTGCCGTGATCCGTAATCTGAGTCTCTGGCCAAGGCCGGGGAGGGGACACACGCAGCACGCCTAAACAGTATCAGAACAGTATTAGAACAGACCTTGCGCTAGTAGCCGGTGCAGCCTCGCATCTTCGTCGAGGCAGCCGCGCAGCGCACAACGCAAGCACTCATCGATGTGTCGGATGATACATAAGTTACATACCAGCTCTCAGCAGATGGCATCGCGCGCCTGCCCCCCCCCCCCCCGCCCTCAAAAAAAAAAGTTAAACGCTGATTGGCATTTTTTGGTTTGTCTATTGCTTGAGCTCTGCCGCGGCCGGTAGCCACAAGGCATGCAGGATGGCGCGTGCATGGCACGTCCGCGGCCTCCGTCGTTGCTACTAGTATATACTTGATGTGATGTTTCGATGATGATCGGACGTGGACCCGGACGTTTGAACTCCGGATCCGGCGCTGGGAACAATATGCATGCTCTCTATAGCCTTCCCAGCTTTTGAAGCTTGAAACTTGAAACTTCAGGCTTGAAGCTTTGAAGTTTGAAGCTTGACGTTCCAGTTCCAAACGCGCACCCGCATCTATGATCAATTTATCATCCACTCCCCACTCTCAGCCGTCCAGCGCGCAACCCGATCATCCAGGGCATCCAAGGCGAGCCAGCCACCGACTCCAAACACATAAAGAAAGGAAACGAAACCCTCGAAAAAAAAAAAACTTCTTTCATTTCATTCATTCATTATCCGACCGACCGACCGACCGACCGACGCAGTCCAGTCCGGTCGTCGGCTCTATACCACCCGCCCGACAGCAATTATGTACACAGCCTCGTGCGCAGCGCACGAAAAAACGAACCGCTCCGTCGTCGTCGGCGGCGGCGGCAGCGGCAGCAACAGTAGAGGAGGAGGAGGAGGAGGAGGCGGAGGAGGAGGAAAACAAAGGAGAACACATTATTATCATCGTCATCAACAGAGCGCGAGAGAGAAGGACGCGGCGGCGGCAGCAGCAGGGAACGAGAACGAGAACGAGAACGAGAACGAAAACGGGGACGGCTTCCAAGGAGGACGCGCCGGCAGGTGTCCATATATGTCCAGTGTAAAGTGCGGACGGAAGGACGGCAGACGGAGGGAAAAGAGCGGGCGCGAGGACGAGGCGGCCCGGTGCGAGCGACGGCGGCGGCGGAGGCGGCGGAGGACGGGGAGAGTGGTATCAGGCCAGCGCTGCTGCTGCACGTCGTAGGCAGGGTCCGGGAGGAGCCGCGAGTCGCGGCGAACGGCGGGACGCGTCGACCACACCAGGCGTAAGGGTGCAAGGAGGGAGAGAGGGAGGGAGGGAGGGGGAGGAGGAAGGTCCAAGGAGTTGGGCTAGGGAGCGGACGGTCGCCGCAGCGCAAACGCAAAGCGTCGCTGCGTGCGAGTCGGGGGAGGGGGGGGGCGAAGGGCAGTCGGGCTCAAAGCTCCGCGCATGGCGTGTAGAGCATATACACGAAGGGGTATACCGTGGTGCCATCTGCCAGGACGGCCTGCAAGCTCGACGAGCAGGTAAGTAGCGGGACGGGGGCGAAGTCGAAGCGCGCCAAGAGCCAAGATTCTTGCTATGGCGCTGCCGCCGCCGCCGCCGCAGCGGGCTCCACGCTGTGGCTGACGGCCACGCTGGGGAGGACGTCCTTGTCGAGGAACGCGGGGTGCGCGTACAGCTCGCCGTACACGTTCATGTGGATCTCGACCATCTTCGCAGCGCGCTGGGAGATGTGCTTGATCTCCGCCCCGAGCGGCTCGAGCCCGCTCGACGACGACGACGACGACGATGAGTCTTTTGGCGGCTCTGCCGGTGCAGATGCAGCGACAGGCCCATCCGTAGAGCCCGCGGCCGTCGCGGGGGCAGATGGCTGAGCGGGGAGGTGCTGAGCGAGGATGATCGCAAGGACGGCCTCCTCGACGCGATCCCGCAGGCGCTTCCTGCACAGCACGCTGAACGGCGACCCGTGCCGGAGGTTCGCCTCCGTCCACCCCAGTGCGAACTTCACGACCTGCATGTCCGGCGCGCGCAGCGTCCGCTCCCCGTCCGCGTCTGCGTTGGCCTTGGAGGCGGCGAGCGAGCCCCCGCCGGCGACGCGCGGTTCGGATGCGTGCATCGCAACCTGGAGCGCGACGTCCTCGATCTCCACGCGCCACTTGCGAAGCTCAGCCTCGCGGTCTCGTTCGTGCCTGCTTGACGGCCCAGACGCCGGACTGGACGACGGCCCTGCTGGTGCTGGTGCTGGCGCGGCGGCTGCGGCGGCCGCTGCCGCTGAGCTCCTGCTGCTCCCGAGACTGCACGCACCGGGACGGCGACCTTGCATGAAGCACAGACCAGGGTGCGCGGGCCCGATCTCCCAGATCTCCTTCTTGAGGCGCGAAAGAGTGTCGGGGGCGACGGCGTCCGCGCGCGCCCGCGGATGCGGCTCGCGGTTCAGGGGAGAGTGCACGAGCTGCCGGTACATCATGAGCAGCATGTACAGCGCGGTGAAGTCCGCCGCGTCCGTGTGCAGCGTGCCGAAGCGGCCGTAGTCGAGGTAGAACGTCTCGGGGTACCCGGTGTAGTACGTGGCGTGGCTGCTGCTCGAGGGATGCGCTCGCGAGGAGGGGCGGGTGGACGAAGAGGAGGGCGTGGGGGTCTCGGAGACAGTGGTGGTAGGCGTCGACTGCGAGGACGACGGGGGAGAGGACGTCCCGGGCGGAGGCGGGTCGAAGATGAGGTTCACTGTGGCCTTTACCACGGCCATGAGAGCCTGGGTCTGACGAGACGAGCTTTGGAACAGCTGCGATTGCGCACAGCTGCCGCTGCTGAGCTCCTTCCACGCCGCACCCAGCCACTCGCGTGTGGTGTGAATCGTGCGGCGCGCATTATGTCGCTCGTCCGAGAAGATCTGCACCTCGTATTCGCCAGACGTCCTGACCAGGTACGGCCGCAGGGTCTGAAGCTGATGGTTGGCGACGTCCTGTGGGGAGAGACTGATCAGGCATGGGGAGGGCGTGGGGGAGATGCGATCAGCCACCCACCAGCTTCATCAACTCCATGATCTCAAAGCACATCCTGATCGCGCGTACCGCGTCGAGCTTCCTGCCGTTCCCACCAGGCGCGCACGAGCGTGCGAGGGAGACCATCTGGTCGACCGCGGTGTCGCGCATGGGCGCGCAATGGCGCCGAATGATGTCTCCTATCACCTGGAACAGGCCGGAGGGGTCGAACAGCCCATGGCTGATCTCCTGCAAGATGAGATCCGGGTCCAAATGCTGCCGTAGGAGCGCGATGTGCACCAGGTTCTGCTGGAACTGCGGATGCTGTTGGGCGGGCGGGAACAGCAGCTCTGGGGGGCGCAGGGTGGGCGCGCGGGGGGGCTGAATGATCGAGATGAGAACCTCGAGCAGCTCTGTCAGGAGGGGGTGTATGCGCGAGGGCGTGCGCACGGTCGCAAGGTGCCCGGGGAAATACCTGATGGTGGGCTTTTCGGGGGCCTTTTGAGCCGTTTCGCAGGCACAGCGGAGCACGGCGGGTTTTCCGTGGACGTCTATGGTGGTGCATGTGCAGCCGGTCTCCAGCTCGCGCACGATCGTGAGCCAGTAATGGTCTGCAAGATCACGCTTCCGCCGGCTGGAGGTGGGACGGAACTGGAGTCCGGAATCGAAGAGCAAGTCATGGCCTGGAAGAAAAGACAGGGATGGGATGAGGATCGTGTAGGTAGATGAGGATGAAAGGGCGACTGACGGAGCTGGGGGTTGCGGAGGATCGCGTCAAGGTCTAGTTCTTTGAGCGTCTCTCTGTTTATAGGGGGTTGGTGTGGGGGTATATGCGGCGAAAGCGAACACGGGTCGATGGGGGAGACGGGGGCCGAGTGGGACTTTGCGGAGGAGGCAGGCAGCCTCGGAGGGCGCAACAAAGAGCCGCTGCTGGGCCCGGGCTCGGTGGCGGAGACAATACCGGTGTCGCGAGTTTCGCCCGCGCGGCGGCGGCGCTGGGTGGTGCGTGGCGACGGACGCTGGGGCCTGCGTGCGCGCGACGATGAGGCCTGTGAGGAAGCGGGGATTTCGATGCGAAGGCGTTTGGCGGAGGGCTGGCCTTCGCGGTGGGTGGGGATGAAGACAGCGGGGGTGGGGGAGGCGGAGGAGGAGGAGGAGGAGGAGGGGGACTGTGGCCAGGGAGTGATGGTCATACCTTGGCTGGTACGGGCGAGCATCCAGGCCGAGCTGGAGGGGCCGTTTGGGGAGTCTGCTGGTCTGCGGGGGGTCATGTTGATGTCGATGCGGATGGCGTCGGTGTTGGTGGGGGGGTCGGGGAGAGGGGCGGGCTGGGGGACCTGGCTGTGGTCGTCCTGGTCTGCCTTGCGTTTGCGGTTGATGGTGTGGCAGGGATGGCGGGCGTCATGTGCGAGGTTGTCCATGCCAGAGGGCGGGGGGTCGGGAGTCGCGGGGGGGCGGGGGCGGGGGAAGAGATGGAGGGCAGCGGAGGATGAGGGCGGGCATATTTAGGGAGGCGAGGAGGAACGCGTGGTAGGAGCCCGCTTGGGCGACACGCTGCCATACGCCCATGCCCCTGCCTGCAGTGCCTTTCCCCTCCTCCTCTCTCTCTCTCTCTCTCTTTGTTTCTGTCACCCCGGCGTTGCCATCCCAGGCCGTCGTCTGCACACGCACTGGCACTGGCACTGGCACTGGCACTGGCCGCCGCCGCCGCCGTGCACATGAGCCTGAGCCCGCCTGAACAAAATAGAGAGGGCGCTTGTGTGTGAGACTCCGGCGGGTGGTGCCCAAAGCGGCAGGTGGGCGCGGACCGTCCGAGTCGGTTCTCCCACATGGACCCACTCCCGCGTCTGCGCAGACAGCAAGCACTCGCAGTCGCAGACGGACCCTCGCCTGCTTATCCAGACACGACGGCGTGCCCATTCACGCTGTCGAATCGGGCACATTCCACATATGTTTTCCCTGCTTCACACGTTCAGACCGCACCATCACCACGTTGGGCGGACGAGGAGCGGTCTGCGCTCAGTCTCTCGCTCGCCCTGCGAGTGTGTGCTCCCCGCGAGTACGTAAGGGGAGAATCAGATGGTCTCCGGCTTTGCTCTCTCGAGGCCGTCCTCTCGCTCGCCCCGTCCTTCTCCGGCCTCGCCTTTAGCCACCGCCAGCCTCGCTCAATATTGGCCCTTTCTGCGTGCGACTCATGCATTGCTGCCCTGTGTGCCGTCCCATGCCCTCTCCCGCCCATAGCATACCTATCTCCGCATCAATCCGTCCCCCGCCTCCCCCAGATCTGAACACACAATCACCCTCCTCAGCTCCCACGCGACCCATCTCGCGCAGGCCAATCTTTCATTTCAGACGGCCTAGCGCCCGCACGAGGCCTTCTCCCCTCTTGTCTTTCCAAACACACTTCATTTCCCCGGTCGGCGGTCCGGCGATGGCCCTATTACGGGACTTTCCATCTTGATCCATCGGTCTGAGCTCCTCCAGCACTAGTCAGTAGTAGTGGCACCACCGCCTGTGTCTGCTGCCATCCGAAGCCTGCACGGCATCTACTATCGCGCGCTGGTAGCACGCCTCCGCCACCAAAAGTGCCGCAAGCCTGCTGCCAGCCCGCTCTGTCCGCCCTCTCCGCATCACCCTACCGTGCGCGCCCCGGACGCGTCGTATGCGCTGCGCACGTTGCGACCGTCCCCGGCCAATGCGACTGCGTCCACAGCACGTCTCAATGGCCCCATCGTCTCCGTACACGCGATTGCCGCTCCTGTACGGGCCCGAATCCAGCGAGCACGATCTTCTTACTGCTCGGGCTGCGCCCCTGTGTCATCGTACTCATCAGGCCGGAGATATCCACATCCGCCCTATTATGCCACACATACCCAGCGACGTCGCCCTGCAAGCACCAAGTCGAGCCGGGATCCAGGGGCCTCGCGGAGGTGCCGTGATCGCCCCATCCCATCTTGTCCGACCATCCACATTCCATCTGCCCCATCGACCGCCGTGGCAGCGGTCAGTCGTGCTGACTGAATGGCCAATGCCGCACGGCGGCGTGGAAGCTCAGCGCAAGCCCACACTCGTACTGGCCCCGTCTTGTTGAACACGATCTCCTGCGCCCAACGTGATGCACAACCGATGATGGGTGCATGAACGGCGACTGGTGGTGAAGTGAATGCACGAAGCCGACGAAGCACCGCCGCGCCGGCCGGCATTCTCGTTGCAGACCGTGCCTCCCGCCGCGGCCGCTTCTGCGCACGGCAGCCGCTGCCCCGCTAGCACCCCCCACTACTGTAGCACCACATCCTCGCTCGCTCGCAGCAGCAGCTTCCGACTTCGCAAGCATCGAATCCGAAACTGGCTCCGGAACCTGCGTCCTGGGTCCTCGCCCGTTGCCGGACATCCCCACCGCCACGGTGCGTGCGCATCTGTATGACCATATTATGCACCTGGCGCGCCGCCGCGTTACGGTTTCACTTCGACGCTTCAGATGCCCTTAATGCCAATGCCAACGCACCCCGCACGCCGTTTCACGCTCCGCCAGCCCAAGGCCCGACGCAGACTCCGAGAAGGCCAGGCCGCGCGTCCCATCATCATCGTCGGGCGTCCTGTACCCATCAAGTCCCAGCTGTCGACCGTGCCCCGTCCGAACCGAAACACAGACTCGGACGCAAGTCTGGCTGTCCGACTCCGACTCGCACCATCGCAGCTCTCTCTCTCACACACACACAGGGGGGGCGTCACGACAGACACCCGGTCCTCACGCTCCCGGGAGGGACCGCTCGGGCGCTCGCCCGCCCTCCTCTTCCCTGGGTATCATCAGAGACTCTACCCCATACTCGAGTATCATCACACACCCTACCGCCTTCTGACCCTCCAGCTCGAGAGGCAGGCAGGCAGGCAGGCAGGGCCAGCCCCCGGATCCGGATCTCTCGCGAGGCGGCTCAGCGCTCAGACGCCCGCCTTCCTTCTTCCTTCGTACGACACCGAGCACCGAGCACCGAGGCGGCTGCCTGGCTCGCAGCCCCCCCAGGACCGTATCCGACGTCCCGGTCCTGCGCGCCCGTGACCCGCAGGGCCCTGACGCCGACGGCGGCGCGCGTCGACCATCATCAGCGAGCATCCCTGGTGGCTGCGTGATGTACTCATCAGCCTCGCCGCCGCCGCCGCCGCCGCCGTCGCACCTGGATTTAGCCAGGTTCGGGGCTTCTGGCATCTCAATCGCTATCGCGAGTCGTAAAGTTCGATGTTCGATGTTCGATGTTGAGCGTTCGGCTTCGACTCCGAGCGGAACAGATGAACACTGGGCAGCACGCTCCAGCTGTTCCTGCATGGCGCGCCAGCGCGATCTGCCTTTGCAGTCGCGATATGGCTCGTTGACAGGCGCGCTCCAGCGCAAACCTGGAGCGGCGGCAACGACGACGACGACGACGACGATGCGCAGGGTCCATCCGGCGGACACACAACACATCTTGCTATCAGTATAGGAGCCAGACCCGCGGCGCTGGCCGCTGGGGCCATCAACGGCCCCCATCCGGCGGCACGCGAGCCACCCCCCCCCCCCCCGGGGAGGGGGAGGGCACGCTTTGCGTCCGGGGGAGCCACACCCGGGAGTTTTGCTGCCAGGTCAGTTGTGCAAAGTTCGCAGGCGCAGGGCAATCGATCTCATCGCTCGGTGCCTCCCGCCGCCCTGCGCAATGGCAGCAAGATGACACTGCGCGGCCGGTTGGGGTATGGCCCTCGCGCGGTGCGGGCCACACTGCGCATGCGCGTACGACAGGAGCTAGCTTCCAGCTGGGGGGCGGAAGTGCGGAGGACCCGGGGCCCCCGCGGTCCTGTGTCACTCCAGGCGCAGGGATCCCGTGGCCGGATCGCGGCGAGCACGGTGTGTGGATCCAGTCCGGGACGAGTGGAACGGTGCTGCTGGGCGTAGTACGTACCCACAGATCGCTCACGAGTACATCCTGCTTGTCGGACGCGCGGGCGCGCGCGTGTGTGTGTGTGTGTGTTCGGGTACGTACCGGGGTAGCAGCCGCCATCGATGTGGACACGGACGGTGCACACGCGTGCGGAGAGACAATGGACTAGTCGAACGCAAACTCTCCCGGATGGATCCAAGTGCAGCGTGGCGCGCCACTGACGACTGCGAGCAGCACCCAGCGGGGTGTGTGGGCCCACTCCCGTCGGCGGACGAGACCGGTAGGGTTTGCTCGACTCGAGCCTGCGATTCCACGCTGATTCGGACTTGATTGCGCCTTTTGGGCGGGCGAGCATCAGCCCCGGGACGACCCCGGTGTGCCGGCGAGGCGTGGCTGCGCGAGAGGCTTTCTATGTATACGGTGTGCAGCCTCCTGCCAGGGCCTCCGTCCCGCCCAGCCAGAGCCCTCGCCGCTCAGAACCAGCCCGACGGACCCCACGGGACGCGGCCACGTCGTCATCGCCGCTGCCCGCTATAGCTACAGAGATGCCCCCCGCATCCGGCCTGCGCGCGCAGCCTGGCCGCGCTGTCAAGCAAGATCAAGCATAAGACGCGCGATCTCGCCTCCCACCGGAATCTCATCGCGGACATCTGCCACCCGGCAGGTGCACACTGCAAGCCTGCTAATAGGGCACCTGCGCCGCGGATGGATGCGTCCGTGGGAGCCCGCACTCCTTGAGAGGCCGGCGCGTTGTGCGATCGCGTTCGGAGTCGGAGATGCATCGATGGCCACCACAAGACGTCGCGATCGCGAGTTGTCCAGCGCGTTGCGAACTAGCACTCATGATGCATGATGCATGATGTCTCCGGCGACGTCCGAGTCGCGCGCGCGCGCGCGAGGTACGAGATCTTGTCCTCGTCCTCATCCCCGTCCTTGTCCCTCTCCACGTCCAGTGATTGTCTAGATCTGCCATTTGCTTCCGCGAGCGTTTCGACGCGCAGGTGGGTGGGCCGCCGGGCTCGCACCGCCGCTGCCGCCGCCGCCGACGGTCCAGACGTCTTGTCCCGGCAAGCTATCCGTGTCATTCACTCGAACCACACCCCAGGGAACACGTCAAAAACGCACCGCCGACCGCGCCCGAGCTCCCCGAACCGTCGGAGCATGGGCCCAAGGCTATCGTACGCCATGACATCAGCCCAGCGATGTCAATGCTAGCCCCTTTGAACACATACACACACACACACCCGCGCCAGGAAGTCGCCGGCCGCCCAGGCCAGTGCGCCCCCTGCGCAAAGCCAAACAATTGCCGCCATCCCGTCCCCCCGGGCTCGCCCCGCCTTATTTGTGGGTCCAGGATATCCAGCGAGAAGACAGACGCCGAGTCGTCCGTACTGGCACGGCGCAGCGTCCCGTCTCGGACGGACCGCGCCGGCTCGTGGTACCTGCATGCGAAGGAGGTGTGCTGCGCTGTGGCGAGCCCTCCTTGTTTCCGTCGTGAAAGGGCTTGTTGCGCCGCCGGGTTCGCGCCTGACGTCCCGGACAAAAGTGCAGCACTTTGTGACCTTTGGA
This sequence comes from Trametes gibbosa, assembly GCA_022606055.1. Classification (NCBI taxonomy): domain Eukaryota; kingdom Fungi; phylum Basidiomycota; class Agaricomycetes; order Polyporales; family Polyporaceae; genus Trametes; species Trametes gibbosa. Next base: position 157,521 of record JABYQJ010000037.1, on the reverse strand, counting down.
CGCTCCCTAGGATCCGCTAGGCCGCGCTGGGCGGCTCGCAGCTCGCCCGACGCTGCTGCCGCTGCTGCTCCTGCTATAACCCCCGGCCGCGCGATCGGTTCATCCGACGCGTCTGGCGTCGTGCGTGCCGCAACGCTATCCCCCCGGCATCGGGGGGCTTCTCGCACCAGCAGCACTCGTTCCGTCGGCGACGGGCCCTTCCGTGCTGCTCGCCCTCCCTCCTCCCGAACCTTGAGCTTCGCCCCTTCGCGACTTCCCTCCCACCCGCGGGTGCGAGGCTGCAAGCTGCAAGCTGTACCTACCGCGGCTGGTACGGCGGTCCCGCAAGCCCCGTTTTCATAGATCGGAGCACGTCCCGGGACGGCTCACGAAGCCGCTCTCGAGGCCGTCCATGCGCCGCCCCTAGACGTCGCGGCGAGGGCCATGAAGACGCTTCGTGCCGCCCACCGTTCGACGGGGGGTGAGCCCACTCCCGCGTCAGCGAACTGCTGTCGCCGACAGTGCCGCTCAGCCCTCCTCCCTTGCGGCGCACACAAGGGCTATGAAGTTCGCCGCTGGTCTGCGTGCAGTCGACGGGTCTACAGGCATCCCTCTCCGCGGGCCAGCGGGGCGCGCGCCATGGAACCGGGGCTGGACCTACCGCCGCCGCCGCCGCCGTGCCGCCCTGTCAGTGCTGCTCATGCTCGTGTCCGAAGGCGAAGCGCGCCTCTCACGACGAGCTTCTCCAGCCTTACGAGCACTGGCAGGCGAGCCGTCCTGGGCTCTCAGCTGGGCCTCGGCAGGGCCACGGTGGTACGACACTTTCCCGCCTGTTTGTTGGTGCGTCGTCTTTGGGACGAACGACTGCGCTGCGCTGCGTCCCTCCGGAAACTCCTACCGGCGAGGAGCATGGCGTTACCCCCCCCCTCCTTCCCCCCCCCCCCCCCCACCTGCCGTGCGTTGTGCGCTTCGGCCGAGGATCCCGCGGTGCAGTACGCCTCCCGGACGGGCAAGCAGGCAGAAAGCCAGACAGGCAGGTAGACTTGGGTCCCGGGCTGCGTGTGGGCCCTGTACGTACATCCCCGTGCGCGGAGGGGAGATAGCCAGGTTCTCGCGGAGTGCGTGGCCCGTCGAAGCGCGAACGACGCAGCCGGCCTAGCGAACTGGTGGGGGAGGGGGGCAGGCAGGCGACGATGCTCGCCGGTCTGGCCCCCAGAACCCCAGTGGACATTGCAGTCGTCCACGTCCCCCCTCCCCCCCCCCCGCGCCTACTAGCCGGTGGTGGGTGCGGAGGGAGGGAGATGGGCACAAGCCCGCGCATGTTCAGCCAGAACTCAGAAGGCGCGGACATGAACCTGCCGTCGCGACGTGGGAGAGCAAGGACGCACCGGGGCCCAGGTCGGCGAGGCCAATCTCCGCGTATGTTATCTTCGTCTGCCCGGGACGGTCGAGCGCGCGTCGCTGGGAGCTGAACGTCGAACGTCGGGCCCAGCTCCAGCAACATCGTGCGCACGTGTGTCGGACGGGGACGACTGCGGGCAGGTGGACGGAGGGGCCCGTCCGCCCAACAAGCTTGCACAGCGTCCGTGTGGCGCAGCACGCGAAGCTTCGCTCTCCTCTGCTCGCTTCGTCTGGGCGTCCGGCCGCGGCCCAGGGGTCCTGGATATCCGGATATCCAGGGCACCACGACGCCACGACGCGGGGTGGGCAGCTGGAGTCTTGACGTCACGGCGCGGCCGCGGATATCGTCACCGGCACGCGCGTTGTGGGAACGGTACAGATAGACGCGAGAGCAGAACGTGTTCGCATCGTGATCAGGACAAACCGGCGAGTCTATCGTCCACGCGCCTGCACGGCGGGACAGAACCACCACGCCCGTCGCTCGAGGACGCTATCGTACGACGTTGCGCGCGCGCGCGCGCGACGGCCTGGCTGACAAAGGGAACGTTGGGACGTCTGCATCATGCTGAATGTATGTACAAGTATACGTATACGCGCCAGAGTTCGTAATGCCGTTGTCTCCCTGCACGCCTTCCTCTGACAATGTCCGTGGGTGCGATGCGCGCCGGCGTCATGCCTTATGCGTCGTCGACGAGCTTGTTCTCTGCAGAGCTGTCTGGCTTGACGTCCTCCGTCGCCTTCCGCGCCTTCCGTCCGTAGAACTCGGCGATGATCTTGGGGCTGATACGGTTAAGTTGCTCCTTCGGGAAGATGCGCAGGAGGGACCAGGCCAGGTCGAGCGAGTCGAAGATGGTCCTGCTCTCGTACGCGCCTGTAGGTCCGATCGGCCACGCAGACAGAGGCGCACAAGAGATAAGGCGAGGTAAGGTGAGTGTGCGGAAGCATCGAGGAAGTTGAGGTGCACATACCCTGGCCCACGAACTGCTTCTCAAACTTGTCGAGGAACTCGAGTGCGAGTTTGTCTTCAGGGGAGAGCGCCTCCTCACCTACGACGGCCTTCATGGCCGCTGCGTCGCGTCCGATAGCATACTTGGCGTACTGCATGGTTCGTACTTCACGTCAGCAGACCGTATCATGGTATCCTGCATGCAGATACATACCAGCTGGTTGGAGACGTCACCGTGGTCTTTCCGCGTCAGCTTTTCACCGATAGCGCTCTTCATGAGACGGGACAGCGAGGGCAGCACATTGATCGGTGGGTATATTTGCCTGTTGTACAGCTGACGATCGATGAAGATCTGGCCCTCAGTGATGTACCCGGTGAGATCGGGAATTGGATGCGTGATATCTGGGGAGGCAACCCCCAAGAGCAGAGCAGAAGTAATGCAGCCGCGTCGGTCAATTCAGTTTGTGCCCTGGCATAATGAACAAAAGATGGGACTGGGCCCGACACGCACCGTCATTGGGCATGGTGAGGATGGGGATTTGGGTGATCGAGCCGTTACGACCCTCCACGCGACCTGCACGTTCATAGATTGTGGACAAATCCGTGTACATGTATCCAGGGTATCCACGACGCCCTGGAACTTCCTCGCGAGCGGCCGAGACCTATGTTCCACACAGAAAGGTAAGTAAGCTTCCCTAGCAAACGCGAGGAAAGAATAACTCGCCTCACGCAGGGCGTCCGCATATGATGACATGTCAGTCAAGATAACGAGCACATGCTTCTCGAGCTGGTAGGCATAGTACTCTGCAGTGGTGAGAGCCAGTCGAGGCGTGATGATACGTTCGATCGTGGGGTCATTTGCCAGGTTGAGGAATAGCGTTACACGATCGAGACTGCCGTTCTCCTCGAAGTCTTGCTTGAAGAAGCGAGCGGTTTCCATGTTGACACCCATTGCTGCGAACACGACCGAGAAGTTGTCCTCGTGACCGTCGTGCACATCCTTCGTGGGACCCTTCACCAGGCCAGCTTGCCGTACAATTTGCGCAGCAATCTGTGGCACGACAGAGTAAGTCCGCATGCCTCGAAACTGTGGGGGTGCTCATGTACCTCGTTGTGCGGTAAACCGGCTGCAGAGAAGATCGGGATTTTCTGACCACGTGCGATCGAGTTCATGACATCAATAGTTGAGATACCAGTCTGAATCATTTCCTCAGGGTATATACGGGAGAATGGATTGATGGGGGAGCCTAAAAGCAGAGTGTAAGAGTGTCTGCCGGGCTGTTGGACGAAACAAACAAGACGAACCGTTGATGTCCAGGTAGTCCTCCGCGAACACCTTCGGACCGTTGTCAATGGGCTGACCAGATCCGTTGAAGATACGTCCCAGCATGTCTTCTGCCACGGGCAGTTTCATGCTGCTGCCGGTGAATTCCACATGTGTCGCCTTCACATCGACGCCGGACGTGCCCTCGAAGACTTGAACGATAGCCTTCTTCCCCTGAACTTCCAGGACCTGACCGCCACGCTTTGTACCGTCCGGAAGGGTCAATTGCACGATTTCGTTGTAAGACGGGAACTAAAGCGCCAGATAAATACCCAACCGATAGTGCACAGCAGAGAGAAGACGGACCTTGACGTTATCCAACACGACTAGTGGACTACGCGCTCCCCAATGAGCATCTCACAAGCATAAAATCGATAGTATACATTACCCGTTGACCGCCGACACCGTGCGGTAGTCTGTACGTTCTCGTTTAGTATTCTACCGCCTGTACTCCCGCTCTCCGAGATCCTCACCAAGATGCGGCTTCACCGTGTATTCGCGCGTTACTGCAGCGGCATTGATGTTCGCAAGCTCGCGATCGCTGAGGCGTGGACTTGCGGCCATAGTGGTGGTCGTGAGCGGTGGTGGAAGGAGGAAAGACAGGACTTTAGGGCTTTCGATACAGTGAGTATTGACGTCCGGCCCAGCGGTTACGACATCATAGGCGCCCATATCCGCGGAGCGAAATGATTCTGACTTTCCCACGCTTCATATCTGTCGCACTCAGGCACAGAGGTGTCTCGACATACAACTTCTTGGTCGCGATACATTGAGACCTCCATACGCACACAAGTTTCACATATCATACAGGGAATATTCATGACTACAACACGTGCGACTGAGCCAACAAGTCTATGCAGCGTTTAGCCGCATTTTCCACCATAGCTTTCTCCTTCGACGACCTACAAAAAACGAAAATATCAACCTGGAGTTAACTTGTACAGCGGACAAGACGCACCATTCTGTCTCCAACAGGATTTCCTCAACGCTGTCCGTTTCCATCCCAATGTCTTTGCTGGAGAGAACAAGAAACAGGTATTCTGCAGTGTCCGCGCGAACCTGATATAAAGAAAATCAGATCAGATGCTCCCGAATCAATTGAAATCGCCGGAGCGTACTCGAGGGTATTGATGGTTGAGATAGTGTATAAGCTGGCCGATACATTGGCCTCGAAGCTCGGCCATGGCCAGCAAGTTGATAAGACTGCAATCGATCAGTGAGCGGTCGTGTTCCGAGCGGTTCAGCTTACCACCGCATAGAAACGCTTATACGCTGTGGGTTCTTCAAGCGAGGTACGTTCCTGGTGACAAGGGACAACAAAGAGCATAGCCTAGACAAAGAATATATAATAAGTTGAGTCTCCATTAGAATTATAAGATACCGTACGTCCGCAAGCCATCAGGATCCTGGGGTAAATGTTCGAAAGCATCGGCCTCAAGCAAGATGTTGACTGTCTGCAACACTGGAATAACGACGTTGTTTGATCCCACGTTCTTTTCAGCCTGAGCAAGAAGATCACGACATAGGCCGCGTTGATCGTAGTGATCAGGTACGTCTGTCGAGATAGGTAGTCGAAGCGCGTATTCAACAAGTGCGGATGCCACCGGTCGTTGCTGTGAAATGCGTGAGCGTACATTGCCCAACGCAAAGATTTTGGCCTACCGTGCTATCTGTTTTTGTGCTTGTGCTGAGGATGATGCCAGCAAGAAGTTCCTTGCGGTAGCGTTCTATGTCCATCAGTTGCACAGCGCGAGGGAAGAGCCAGGTCCCAACGCTCCACCCAAGCGATTCCTTGTCACTGCGCATGCGACTGATATCAGAAATGTGAGTTTAGTGCGATATGTGATCCTGCTTGCCTGAGGAACAGCTCTCTCATTCTCTCCTGCCCGTGTATCTTCCAGCGATATGAATCGTCCACGGCAGGAAGCGGGAGAAGCAGCAGGGCAATGAAGCTGTCACCCGCCTGTTGCCTGACGTTGTCAAGCCTCTCCACGCCTTGCTTGAGTATGCCGCTGACCGCGCTGTGGTATCGTTCCGGGGAAAGGTAGTCTGAGAACACAGGGAGATGGGGAGCATACGTGAAGAGTGTCTGGATGAATGATGCGAGTCCCTTCACGCATGCAATGCGCACCCAGGAGCCAACGTCCCCACGCTCGTCACTCGTGTAGTCGGTCAAGCCGTCTAAGAGAGCGTCAGTCATCCTGCAGACAATTTCTGCCGATACTTCTGATCATCGCTGAGTAAGGGTAAACGATGCACGATTCGATGCACTGACTGTTAAACAGGTCCCGGGAGACATTGGTAAGAATCTGCGGCATGGACTCGAAAGCATTTCTTCTGGCCTCGACGTTCTTGCTTCCGCTCTATGCATGCCGTCAATTGACGTCCATAAGACTGCCATAACATGAGCACGCCTTACCTCACGGTCGACCATGCGTAGCAAGCACCTTACCGCCGCCTCAATACCATGAGGATGCGCTTTGTAATCCAGCACGCCAAGGACCCTCGCCAAACTTTGCTGCATTTCTGGACTGCCTGCCTCAAAGTCACTAATGAGGCGGTTCACCACGGCGGAGCAGTCCACCAGCCGACTAACGGCTGCAAGAGCGGCCGCAGCGGCTTCCTGCACCGCAACGCTCCTGCTCTTCAGACCCGAGTCCACGACGTTTCGCCAGTGAGGAACAGTGCTCTGAGCATGTTGTGTCTCAGGAAACGTTATACTAGTGGATATGAGCCGACATGCAGCTTCAGCGATGAGATCCTGACGCTGCGACTGAATGGTCCGCAGGGGTACTGTGGAGAGACTCGCGAAGACCTGGGTGGGCATGAGCTCAAAAGGTCCGAAGCAAGCAGAAAAAGACTCACCTGGCGCCGCTCCGGCTCATACCCTTGGGAAATGCCAAAAGCTGTTGCTAATTCCGTTAGAGCGAGAAGTCCGCCATGGATATCACTCGAATCAGGCATCCCGAGAAGTTTTGCCTGTGGAGATGTAAACATGAAACTGTACGAGCGACATGTGAAATTTCCTACTGCTCGCGAAATCATCTCGGGTCCTAGACGAGGGAGGTCCAGTTCACAAATTGCACGTAGAGATTGAGCACCGATTTGCCGCATAGCGGGGTCCCAGTGACGGAGCGTCACAGATAGGAGATGGTCTATCAAAAAGGCACGGTATTCCTCATGTCTGCGTGCTTGTGAGCCACGGAGTGCGTAAGTGGAAATAAGACTTACTCTGCAACCTCCGGTGCTGCCGTCAAGAACGCATTCTTTCGGATGCCGACCGCGTAGAAGTCCGTTTTGCGCAGGACATCGATCCCATGCGGGAACAGGCTCTGCAGTCGTCGTGAGGTTCACATTCGGTGAGCCACACCACGTTACTCACCGTGCGACCAACATACTCTTGGAAGGCCGCGCTGGCGGCGCGACGTATGTGGATCTCGCGATCGAAAACTGCGACAGTAACGAGATGCCTGGCCAGCTCGAGGGCGTGAGGCCTCAACGCTTCGGCGCTCTGTGCACGGGACAACGACCACAGGACGTAAGACGCAGCATCGCGGACGTTCGAACCGATCGAATGCGCGCCCTTGCGTATATCGAAGTAGACGGCCTACTTGTTCGTCAGCCCTTGCAACAGCATTCTCGGCCGGAGCGGGAGACGCTGACCTTATGAAGCCACACAATGAGTTCTGTAAGGCGTTCGTCTGGGACGAGACCCCGTCTTGCCATCTCGGCGCACGCCAAACATGCGCCGTGCCATGTGCTTTCCGCGATGCTCGGCATATCATAGATGCTCGCAACCGCAATGGAGTGAATGGAAAACAGCTGGAAGACCTGGTCTAGAACCTGCTCTGCGAAGTCCGCGGGCAGCCGCTCGCAGATCCTTGCTATACCCTTGGCTGCGGAGTAGCGCACGATGGTATCCTAAGCACCGAAGCCGTCAGCTTTGCGCCCCGCGAGTGAATTACAGCGATAAGGACGGGCCTTATCGCGGAGGGACTTGAACAGTTCCTCCAGTACCCCCTCGACCTCTTCCGGGACGTCGAAATCCTCTTCATTGTTGCCTTCGTCATCCGAACTTCCGATGGATGCCAACGCACGACCTTCACGGAACTAGTAATAAGCAACGATTCACCATTGCTTCAATGTAGAATATACCTTTGGCTCGGAGTCTCCGTGTTTTCGCGGGAAGAAGTCGTATCACAACTCGAGATATGAGTTTGGTGCGCAGCTTCCGGATCACTGTGTTTCCCATGAGGACCTTGTTGCCTTGTAGAACGTTGGTTATGTGAAGGAGCGCATCCTTTTGCGCATGGACCTGCTCAGCAACGCCCAACTTGGTGACCTCGCATGCGACACGCAGAACTCCCATGCCCTATGCAATGCCTATCATCAGGCAACAGCCTTCGATACACCCCAACAGCACACACCAAGCACGGCTCTGGGACTCCTTCAACCGTCGATGCGACGTACGCCAGGTAAGCAGGTAGCTTGAACATCATGTCCTTCCTAATGCAGGTAAGTACGTAAGTCAAGAAAACTATCAAACACTTGCCTCGTGTAAAGTCTGGAGAGCAAGAGAGCTGCGCCGTCACGATCGACGCCAGCCCGACCCAGGAAGGATTTGGCGAGATCCTCGATTCTCGATGCAGTCTCCCCCGAGCGTCCGACTTCATCAAATTGCTCCAAGTCGAAGGGAATCATGCAAACGAGTGAGAGCCACAGGAGAACGGAATAGCGCAGAGGCCATTGGTGGATGGCGTGTACTGGGCTATTCGGCGCGCTGACGTAGTCCAGGACAACGGACAGATCCGCAATCTCGTGAGGGAAGAACCTAGCTGCCACATCGTTAGTGACGTGACATAGCACCAGCAGCGTGAATACCGACTGATGGTTTTGTATCCTCTAAACTTGACGAAGTGGTACACCAACGAAGCGAGCCGGTAGATCCTCCATTCTGAAACGTGCACAGAGCTATTCGCAGCAAAGTACTTCGCATGCGCCTTCAACGTTTCTACAACAGGTGCGAAGAGCTGCTCTAGGTATTGGTCCAGAAGATACGGCTGCTCCTGGTATTTGTCAAACTAAGACAAAAAAGGTCAGCCAAGGCTACCGGAGATTGACCAACATAACCTCACGATCAAAGTGATCTTCCTATGCAAGAGAGTTTCGAGTCTTTCTCCATCTCCGACTGGGTCAGTGTACAGATCTAGTACAAGGAGCTCGTCTCTCAGAGCAAGAAATTGTTCGTGGTCCTCAAAGGTAGCATAGACCTTGCGTTCGTCGACATCATCACTTCGTACAACGTTGGCAGTCTCAACACCCTCGGCGTCCATGTTTGGAATCTATCAGATAGTTAGATGATTCAGTAGAGACAAGTTGTGGTGTAAAATGCGGCTTGGCCAACAAACCCAGGTTGAAGCAGCCTCCGTGCGATGTGTGAGCAACCACCTTGTTCAACGTCCAATGTTTGGCGCTCCTTAAACGGAACCGAGGAAATTGTTCGAAATCCCCTGGACATAGACGATTGACATGACCACGCGATCAGATACAAGATCCGGCTCCGAGCAGACCTTCCATATATGGTAACTGTTGTCGTTAAGTAGCGTCGTAGCACATTTTAGAGATTGTTCGGATTAACAGTCAAATTCTTCGACACGGTCTGCGCCAATCCAGGTGACGTGTATGCCCCAAGGTAGATGCGGCGCAATATACAAAAAAAGGTGCATGGTACACCAGTTATTCCTGCTTGGTCTCTGCCATAAGCTTGAGAACTCAGCCGAATCCCTCAAGTGTAACCCTGACGAGTCGATTCATGCCTTGATGTACCACGGTATGCGCCCCAATTCAAAATTACAATGACTAAGGGATATCATACTAACTAGGACGCTCCGCTTACCACGTTTTCAGGTGTACGTATCATAATCAGACCCACGACGCGCATTTGCCTGCGGTTCCTGTCCGGAACGGGCCTGGAACAGCGTCTGAACTGGACTCCTGTCGACAGCCTGGTTCCGAGGCTGGTTCCGATCCTGAAACCCAGTCAGTAGAGTCACTAGCTGAGTCACAAAGCATCTTAGTATGTCGCTTTGAACGCTTTGTACTTTATAGTCGGCGCTCCAAGCCTGTCTCTGGCTCGGAACCAGGAAACCAGCTCTGGTCTTTGTTCCTATCCTATTTGGGGCCAGAACCCAGGGCAATTGCGTGTCGTGACCATGACTAGTATCGTGATTATCACACATTCCTCCAGATACTACTACTTCTTCAATCGAGGCTTCTGATAATGCTCCTTCAATCTTTGTTGCCAACCTGCTGGCTGAGCTGGATGACGTCTAATGGCAACGCTATGGTGTTTGTATCGGTGCCCCGGGCCGCTTGAGAGCCATCGGGCCGCCGCGAAACCCACTTATGAGCGCCCAAAAAGTGGCCACTAAACGCCCGCTGCACATTCTCACAAGCGACGAGCTTTCCTCTACTGCCACCACTGTCTCAACGCCCGGATCTGTGGAGTTTTATTGCATAATTACGGAGGATATGGCACCAGAACAGAATGCAGAGTCAAAAATACAACGCGGGACAAAACGAAAGCGTCCTGTCGGCAAGACAGTGAAGGCACCCCCGCCCAAGCGCGAGATCCCAGTGGAGGAGCTCCTCTCGAAGAAACTGGTGTGTGCACACCTCATTGGGCTCCGCGCGATGCAAGCGCAGGCTGAGTGTACTAAGGGTGTGTAAGCATCACGGCCTGCAAGAGGTGCGCAAGGCGGCGAAGAAGGCGGCAGCGTTCGAGCTCCGGAAACTCGTAAAGAGGCTCAAGGCGGCGAGGTAGATAGCCCTTTGCCGCATTTATCTCTGTTTGTGCTCATGCGTGCGTAGAGGAGAAAAGCCCGCGAAGGCAAACGTGAAGGCGGACGATACGACAGAGCTTGAACACCAGCTGGAAGTGCTCAAGGTACCTGGGTCTTCCACGCGTGCTCCATCATACACTGTCTGATCCCCCGTTATAGCACATTGACCATGAGCCCTTCGCGAATACGGCCTTCAAGACGAAGATCCTGAAAGACAAGCTGCTATCAACACACGAAGCGATTAAGGCTGCAACCGAGAAACTCTCTGAGAACCTGGTGCAGCCCTCAGAACACGGTTGCCCTGCCGCGAAGGTGCACAGCAGGCTGCTCAGTTCGAAGACGATTGCCGATGCCGTGCACGCGGTCGTCATTTCTCTCAAGGAGATCCTAGATCCCTCGCTCGCGGCGGCGAAGGCGAAGGTGAAGGCGGCGGAGACCGAGGATGAAGAGAGTGAAGACGAAGGTGAGGATGATGATGACGAAATCAACGCGAGGCAGACGAAGGGCAAGAAAGTGCGTCTCGCAGCTCCCGATGGCTCCGACGAGCAAGGTGCAAGCGGCAGTGAGGCGGAGGTGGATGAGACAGGCTGGGAGTCTGGCACAGTGGATGGAGACGAGGACGGTGCAGGTTGGGAGTCCGGATCCGTCGACAATGACCGCGACGTTTCGTCCGACTCGGAAGAGGTTGAAGAATGGGACAGCGTGGGCGAAGAGGACAGCGGGGAAACTGTTGCCTCAGCAAGCACTCTCGCCACCGCCGCAAAGGCGCTCGCCACAGCGAAAGCAAAAGCAAAGGCAAAAGTCAAACTACCGGCGAATGAGCCGAAGGACACGCCTAAAGCGGGCGAGTCAACATTCCTCCCCTCGCTCTCTGTCGGGTTCACGCGCGGCGACTCCTCCGCGTCCGACTTCTCCGACATAGATGCGGAGGCAGACGCTGCAGACGCACCCCGGAAGAACCGGCGCGGACAGCGTGCACGCAGAATGTACGTCTGCTCTCGCTATACAACCCGTGCCCGTGCTCCCGCACATTCTCCGTCTGCCGTCTGACATATCCTCCGTGCATACAGGATCTGGGAGAAGAAGTACGGCAGAAATGCCAATCATGTGAAGAGCCAGCAGGAACAACAGCAGCATGATCAGCGCCAGCACCAGGGTCGGGGACCTAACGGCAAGGGCTCAGGACGCGACTGGGCGAAGCCCGGCGCGCGTCCCTCGCGTGGGCGAGGGGGCGCGCAGGGAGAGCGGTTCGGCAGTGGACATCCCCCGCCTCCTGTGGACGCCGGGTGGCCAAAATCGCAAGCCGGTGCAGGTCCGGGCGCGGGGAGGGGCGCAGGGGCGAGCGCGAGCGCGAGCGGGACAGGCGAGGGGAAGCTGCACCCGTCATGGGAGGCGAAGAAGAGGCTGAAGGAAAGGCTCAATCCGAGCATTGTGCCCGGGCAGGGGAAGAAGATCAAGTTCTAGCGTGCTCGCTGACAGCGCGCCGTTTGGGCGGCCCACTTGGGTACCAGTGCTAGTCGGGCAAGCAATCTATCGTGTTTAGGTGTCACCTCCATCCGGCCTTCGCAGCAGTTGCTAACATCGACGTCTCCGATAAATAATGTATCAGGGAAGTTGAATAAATTAATTGAGATATAGACGATAGATGATGCATATGTACAGGATGTGTGGATGATTCGGCAGCGCGCTCCTACAACGGCTAAACTGAAGCAAAGGATACGAAGGCGACATAGATGGTGCAAAAATAGGGTGTTATATGATACAGCATGCTACAAAAGCAACTTCCTCGACGAACCTCTATGGGGACAAAACATCGACGAACGTGCAAGGAAAACAACACAAACCCAGAGCGATAGGTCGCGACATGTATACACACATACACGGCACGTGCACGGAAGGCGAGCCTACGGCTCCTAGAGTCCGGGATGCGCAACAGATCGCGCGGAGGGAGGAAGAACATGCATCGCGGGCGCACGTTTGCGCCTACGCGCGCCGCGACGCGCAGGTGTGCCGCTTTCCGTTCCCCTTCTGCAACCGACACGCGCGCGAGCACCACATCTCACCGCACTTGGGGCAGCACGGGAAGTTCGAGCCGTTCCTGCCGCAGCTCGCGCATGGCGTGCGCACCGCGAACATCGACGTGCGCTCGAGGCCCTCGAGCACCGGGTGGAGGGACGACGACTCGGCTTTGCGCGTGAGCAGCGGGGGCGGCAGTGGCGCCATCGTGTGCACGGGGGTCGCAGGGCCGGCGGAGGACGGCGCGGTGGAGAAGTACTCTGAGCCGGTGTATGACGAGGGCGTGCGGCAGATGGAGGGGAGCGCAGGGCTCGGCGGGGCGTCGATGGGGGATGAGGCAGACTGTCGTCTGCGCGCAACGGGGCCTGGATTGGGGCGGTGCGCACGGGCTGTGGAGACACGGAGCGATGCGTGGCGCGTTGAGCGTGCTCCCGATGGCGTATGGGAGGAGGGTGCGCCAGTTGGAGAAAGGAGACTGAGTAGCCGTTCTCGAGGACTGCTAGTGGGTGCAAACGAGCCGACGAGGTCCATATGGCTGGGGGACGCGATGCGAGTCTGCACCGGGGCTCTAGGGTTTGTCAACACAGTGGAGAGCATGGAGGGGAGGCGCGGGCGCGGGCGTGGCTGGGTGCCCATGGTTGCGGATGACGATGCACGAGGTCGGGGAATAGTCCGTGTCGACGAGGATTTTAGATGGCTCAGGCTCAGACTGAGCTCACCGACGGCGGTGGTCGACTTCGCCCGCACATGATGTATCTTGGCTGTCTTGGTGGCTGGCATTTCAGATTCAGGCAGTCGGGCCTGCTCCCGTACTGTCTCCGCAACCGTGACGGACGCAGACGTATCGGTAGATGGACAGTCGGAGGACGCTCTCACCGGCACCGTTCCTGGGCCCGGCGCGACGGGATCGGTCCTGGAAGCGGCGGGCTTCTGGGCGAGCGTCGGTGTAGATTCGGAGGTTACAATTCGCAGAGCAGTGGACCTGCGCTTGCTGCTGCTCGCACGAAGGCTGCTAAACGACGGCTGGAACGGTCGTGAGAACGGAGCAGAGGATGGTTGTGGTGCTCGGGAGACGACATACCCAGAGATAGCGACCGGGCGACTTGGAGTCGCCCGTATGTTGGCTGTGCTGTGTCACATTTGTCTCGCACACTGCTGTGGCAGACATGGAGAGCAAGGGTAATGTCGGGGGGGGAGGCGGGGAAAGGCGAGGGTGGATAGAGCGTTTTATGTTAAATGAGCAGGGTCATCGAATAGACTGTCACACGACCGATGTCGATGTTCCGGGCGTCTCTATGTGTTCTCTCTCCAGCCCTGAATTGATCGCCCGCGCAATCTTTTTTCCCGTTCCAGACCGATCCTTGACGTTCTCCTCCCGACGGCTCGAGGTTCTTGCTTCAGCGAGCAGACGACAGACAGGAGAATGCGAGCACTCGCACAGATTAACGTCGAGGACTCACCGACGCCCGGCACCAACACCATCGAGGCTCCAATCGCTCTCGCTCCTAACCCTGTCTCTTATCGCCCCCACCTCCCCGCCCAGCACGCTAATATGTACGTCAAGCAGAGCGCACTCCAGGATATCACGGATGTCGCTGTGAACGTGTTCCCATTGGTGGGCGCACGGCACACGACCATCAGTTCGCCGATACCACGGGAACGGGGGTTAATATAACATCGCTCATCCCAGATCCAGATCGGAGACACGCCTTGCAAAGCCATACATGTATCTTGAAGTAGCTCTCCAACTTCCAAGTGCACACAAATCATCCTATGCCGTTCCGGCGTGCACGCTCACCAAACTTTTTTCGAGCTCGATCTCCCATCAGATACACTCGTTCGTGCGACGTGCCATCGCAGAGCCTCTCCACCGCAGAACCGCGCAGCGACTCAGGACGGCAAAGGATGGGACCGTGCCGTCTCGCCGTCGCCAAACGCGAGCATCGCGGATATATCGAGCTCACGAAGCGTTCGCGACTCGAGGCTCTTCAGCAGCCGAGCGCACGTATACGGCATCCGCTTAGACAAACAGGGCAGCGTCACACGGCCGTACGGGTGCCCGCCTGCATGGGAACGAACCTAGAGCCTGAGTGCGCGCGACGTCCATGTGAACGACACATTCATTTTCGTATGTAACTGTAGCAACAGCACTAACGATACAGATCATATGATATCAGCAGCCCCACCGACGCGCTCCGGAGACCCGTCAAGCACAATTGTATGGGTCCTGTGTTGTAAGTATGCCGAACTTCTACTGTAGTGTCTAGAGTGCACGAGATAGATTCCCGACGCTTGAAGTTGGACCTCACCCGGGCGGTTATGCGGTCGCAGCACGCCCATGGCAGGTGTGCGTGCGCGCGCCGGCAAGGCCGTGCTGCTCTTGCGCCTGCAGCCGGCACCCGCGCGAGCACCAGCGCTCGCCGCACTTTGCGCAGCTCGGGAAGTTTGAGCCCGCGCGATGGCAGTTCACGCAGGTGCTCTCGACGCGGAAGCGCGAGGCGCGCTCGAGGTCGTCCAGCGACGGCAGCTCGTGTGCAAGCACGGAGTGCGTTCTGGGCGTCGCAGGTGCTTCGGAGGACGACGCGGTGTCGAGCGAGTCGATGGAGGGCGTGCGGCTAGCGGAACGGCGGCGGGTGCGGGTGTGGTGGGCGAGTGCATCGGCGGTGAGAGGGGAGGAGCTCGTCTCCGAATCGGGGGAGCGCGACGCGGGGACGCGGTCGTGGAAGAAGGTCCGAATGGGTGAACGTGACGGCCGTTCATCCACGGTGGTGCTCCCCACGACTGTCAGGAGCGCGTCACGGGCGGAGTACAGGCAGTTGTATGATGGTGCTGCGTCGTGGTTCTCTAGGTCGATGTGAGAGATTGCAGGGCTCTTGGGCGCGATAGGGAGCGCAGGGGTCATTGTCCCATAAAGCCTCGGCGTCGATATCGTTCGCGCCCGGGTACTCGCTGGGCGAGTGTGCGCACCGTTGACCGAGCGGCGGCCCTCTCCCTCTGGGGAAGTGTGCGCTTTGTCGAGCTGTAGATAGTAGATGCCATTCAGCGGAGATATCTCAGAGCAATCTGAGATCGCACTCACCACTTTCGACGTCGATCGCGCTTTAGATGCGAGCGAGGTTGTCGATCCTCTGTGTCCGTGCGCATGCGCCTGTGGGTGGGCATGTGGATGCGGCGAGGTACCTGTAAGCAGCCATTAGCCTGCGACTCCCATGCGAGTGGCGTTGGCCACACTCACCCTTGCAGCACAGGTGTGTCGACTCGGGGTCAGCACCAATCTCGCGGAGGAAGTCCTCGAAATGGCTCCGACGCGTCGTATCCCCGGGCCAGGTGAGCGCTGCACGCTAGGTAACATTGCAAACCAGCATTGGTGAGCGGTAGTGAAGGATGATGTCATGAACTGCACCCTCACCTTGACAGTGGGCCGGGGCATGTGTGCGAGAGTGGAAGTCATGGTGGAAGAGGTGGCTCGCGGTGGGCGAAGGATGCTGAGGCTGGAAACAGGCGAATCGCAGGAAGCTCGAAGGTGGTGGGGTGAGTCTGTACGGTCGCATCTGGCGACATAATATAGCTCCGGGCGAGAGGCTCCAGTGTTAGAAAGTGGCAGAGAGCGAATCTGAGAATCTGGGATGCGCGCAAGGACGCGAATGAGCACACGAGCTGCCCCGAGCTAATGCCCCGTGTCATAAAAGAAGCCGCAGGGCTGGCGGAGGTTTTCGGCAGAACCGCGGGCATGCATCCTAAACCGTCTCTGGTCTGCCTGCGATAAGCCACAGAGGTTTGCGCGGGGACTGGCTTGCTGCGAAGGGAAGGTGTCGCTGGCCGCATGTCACGATGACGCTGGGACTTCGCAACTGGAGGGTCTGCGGAAGTGACAAGTCCCTGATATGTCCCGAATGTCAGCATCCAATTGCGTTTATCGGCGCGGCGTCTGGCCTTTGCTGATGAAAAGCTATGGAATGGTGAGCGTTCGGACAGGGTCATGTTCAGCGCTCACGCTCAGTGTGAAGTTGTGGCGAATACGAAACAAGAAATTAGCGCTAAACAGGCCTCCGGCTTACCATGTTGGTCTTCAGGTGTCTATGTGGTTGTGACACGGGGTATTCGAGGTTGAACTCATTACCGTTGTAAGATCCATGTTCGCGGTCTCGTCTTCCCGCAAATCTGCAAATGTCTAAAGCCTCCCAACCTCGAAATGTCTTCGGTACCGGGTTCCTAGGCCGACTTCAGCAGCCGATGGAGGGGCTTTTCGCAAAATTTTCAGCAACCTAGCATTCTATCTCTCACGCATAAGACTCATGTGGTGCGGATGGTGAGTCTCTAGAGGTGACTTCTGAAGCCCATGGACTTATCTGGAACCTAAAGTATAGGGACCTGTTTACGTACATAATGGTAACTTTAACGTTATGAGCGTCTTTGTGTTGTGTTGGGCTCGTGTGACTCGCCAGCACTGGATGATTCGCCTGCGTGACGAGGAGCAGCGTCTCGTATAGGTCTGGAACGCCTGTGAAGGACAAGGCATCAGACCCACTCCTACATCACGCCTTTCAGAATGTACGTACCTGTGCGCGATGCCACATCGCAACTGGTCTTGTGCTCCGCCTTGTGCTCAGAGGGCGAGCCGCGACCATAGCTGTAGACTCATGTCCGCAGCGCAAATCATGAACTTCTTCCGTCTGCGGTTCGAGTCGGCGCTGAAGCGGCTCAGTACCGTATCCAAAGATCATTACTTCGTGGGCTTCACTCACCGCAGACTGCATTGGCCAGTACATGGGAGAATGGACGGTTCTAGCACGCCGCGCGTCATCCACCTAGCACACCCCAGCAGATGTTTGACGCATGCACGGGCCTCGGGCGGGCCCTATGGGAACGTCGACGATTGTTGCGGGCAACCGGACGCGCCACGGAATGAGTGGGCCGCAGTTGGCACCACGAACGTTTTTGGGATCGTCGGGTCACAGGAATGGGTCATAGTCTGACACATCCCGCCGTCATGATCCAGAGCGTGACCAAAAGTGCCTGGGAGACGGGTGGGAAGGGGTGTGGCCGCTATCAATGATGACAGGGACCGATACCCCGCCATCTCGTTCAATCAGTGTCTGTATAAGATTGTGGGGTCGTGCGGTCATCTCCTTAGACAACTTTTCCGGGCATTCTCCCGTTGGACGCGAGCTTTCTTCTCTGCGAAGTGGTCTAGGTGGACAACCGTTATTAGCCATAGGGATGATCTTCGACATGGCGTTATCAATCTCTGATGAACCTGGATCCTAGAGGAGAGGGAAATTAGCATCGGTGGACACGTCTCAGCTTGCATTATGCGAGTGCGTCGTGTCGCGCCGAGACGCGTTCCACGCCGCGCCACACCTGATTGCTTGCACTTGTAACAGCGTTTGGATTGTCGGAGGGTCTACGAACGTGCGACGCCCGTTGCTTCTACGGTCTGGTGAACCATGGCATCCCGTTGTGTGTCATGGGTGACGAACATACCATGCGTTGTCTACCCTTCAGTCCTAGTAAGATCGCCGCGATATTCTGCCGTAAAATCGTGGTCCTGGGGGTGTAGGTCTTCTGCACCAAGCATCGCCGTACAGAACAGTCTCAGCGCTGGTGGCACACTTGTTGCCGGGCCCCGGTTCTTGCTTGCTCCAGCCTGCCCGCTGCGTCGCTTGCGTCCAACGCAGCTGTGGGGATTTGCCACAGCCGGCCGACGCTGCGTGTGCGTGTACGGCGTCATGGCGTCGTCGAACCCGGCCGCTTCTTGTTTTCATCTCCGAGGCTGTAAAAAGCTGTATTCGAGAAAGTTGAAACGACCTCGCTGGGCTATTTCTCTTTCGAGAAGCCGGCTGACTGGGGTACAAGCTATGCGCTCCCCTGTAAAGGAAATAGCTGCCGCCCTGAAAAGAGGATATCCACCAACGCTCAATGTGGCCGGGTTTATAATTGGTGCACCGGAAGCGACTTCGTGTGCAAGTCTCCTGCGATGTTGGTCCGTCTGTTGCTGCATGTAGGTAGACCCGAACGAAGATCAAGTGTATCCTTGCTTATGCCGGCGATGCGGCGTCCAGGGTAGTCCCACCTCGACTTCCTAGGTCAGTTCAGTAGACAAGCTCATCCACGACGAACATTAAGCGCCAATCATGGCCAAACGGATGCCATTGCCAGAACACCAAGTATGGCATGACAAGTGAGAGGCGTTCATTTCTTTTCTTTCCGCCTCAGAAATCAGCGCTGATGGCTCAGCTCCACAAAAGGGTGTGAGAGGGACCTCCTGGTGCTGTTCCGATGACCAAGGGTGGGGAGCAGGATTTGGGCTCCTCGGGTGCATGAAGCCAAGCGGGCCTTAGTCCTCGTGTAGGACACGCCGCGACCACGATTGCAGGTTGCCATATGAGAGCGACGAAGATGCCCTGTACCCAGAAGCAGGCTCAGGGGTATGAAGTCGGAGGGGGCACAAGACCTCTTGAACGACTGTGGATTGGTGGTGCGGTACTGATCGGCGTTCTGCACGCCGACTGTCGACGAAGTACCTGCGCTTGGTGTGATTACTAGATACCTGTGAAGTCTCATGAGAGGACACATTATTGGATGTGTCATATTTCAAGAAGAAATCAGCAAGTGCGTTCCGAGCGCGAGTCGTACGGAGTGAAAGGTGGTGGTACAAGGACAAGACGCGACTCGAGGCTCGAGGACTCGGAGGACTCGGGAGAGACGCGACAAGCGTATGGATCACGTGCCTGTTGAAAGGGCATTGCTGTGGACGCGAGCGTGGCTGAGCGCGACTTTGCCGTCGAGTCTCGACGCTATACCCCCATGGACTCTCGTCCGCCTGCGCTGTCCGACACCGTCCTCCCGCCGCCGCTAAGACCACCACTTATCACACCGTCTCTGTCTCCGCCTGGCTCCCGTGTATATCAGCGCGTCTCAGACAAACCTGCGCCCTCCAAACGGCCTAGACTCTCATCTACGCCCTCAAGCTCCATATCGGCTCGGCTATCTTCTCCTCAACTTCCTGACGTCCGTCTTGACTCCAGCAGTCGTCTGTTTGCCTTCTGGGACCAGCTTGCGGAACGCTACAACAGGCCACTCGATGAGGATGATATCGTCGATCTCAGCGAGCTCAAGCTCGTCAGAGACCGCGGAGTAACACGTTCAGCACCACGTTCATATGACATCGGTGCTGCCTTAGACGATGCCGATGAATCTGCTGTTCATGCTGCGGAAGACGAAAGCGAGGCGGGTACTGGTGGAGAGGATACTGCCGGAGACGAGGATTCTGCAGACGAACTCGACCTTCTTTCGCCTCCAGCTGTAAAGCCCGTTGTTCAAGAGAAGTTGGATTACTACAAGTCATGGCGTGTGCCTCCTGTAGATAAGCAGGATCCCGTCGATGCTGAAGGCTTTCGAGAGTTCGAGGAAGCGGAAAGGCGAAGAAGGGAGCTTTATGGCGAGGATGAAGAGGAGGATGAGGAGGACGATGACGACGACGACGAAGAGGATGGCCACCTTCCAGCTGCTTCAGAAAGCCCTTTGGACAGCGAAGGGGTCGATACGCTCTCACTAGGTGAAGAAGACTTCATAGAGCACGGGACGACTCTCTCAGGCGATGAAGCAGATGAGGACGAGGTCAGAAAACAATCATCTCCCCCAAGGCCTACCCCTCGACGACGCAAGTCAAGACCGCCACCGCAACCACCGGAGGACGAATCCTCTGAAGATGAATTCGCGACTTGGGACATCGATGATACACCCATACCACCTCGACGTTCTGTTCCGCCTTCCGACGATGTCATTGACCTAACTATATCGCGCTCTCCATCTCCTGTACCTCTACGGGGGCGATCAAAGTCGCGTCCGCCAATGCAAACGCGTGCGCCGTCGCGTGCCCGTTCTCAATCACGGCCTAGGGCAAGTGTCAAGCCCAAGCCTCGTTTAGAAGCACATCCTTCTGTTTCGCTTCGTTCACCCTCCCCGTCTCTTCCGTTGCAGCTCCTGACGCCTCCGCATTCTTCGTGTTCAACCACAAAACCTGTTTTTGTAACGAACGACAACACTGTTAGGGACGAAACACCAAGTCCGAAGATGCCTCGACCCCGTCCACGTTACATGCCAAAGCTGCGCGCTGAAGAGACCATACCGACTACATCCACACCCATAAAGATCTCTCCACGAACCCCCATATCTTCGCAGCCATCGAAGTCGGCCAAAAAAGTTCTCCGGACTGCCTTGAAGCCAGAAGTCGTCATCTCAGTTTCTCGAGTGGGGTCTTACAAAGGGAAAATGCTTGCTCGCCCAGATATACACAGTGAACCACCTATGCGACAGCTAGATGTAGGGAGGGGAAACTCGCCCAAATGGCATACTGGAGGCAAAGACAAAGGTATTACTTGTTCTCTGCGCCAGCAGCAACAGCCCTCTATCCCGCCGACCCTGCAGCAGGAGCAGTCAACGCCGCGAGATGTTTCTCATGACTCCTCATCTCCACAGCCAGCTCCATCTAGAGGACGTAAGCGTCGCAGGGTGTCTTCTACCTCATCCTCGGACGCTCTTCCTCAGCAGCGTTCCTTCTCACAACCATCACCGCGGAACCCACGAGGTTTGGGACGTTCTTCTGGATGTTCTTCGGATACGGGCCCTCCAACGTCTTCTCCCGTTCAGACAGACTACCCAGATGGTATGTCTCGTCGCATTTTTGCATGGCGCGTCTCACTTAAACTCTCCGAGCAGATACCCCATCGGCGCGTTCAGACTCCAGCCATTACCAAGCTATATCAGAGGCACCGTTACCCCCGTTACCTGCATATCATCCCTTTTATTCCCAGATGACACGAAACAACTACCATACTGCGAGCAGTGGGCCTATCCGCTCGCATACTCCTCGCCCGATACACCCACCACACTCCACCTACTCTGAGATGTCCATGCACCAGTCTGAGGCTATGGCGTGGGCATCCTATCTTATCGCCACCGGAACCCTAATCCCATCTCCCCCATACCCTCCTGGGTCTGGATACCGCCCTGGCCCTCCACTGCCATTCTATGGGCTACCCCAGACGCCGAGCCACCGAGGACATTCTTCATACCCGTCTCATAACCCCCATACTCCCTCATCTTCGGGTGCAATGTCATCTCGATCGTACACACACTCCAGCCCGACACACCACCCGCCCTCATATCCGTACTGGCCCAATCCAGCGTATTCTAGCGGCACCCTCCCACCGTCCTCGCCCCTCCCATCGTCCTCTATCTACTCGTCTCCGATCCTGCGTCCCGCTTCAGTGCCCCCTGGACAACGAAGCCGGTCCCGCGGACGTCGAGTTTCGTTCAAGCTCGACGCGAACGACCGGCCTCTCTCCCAAACGCCACCCAGGCATCCGCCAAGCAGCGACCCGATCGGTAGCGATCTCGAGTCTGACGGCGACCGGGGCTTGCCGACGCGTGGCCGCGCTGGGAGGAGCAGCACGCCAGCGAATCCTACCAGGGGTAAGGGGAAGGGTAAAGCTCGAGCCGCCTCGCCAGACGACGAAGACCGGGGGGATGTCACTGCCGAGAGTGCAGGTCATAGCCGGGGACGGCCTTCACCCCGAGCGCGTACGCCAGGTCCGCCGTTGCGACGTGCGCAGAGCCTGCCGCGCGGCGCTGCTGGCATCGTCACAGGCTCGAGCGCGAACAAAGGGGCGAAATCGACTGCGAAGAAGAAGTGAGCGACTTCCCGGTGCGAACGCTCGGTGTATTTGTGTGCATGTATGAGCGGATGTCACTGGCGATAATGTAGCGGTCCATAATCTTATTGCTAGTTACTATGTCCGGTGTCTGTACGAATTTATCTGCTGCTGTCCGTTCGTTCCTTCGATGTATCGTTACCTGCTTGCTGTTATCTGTACTGTGCCGCATGGTCTCAGGCGCGTGTCCTCGAGCCATCACTGTGGAGGCTACTGGAGAGATAAACGTTTCAACCGCACCTCTGAGATGTTCATCCTTGAGGGCAATTATGTTCCTTTCGCTGAAGGTCATGATGTCTTGAGAAATATCACTAGGTTAGTAACACCTAGATAGAGTAACTCAGAGCCATTCTGCCAGCACATGAAGATAAGATCAAGCCCTGCATAGCACGCGGGAAAATAGGAAAATACATTCAGTAGATAGATCGCTATTATCACCCTCATACACAGCCTACTCCGAGTCGAAGACCAACGCCCGTACCTCAATCGACTGGCGATGCGGGGCGTCCTTGGGCGCTGTCGGGTCCGGGAACGCAGTGTGGGGCGTGAGGCGCGCGCGATCCTCCTCCGAGTCGTAGCACTTAATAAGGACAACCTCCTCCGGGCTCTGGTCCGCGAGGTAGTACCAACGATGCTCCGGGTTGTAGCGGACGCTGTACGTGCCACCCTCGCGGTGCGGGTAGATGAGGCGCGTCGGCACGAGGTCCTTCTCGTCCAGCGTGCGCCAATCCGACACCGCGAGCGGATGGTGCGCGACGGGGTTCTCGATCGGCCGCCAGACGTTAATGATGCGCACGCGCGACTTGAGCAGGCGATCCGCATCGGCGGGGAGGTGGTATTTGACGCGGTTGACGCTGGCCTGATAGGTTTGGTCGATGTGAACGCGCTCCTGTGGGGTAGGATGTGAGCTCCGGAATCGACATCACAGATTTGTGGGGAATTTGGGGCTGACCGCAGGGCCTCGGTTGTTAGGTCCCTCCTCGCCAGTGTCACCAGGCTTGCGGCGCCTGTAATCCCGCTGTTCAACGCCGATTCCCGACGTAGGGATTCGCGGGAAGGCGTGCTTACCTGATGGTGTGGTCAAAGATGAAGACACGCTTCGCACCTGCCACGGTCTTCAGCAGTTCCTCGACCTCGGGGTAGTACTGTTCCTTGATGCGTGCGTCGTCGTCGAACTTGGTCTCTACGCTCGGCCACTTCACAAACTGGAAGCCGTTCTTGTCGAGAGTGAGCTCCTCGGCGGCGGCGCGGGCGTCGTGGATGACAACGGGGTACGACTCGCTGCCTACGTTGGAGCGGAGCTTGCCGGGGGTGGGCTCGACATATGCGTAGGGGGCCTCCTCCGAGCCGTCGAGCGGCACATAGTAGTTCAGCGTCGTCTGAACGTCGTGGGGAACGAGTACGGTTGCAGTGGCCATTTCTGTTGTGTTAAAGTGGTCGAGAGCGGGTGATGCAGTGGGGTAGGTGCCACAACTATATATGCTGCTCGAACGCGAAGCCGGCACCAGTACCATGCGCCCACACCAATCCACCGCAGCGGTTTTGCTTGCTAATCACCGCGCAGATAGGTATTTGCTCAGTCATCTTACGGGGGGAAAGGCGACAGAGGTGCTCGAGCCCCTGGGCAACGATCTAACACCATACACGGCATAGATGAGGCAGCCATTCAGTATGTGCGGGCTGAACCCCGACATGGAGGAAACCGGCGGAGGTTGCTTTCTAAGGATGTGCGCTCACGAAGCGCATGGTGTCGCAATACGGAACGCCTGTCACGCAACACTCATCAATCCTGTCTCAAGCTTCTTTAGGACTGCGGGTACTTACAAGTTACGACGACACCGTCAGGTGGTCCACTGCTCAGTGCACTTCGAATGATCAAACCCTATGGGAGAAGCATGATCGGATTTCCTTACTCAAGCAGAGAACAGCAATCATTCCTTTGAAACTTATGTCAACCGGCATTCAAGTTGAAGGGAGCCCGAGAGATAGCGTACCACAGTTCACTGGTCTTCATCAAGTTCGGGCCAATAATATGATCGGTACACTTGTCCAAGTTTGAATGGGCGGACGATATGGCCGGATAGTCTTGTCGTTGAACATGCACTGGAGAAGAAGTAAGTAGCACGTACTACTTTAAGGGAGAGAATGCCAGAGCCATGATCATGCAGTGACTCGTGGGGGAGTCGACGTCACAGACGCGTTGGTACTTAGAATGTACTAATACCAGTACTATAGTACTTAGCAGGCATGTCAAGACAGCAGCCGTAAATATAGCTGTAATCACAATGGCCGTGGCTCAATATATTAATAGCTTGGCCGGCAAAACTACTGTCGGGAAACGATCCGGGTCGAGGACGCGTGGTTGATGTGTTGTGTATATTACGACACAACGCGCTGTAAAAATTTAAAAGTCAGGAGAACATTGGGAGAAGTAATATGACATATACCTGGCAATTGTAGTAAAAGTCGTGAGGTAAATTCTCAAGGTGTCGTTAACCGCGTATACTACATGTTTGCGGATGGCGTGAATGGACACTTCATATCTGGAGGTAAACAGCAGCAGCCGTTGTTTTTACAATGGCCCAGTTTCGGTGCAGATGGGAGGGTTGTCAGAACTGCGCCCCAAGTCTGCACGGCGGGCGGCGGTAGAGACGAGCTTGGTGCAACAAAGACTGACGGCAGTTCCCCACTCGACAATTATTCAAGCACTGCGTACTTAACACGACTCAGTCGAGTCTACCCAGCCTAAACGGATATAACGGCCGAGGCTCTGCAGCTCAGAATATTCGATTCCAGTGGCGCGGTGGGAGAACACGGCGGAAATGATTGCAAGAGACGTTCTGCAGATCCGCGCTAAAGCAATGGGGCGAGTTACCTTTTTGGGGACTCACCACCTGCCAAACGCTACCACAGATTTTGCTCCGCAAACAGCCGTCAACAGATCCTTAGCTTGACTCGAAACACCACACGACCCCATCCCAAAGCCTTTTCTAGCCCCCGTTCTTCTTTGCGAACTCTCCGCCAAAACGTCCGATCCCACTCATTCACCAAACCACTTGTTTTGCTTCCTTTTAAACGACGTGAAAGATGGTGCGTGATTGGCGATTTTTCCTTCTGTACGCGGGGCGTGTATGTGGATAACCATGTGCTGACCCTCGTGTTTATGTACAGGGTCAAACACTCTCTATACCTGGTGCGCACGTGTGCCTAGGCGGGCGGCGGGCGTGTTCCTCTGACGATGTTGCGGTCTAACAGCCACCGACAAGACGACTGAGCAAGGCGGAAATGGCAAATTTGTGTACGGTGTATCGGAGATGCAGGGATGGAGGATAAGTGAGCATGCTGTTATTTCCTGCGCTCTCGCTAGTCATCTTGGCGGTATGGCGTGGATGGTTGACTGATGTCTCGTGCAGCGATGGAGGACGCTCATACAGCCGTACTCAACCTTGACGATCAAACATCTGAGTCCGAGACTAATACTTTCTTTGCGGTGTACGACGGTCACGGCGGTATTCTCACTTACCATCTTCTTTGCTTAGCTTATCTCATGTTCGGTACGTTGTAGGCTCGGCGGTTGCGCAATATGCGGGTGAACACCTTCACCACCGTCTGGTACAGGACGAGGCATACAAGGGCAAAAACTGGCAGCTTGCACTCAAGAACGCATTCCTCGGAACTGATGAGGATATCCGATCTAGTAAGCAACATCTTGTGCACCAGGAGGTTTAGCCAATGTCTGATTTAGCTTTTTACCTTCCCCTCTAGACCCCAAATTCGCCCGGGACTCGTCAGGTTGTACTGCGGTAGCCGCACTAGTTACGAAGGAAGGAAACATCTACGTCGTAGGTGCTATGCTTCATGGTCTCTGTGTGCCTTTCTGATCAAACCCTCCAGGCGAACGCGGGAGACTCCCGCTCAGTCATTGGCATCAAGGGCGAAGCGAAACCTCTCAGTTATGATCACAAGCCCCAGAATGAGCGTAAGTAAATGAGCATAGGTTTAATTTGTGGTAGCGCTCATGCCTTAACTGTAGAGGAGAAGAATCGAATTGTCGCTGCGGGTGGTTACATCGAGTACGGGCGTGTCAACGGTAAGTAGTTATGCCCCTCTTATTATCTATGTTAAAAGTCTTTCAACAGGAAATCTCGCACTGGCCAGGGCACTAGGCGACTTCGACTACAAGAAGAATGCGTCTCTAAGCCCCGAAGCTCAGATTATCACATGCAATCCCGAAATAATTGACCACACTATCACTGCTGAGGACGAGTTCATAATCATTGCTTGCGATGGTATGCTCATTTGCTCGTTCTGTTTTACGGATTGACTGCTCATCTACTCTTTTAGGTATCTGGGACTGCTTGACCTCACAGCAAGCTGTAAACGTTGTTCGGTTACTTGTCTCGCGCGGGCGCAAGCTCACCGAGATCTGTGAAGACATCTGCGAGCTTTGCCTGGCACCTGACAGCACCACTGGCGCAGGCATTGGTTGCGACAACATGACTGTCATGATTGTGGCTTTGCTGCACGGTCGGACGGAGGAAGACTGGTACAGTTGGGTCACGGATCGGGTGAAGAACAAATATGGATATGAAACACCAGAAACCCTTCCCCAATTGTACGCTACGAGCCGACTCATGTCGTTCAAGGTGAAACGCGAGGCGTACGAACAGCGCCGACGAGAACGGAAGGAACGAGAGGAGCGGGAAAGGGCAGGTGTCATCACAGGCGAGGGTTCGAATTCTCTTTTCGGCGATATTGCCAGCATTCCAGGCGGCGACGGATCGCTTATACTTCATACGGCACCAGACGATGATGATGACGACGACAGCGACGAGGAAGACGTCGAGGGCCATGGCATCAATGCACGGTCTCTCCTCAGCAATACCGGCTTCGGCTTTGGAGGACGGACCGTTCAGCTCGACATGACACAGCGTCTACGGGAACAGCTCCAGGAACTGGACGCCATGGGCGCGTTTGGCGACAACGACGTCGAGATGGGTGATCTGGAAGAGGACGACGCGGAGTCGGGGTTGGAAGAGCGCAACGAGAACGATGCGGAGGGCGAGGTTCCTCACCCAAGCGATCCCGAGTCCCCAACGTACACCACAGACGGGCAGCCAACTCACGGTGAGGCGCCCCCACCACCGTCAACACCATCGCCGAATGGGGACGCGACACCGAAGCAGTTGAAACCGCAGCCCGACGGCGACGAGCCGAGCGCGGCGGTGAAAGCAGAAGGGCTGCTCGACTCGAGCGAGAGCCCGCTCAAGGTTTAAGTGGTTTCTGGCGGTTAGCGTATGTGCAGTGTATTAATCCTCCGGTGTTTGTATTCTGTCGTGACATCCTCCCTGCTAGTAGTCTCGTTCCGTCCCGGGTTCCTTTCCTTCTCCGCCTTCGTTTCCTGTCTCACATTTGCCTTGTCTATATCTATCACAGACCGGACTGCACATATCCGTTCTACGGCTACACACACGCGCGCGTTTTTGCTGAACCCGAGCCTGATGATGTTTTCATAGTCGGCGTGGTTGTACATGTTTTTAGGTACCCCCTTGATGATCTTTCTTTCTGTTTGTACATGCATGACGACTCCGAGGTCTGTAGATGATGTAGCTCTCAACTGTATCAGTCAACTGCTGCAGCTATGTAACATTTGGACTTGTTCAAAGCATTTAGATCAATTCTCAGTCGATGCCCTCCAAACGGGCATATGACCATTGCGGATAGGCTAAGATGGGTCCCAAAGTCGAGACAAGAGGTAAGCTTTCGGCCAAGTTGCAAACGATTCTTGTCCAGGGTCTACCTCTTGTTTCGGTTTTTGAAAGGATTTTGCTCGGTCGGCAAGGTGCTACCGCCTGTCGTGTGCACCTAGTGTCTACGCCACACTGGTCGGCACAAGCGCCTATGTGTACCAAATATAGAAAGATTGACGGCCAACGGCGGGCGTCTACGTACGACCAACTTACTCATTGCTCCCACGTTCATCTCACTGAGCTTACATAAAGGTCTCGCTCTAGTACGCTCACTCGCGCTTTGATTCTTGATCATCCGCACTGCGAGTGGCATCTCCCCCATGGGTTTCAACAGCAAGCCTTCTGTAAAGCGCACCCAGCCTTCGTGAGTTTCGTCGGCGATCAACAGTGTCGAACTTGCGCTAACTGATGCCGCTGCTCCCCGCATCTGACGCTCATGTCCAAATCTCGCCGCTGCTGCCGCGACGTTTCGCAGAACTGTGTTTGGGCACATCCCAGGCGTCCCCATAGGCTCCACGTTTGAGAATCGGTGCGTCCTTACCCAGAGGTCGCGGTCGTTCTCCCGATGCTCACCAGGCTCTTTGCCAAACTCTCCATTTAATGCGACCACCGCGCTCGTTGTGGACGTATCACGATCGAACCTTGCATCGACGCGTGACGGCAGGCTGTTCCTTCACCACTCCTCCGTGCACTCCGGGATTCTCGCCGGCATTGCGGGGAGCAAGGACGAGGGGTGCTACAGTGTTGTTCTTTCCGGAGGGTACGAGGACGACAAGGATGAAGGGTATAAATTGTGAGTGCGCGTCCTCACGTGCGGTATGAGTTCGTACATCGTCCGTAGCGTTCCCCATCATGAGATGCGACTCCGGACGTGCCCCGTCCCGCCGTATAACATGATAGAGTAACTGATGCACTTCTCGGAAAGCACGTATACCGGATGTGGAGGACGCGATCGCAAGGACGGCGAGAAGGTGTGTGTAATGTGGTGTCGCGTGTTTCGATGGTGCTCATCCGCACACTCCCCCTCGCAAAGCCTAGGGAAGGTCCGCAGACATGTGACCAGTCTTGGAAGAATTCGCGAAACCAGTCCCTCCGAGTGCGCATCGTGGTTTCGTGTAGTGTGGGCGAACGTACTGACTACTCATGCAGGTCTCCTCGTACACCAAGAAGCCCGTGCGCGTCGTACGGGGATACAAGTCCCGCTCGGATTTTGCGCCCGTCGAAGGTTACCGTTACGACGGCCTATACATCGTTGAAAGGGTACGTGAGCTCCCTTTGTTTGTTTCATGCTGCTAATATAAGCTTCCTGCTCCCTTTAGGCATGGATGGATGTCGGCAAGAGCGGTTTTCAAGTATGCAAGTACTCTTTGAAGGTATGCAACTGTACAAACCACCCAAAAGCTACTCCATCCTCATCCTGGCCGTCTCCCAGCGCCTCCCAGACCAACCGCCCATTCCTCGTCGACAAGGCACTCTGAACCTCGATCTATCGCAATGGGAGGAGCCCAGGCATTTTGGGAAGGATGAGGACGACAGCGACTCGTCCACCATCTCTGAGAAGCGGATGCCGAAAAATGGGAAACGCAAACCAGTACCACTTACACACACCGGCGGTGTCCCCTTGATCAGGAGGCCCAGAGACGTGGACACAGATGTGGAGATGTGGGATAACGAGAGCGATGACGGAGACTCGCCGATGGAGGGGCCTTCGTCTTCGCGTCCCAAGAGCCCTGCGCGAAAGCTCCCGCCTTTGAAGCTGCCTACGCCCGCGGTTATCCCTCCAACGACGAACGTCACCCCCGTAGAACGCAAGCCCGCAGTTGCACTCCCTCAAAGTGCATCCCGGGCGCCCCAGCCCGACGTCCACGCGTTGCTGGCAGAATGGGCTGGACATGGGTCCAAACTAGGCATCTCGACCAGCCCCCCTCCTCCCGCTCAGAAGGTAGCCGCTACCCAGCGTCCCTGCCCGGTTCGGACGTTCTCCAACTCGCAACCCCCTACGATGCCTACTTCTTCATACGGTGCTTCGTTGTCGCGCAAGCCGCAGGCTATACTTCAGCCGAGGACGTCAAACACAGGGGCGGGCACTATCCGAGAAGCCACACGAGTTAAGGTGGAAGATATGCCTCGGGCAGACACTCATACTGTCACTTCAGTAGCCATTACTCGATCTGGGAAGAGTGCACAAGACAGTTTACATACTGATATGAATATGGATTGGGACGATGAGATGCATCTGTAGGGCTGGTGCTTTGGCCTGGATCTTTGGAATGCATTTGGAATGTATACTATGCTGATTGAATGTGCTTTACAATGCTCCGCTCTTGCTTTTTACATGTATTTTACATATTCAATCTTGTTGTTTCCTGTCACCACGACCTGCTACGTCTTACATACCCAGCTACACACTGCTGCCGAATAAATGTGGATTCAGATCACACGACACCGCGCAACACAACCAGCTCCCCTTCGCACAGACACAGCACCACCACCTTGTCCTGCGTCTTGACCAGCCCGACGCCCAACAGGGCACCCGCAGAGCCGCCCCCGACCTTGAGCACCGCCTGCTTCGCCCAGTTCTCCTTCGGGCCCGCACCGCGGTAGATGTACACGTTCCCTCCGAGGTCCTGCGTCCCGCTCTCGAACGCGAACACGGCGCGGTGACCGACGTGGTGCACGAAGCGCGTGTCACGCTTCGACGCGAGCACGAAAGCGAGCGCGGAGTACGTCGCCGTGTGTGTCCACCCCTCCCGTAGGGTGTACACCACCCCGTCGAGCCCGTTCTTCGCGACGAGCGAAGGCGGGAGGCTTCCCGACGACCCGGGGAAGGGCGTCGAGAGGATCTCGAGGGGCGTGTCGTCATCCCTGTGTTCATCCTTGGAAGACGATAACGCGCCGACCCAGGTGAGGCATACAGCCTTGCCAACGGAAAGGTCCACCTCGTCGTCGCGCTCGCCCTCCGCGAGGCTCGGCATGCCGCGCCCGAGACCCAGTCCGCTCGCGTCCGTGCCCTCGCGCAGTGCCGCGGTGTACTTCTCGAGCGACTCGCGGATTGCGTAGAGCTCCGTCGGGTCGAGAGTCTCAGGCACCTCCCCCTCGTCCTCCGCTTCGCCTGGCCCCGCATACTGCGCGAAGACCTGCGGCCAGCGCGTGCCCTCGTGCGCCTTGTCGAGGTGGAGGGCGAGCACGCCGTACGCGCGCTCCGCGTCGCGGTCGAACGTCCACACGCTCGTGCCCGGCTGGATGCCGTCCCAGAGCGGCCGGAGCGTGTAGCGCGGGACGACGACCGGGACGTCCGGGGAGCTGGCAGAGGAGGGCGCGCCCTCGACGAGGACGGTGAGCGTGCGCGGCGCGAACGCAACTTTGATGTGCGCCGTTGGCGTGTCCGAAGGGAGCGGGATCGCGAGCGTCACGGTGTCCGAGGTCTGTGTCCAGGAGTACGGCGGGGGCTTCTGAACGTCCGGTGGGGCAGGCGAGGATGTGCCGTCGAGGTTCTCGCCCGCGCGGGGGATGGGCGCGAGCTCGTCGGGGGAGGGGTCGTATACTGGCGCGGGGGCGCGTGCGAGGGGAAGGTAAGGTGCGCTCCCGACTAGGAGGAACGATTTTCGGGAGGCGTCGTATGCGGTGTAGAGCGGGACGTCCGCCCCCCGTCTATGCCATGCGATGGAGAGTGGCTGGACGTCGGCGGAGGAAGCGATGGGGAGCGCGATCTGGACGCCCCAGATATCGAAATTCACCGGAGGGGCTTTGCGTAACTTGGATGGTGGCTCGGGCGTGATCTTGGGGTAGTGCTTGGATGAGAGGACGGCAAGGATGGTCTGAGGACCAGGGTCGACGGCCTGGTGCAGCCGGAAGGGCACCGAGCTCTGCACAGACTCGTACTCGGTTGGTATTGAAAGCTCGTACGCGGCGAGCAGTTCCGCAGGGCCAGAAGTCCCTACGCGAAATGCGTACAGTGTACCGTACCCATCAGAGACTAGGAGAGAGGTTGGATCGACAAAGGCAGCGGATGGGTATTCGCGCTGTAGCGTCTGCGCCGCGTCAGTCTGAATCGGTTGGGGGAGCTCGTAGAGCACTCTGAATGTGGGCACGAGGGTAGCCTACTCCCCCCGCAGGGTGATGAGCGATGTGAGCTTTGCATTTGGCGCGAGGCAACAGAGAAGGCTCACCTCGTCCAGATCGACGCCTATGACCCTGAGCTCCGCATCAACGTACACCGCCCGCCTCGACTGGCTGCACACGACAAGATGGTTGTGCAGCACTCGGCTCTGCACCTCCTGGAAAGATAGAGGTGCGCGCCCTGATGCGTTCGTCTGCGAGAGCCTGTGTTGCAAGGAGTAGTGCGAAGTGACTTCGTCGTACTCCAGCGGAGAGAACTTGTACCCGTCAAATTTGGGGTTGAGTAGCGATCTGTCGGGGGTGAACGTGGGCATGGTGGTGACTGCACGGATGGTGCAGGTCCATGTTTAAGTCGCACCTCCTGAGCTTGCCATGGATGTGACCGTCTCGTACATTCTGGGCTGAATCTTCATGTCCTTTAGGCGCCTGAAGTCCGTTCTAAGCGGACCCTGTACTGAACGTGTAACATCGGACCTACTGCTCCATGGTCCGGACGTCTAGGTTATAGCGGGAGTTTCGTCTCTCCCGCTCTCACTGTTCTGTATATTCAGAACGTTGTTCAGCCTTATCCATATCATCGTATGGAGCGATCTGACCAAGAACATCGGCCCAGCTAGAATCAATTCTTCTAATTACCACTGGACTGCTCGCGCGTTCAAGTGTTTCCCTCACTTCGTGGCTACAAATCCATGATAAAGTTCCAATGTTGTACATACAAAGTATCCTCCATGTGAATCAATCAGTGCAAACCACGAATGCTCGGTACATGCAGTAACGCAGTACATCAATGTGAACCTCAGGAATACATCCCAGAAAACGCACTCCTGTCGTCATCATAGTCAAAGTGCGCATCTCGTTGCTGTTGGTCGTGCGCTGGTTGCGCTGCATCCTCCAAGTTCTCTCGTCTGGGACCTTGGGGGCTACCGAATATGGGGTGGTATTCGTCAAACTGTGGGGGTGTGGCAAGTGCCGCGGTGATGAGGTCATCGAATAGTGCTGCCTGCCCAGCAGCATCAGCGTCCACACCCGTCCCCGTGTCTTCTGGCGCCAACGTGATGAAGGGACGACGGCATGTCGGACAGGTCGTATTCTGTTCACCATTTGTCGCCATGAGATCATGTCCACGATGTGCATTCCGGGATCGTCACTCACGCCCTGATATAGCCATCCACGGATGCTGTAGAAAAGCACAGGGGTCAGCTGCAGATCTCGGGCAGGACTTTGAGGCACAACGAAGCCGATGCTTAACTCTTTCCGACAGAATATATGGCCGCACGTCTGCGCGAGCCTCGTGATTCCTAATTCCTCAACTGGGTGGGCGGGAGAGTCCATTGCCAACGCCGTCTCCTCCTCGGCTAGCAACGCAAGCAGGGGTGTCAAACAGATCGGACATGTCGAGTCTGCATGAGCAAAATCGAAGATTCGTAAGACCGGTTTCAACGCCAGCATTGAGGGGCGCGATGCATAGAAGGTGACCGCTGAAGAGACGCACCAGACTGGCCAAGAGATGCTAGTTCGCCCTCTGTGACCTTAGGCAGCGTGCTGGCGAACGCGTCCAGCCGCGCCTCGCGTTGTCTGCATTCACATCATGATGCGGTTCAGTTGCTTATAATAATTCCGACAGCGGGTATGTGCAGCATGTGCTGACCGAGCTCGTTCCAGCATGCCCATCAAATCGCCTCTCGCCAGTGCAGCGGCTTCGGGGTTGCGGAGCATGTTGAAGGCGTCGGTCATGCTGCGCCTGCGGGTGTTCTCTGACATGATGCGATTGAGCTAGAAAGGAGAGCGTAAGTAAGGAGGGAGAGGGAGCGAGGCCCTTATGTCCCCTCAGAAAGGCCGCGTACTAGTATGTCACTAGATCGGCCCGATTGGCTTATTTCGGACGCCGAAAAGCAGGATTCACGCGCACGTGGCTCATCGCCCACCACTAATTTAGATTGGTCCGACACATCTCTCATCCAACGCGTTTACACACAGGTCTTAGGTATATCTGCTGCGCATGTCTCTGGTACGGCTGGCCGATCAAGATACAAGGTACCTGAGTGCGAAAGATATCGGCGGCATGCACATTCGGCTCCAGTATCATCTTGGGTGACCCATATGCGAGGTGGGTCAAGCTATCATGTTATGCGCACACTAACACGGCTGCTCGACAGCATGTCGTAGCATGTGGAGGCTCAAGGCTGGCTCGCCATCGTGTGCGAGACTCGTATGGTCTGGACTAGTTCAGGTGAGTTATAGCAACCTGACCGTACAGCTTTTGATCCATGCACAGCGCTCTCCAGGGGGCGATTGCGACGACAACGCCGCCCGAGCCTCAGCCGCCCTCTGGAAGATCGCGGCCGCATTGTGGACATGATATTCACCTGCACATTTTCAACATATCGCTCACAGCGAGAACCGTAGACGCCCATACCATCAGGTCGTCAAGACGGTAGCGCCCATGGCCGCATTTGGCAGGCGCGGGTTGTTTGCGATCAAAAAAGAGTGCAAACAGCCAAATCGGGACGAGATACAAGAACAATACCGACTGACTCCGGGATCATCAGTCGCAATGCTGTGGACAATTCGCTCTCTCCGCTGATCCCCCTGATAGCCAGCGGCCGACCCATCTCGGGCGCCTTCCCTCGGCATCATTGTCATGCACCGCGTATTGTGTAAGTGACGGGCCCGCGCCCACCGCTGCGTGCCGCACCAGTATAAAGCCACCCGGCGCGCATCCCTCGTTCCCCGTCCGTTGTTGCAGCGCACTCAACGTTCTCTTACACGTTGATCGTTGGTCTCATTCTTTCTCCTAAGCTTATTCTCTTGCTTCTGGCGCAAGTCGTCATTCCAACTTTCCTCACGCTCGCTACGACAAACTCCCGCCGCACTCATGCATTTCAGATCCGCCATCTCCTCTCTTGGCCTCCTCGCCGCAGCCGTCTTTGTCAATGCCGCTCCTCTGAAGGTTGCCAGGCAGTCAGGCGTCCCCAAGGTCGTCGTGGCGCATCACATTGTTGGCCTCACTGCTGCTTTTACCCTCAATGACTGGACTAGCGACATAACACTGGCTCAAGCAAACGGCATTGACGGCTTTGCCCTGAATGTTGGTAATGACCCTTTTACGACTACCCAGGTGCAGAACGCGTGAGTCACTTTTCACGAGCATGACCCTCTAGAGATTGACAGAATGTCCAGGTTCCAGGCTGCTGAACAACTGAACTCAAACTTCAAGTTGTTCTTCTCATTTGATATGAGGTGAGCGGGCACTGCTAAGTTGTTAGAATAGTCGCTGACGCTGTCCACCAGCTCCTTCCCCTGCTCAAGTGCCAACGACGGGGCGGCGATCCGTAGTCTAACAAACCAGTTTGCATCCCGCCCCGCTCAACTTCAAGTGGATGGCAAGGCGTTTGTGTCTACCTTTGCTGGAGAATCATGCACTTTCGGAGCCGGCGACGTGCCCAGTGGCTGGCGGACACAGTTCACACAACACCCAGATACCGTGGGCAAGATCCACTTTGTGCCGGCGTTCTTCGTCGACCCATCGCAGTTCAACACCTTCTCTGGGGTCATGGACGGTGATTTCAACGTACGCAACGTGTCAGCTTTATTTCCCGGAACTCGCTGCTGACGACCTGTGTGCAGTTCAACTCGGGGTGGCCGCTCACAATTTCCGCGGCGGATGCACCTCAGCAGCTCCCCGGTGTTAATTTGAACAGCGTCAACGCTGCTGGTGCTACAGCGTTGCAGAGGTTCATTGGCTCGTTTGACACCGACAACCAGCACATATCCCAGCTTGCGTCCGTGCAAGGCAGTGCCCGGACCTACATGGCCGCCGTCGCTCCATGGTTCTTCACCCATTTTGGTGCCGATACCTTCAACAAGAACGTAAATACCCTACTTCCCTGCGCTGCTAGCGGCACCTTGTCTCACTCACAATCTTTCCTATAGTTTGTATTCGACGGTGACGAGCACCTCTGGGTGCGGCGTTGGGAGAACCTCATCGCGAACCGCGACAAAGTCAGCCTGATCGAGATCGTTACCTGGAACGACTTTGGCGAGTCCCACTACATCGGGCCGAACAACCACGGTCAGCTCCCCCCTGGCTCTGAGAAGTGGGTGGACGGCTTCGACCACCAAGGTGCGTCCGTGTCTTGCGATCTGTCGATACTGTGCTGCGCGGGACAGGAACGCTAACGCATCGCCCTTCCCATGTAGGCTTCCTTGACCTCACCAAGTACTTCGCGACGCAGTTCAAGACGGGTCAGGCTCCTCCTGTTACCAAGGACCGGCTTGTCATGTGGGCCCGCCCGCACCCGAAGGATGCGAACGCCAACGACCCCGTCGGTACCCCCAAGGACTTCCAGCTCGTACGTTCCCCCCTTCTGGATCATCACGCCACGGGCTTGGCATCTAACTCCTCTTCGTGTTCGCAGTTCCAGGACAAGCTCTGGGCAGTTGTCCTCGCAACGGCGGACGGTGAGGTGACGTTACAGACGTCCGACACAACCTCACAGACGTTCCCCGTCAAGGCCGGCGCGAACAAGCTGTCTCTTGCGCTCACTCCCGGCGGCTTCATGCACGGCACGCTTACGCGCAACGGCCAGACCGTCATCGACCTCAAGCCGGACGGGTACAAGTTCGACCCGAACCCGGCCACGTTCAACTACAACGCGTTCGTGGCGTCGGCATCCTCGTAGTGAATCACCCCACCCCACCCTCGCTTTCTTCCTTGGGTTTTAGGATCGTGAACCTGCTTTCTTGGCTTTCGTAGTGGGCACTCTCCCCGGTCGCCGTTCAGTGTATAGTGTCAGCCCTACGGTGCATGTCGGATGCTCCGCCGGACGGGGCCCGACGTGAGGATGCGTGCCATCCCTACAACGACGATCATCGAGCTCTGTATCCCTGCATGCATGTAACATCCAGTCACAATCAACAGAACAAGTTCAAATAGCTATGTTAGCGCCCTCCGTTTCTTGTCCCATCTACTAGTGACCAGAATCAGTAAGCTCTTGATCGATTCAGGGCGGACTCTACACTGGCTGCTGTACTGATTGGCTGACAACACCTTTCCTGCACTCCGGCGGAGCACTAACTCCGGAGGCTCGCGCTACGCTAAAATCACAATGTGGGTGCTGTTCTATTTCGTGCGCAGGAATTTCAAGCCTTCCGCGCTCCGCGACCGAGCGCTGATATGTCGGGGCTGTGGTCAGTTTGTCGTACCAGGCCTGGCCCAGGAATCACAGTCCGATTTGCCCCAACACATTTCGCATGATGCGGCTCACAAACGCATGGCAGATCCATGCTACATAGCATAGCATTAGAGATATCGATGCGTCCAAGCTCACGGGCTGCCCGCGATATTCCGCTGCCCGGTCCGTCCCACTCGGTGGAAAGCCCGGTACTACTATGACAGATAGATTATGCGCAGTATGTATACGACCATTGAGGCCACCATGTCCTGCTCCTGCTGCCGTCGCTTGACCGGAGAGCATTCGTTCGACCAATAGCACGATCACAAAGGCTCACCCGCGTCTACAACACCCGCATCTGCGCGCCCAACACAGCGCCGTGATGGCGCCCTCAGGGCATGAGGTAGTGCTCGGTTGGCAGGGGCTCTTACATCTGTGGCGGGGGTTTGGCCTCCCCATCCCAGACCCGAGGCGTTCGCATCGGCGGTGGTTGGGCTGTGAATATGACAACTCGTCCAGCCTTGGTAAATCAAACATGCATTCGTACTGTGTAGGGAATTATACGTGTGGTCTAGAGGTATTCAAGAAACGTGCCATCTGTGCTGAATAAGTTACAATAATGCATGCGTATGTGGGGAGTTCGATCATGCTGGAGAATAGGGAACCTGACTAGCGTACTGGGCGGGCATTCGATGATCAATCGCAAAGCTGATGAAGTATCTGGAATGTCGACGGGTTGGCAGATGCTACCGCCGGAGGGGCTGCACTGCGCATGAGCGAACCTGTTACGTTTACAATCATGTACACGCGACAACGAACCTTCTTTGGGATGAAGAGGCTCGGCCCTTGTTTGGGACGTTTCGCGAGCGGGGGCTTGGGCTTGGGCTTCTGTCCGTCGGCGCTGCCGGGAATGACATCTGCTTTTGGCGTATCCTCCGCCTTGCGCTTCTGACCGACATGTGCGTCTTCTGAGTTCGTTGCGGGTAACGATGCCCCGACGGACGCCTTGCGTGAGGTTGATGGTACGTCTGACGAAGAAGCCCCATTGGGACGGTCGGCCAGCGCCTTCAGCTCTTTGGGTGTTACGAGATTCACGGGCACAGCAGGCTCCATATCAATGGCCGCTTTCGATGGCGGCTTGACCTGCTTTTCCTGCATCAACGGCTTGCTCTGCATTGCGGAATTTGGCGCCGTGAAGTACGACACATCGACCTGGTATCCATACGAATCAGAATAGAGGCATCACAAAACGAGTGGACACTCACATCAAACAGACATGATCTTGAACGGGCATTCTGTACGATATTGCGCCAGACTTCGTCGCTCCGTTCGAGAGTAGGGGCGTGTCCCAGTACAAATAGGGACGCCTTGGCTCGAGTCAACGCGACGTTCATACGTCGCACATCTGGAACACGGGTCAGAAAGAAATGACAACGGAGTGTGAGGAGACGCTGACCTCTCAAAAAGCCAACAGTCTGCAAGTTCGTCCCAGCACGGACACAAGACAAGATGATGATGTCCTTTTCCTGCCCTTGGAAACCGTCGACGGTGTTGAAGTCCACTATGCTCAAAACTTCATTACCGAAACGTCTTTGGAAAGTTCGCTTGAGCTCCACAATCTGTCCCCGATACATGGAGATGACACCAATCTTGAAGTCGAGGGACGCGGACGAGAAATCCTTGATAAGCCTGTTGTAGAGGGCCGCTGCAACCTGGGCCTCTGTACGGTTGACGAGGGAGTGTCCGACGCCAGTGCTTTCCTCCAACCCAGATTGAACGTTGAAGAAACGATACGTCCCGAACTTCGGATGCGCATGCCATGGACGTTTGGTCTTCTCTGCCATGCCAGGACCATCTTGGAGGCGCCCAGCGTAGAAAATGTTGCTTGGCAGTTGACTGATATCGGGATGCATACGATATTGAATGCTGCGTAGTCTTGCATGAAAGGGTGCTTCCCAAGGAGGTTCGAGGTGTAGCACACGCACCTGAGCAGATGCACTGCGTCTGGTTGACTTCGCTGTAGTCTGACAAAGAGTGACTGATCGTAGCCGTGCCTGCATGCCTAACCAAGGTTCTAGGGGTTGAACACCATACACGGGTAGTGAGCACTTACCTCTTGAGACTTGACCGTGGGCGGTAGCTGCTGGGGATCTAGATCCTACTTAGCAAATAGTAGGGAATAATATCAGATACCCGAAGCTGACCTCCTACCATGATGCACGTTCGACACCTATACTTCATAGGGATAAGCGAGCTCAACTCGATGGCTTGCGCAGCTTCATCGATTATGACGAGCTCGAAGTCAAACGGCTCCAAATACTCGTATGCGGAAGCAGAAAGAGTGCTGCATATAACATCCGCCTCCTGCAGCACCTCATTCCGGAACCGCCGCCGTGTCGCGTCTAAAGTGCGATAGTTCGACTTCTGCTTGTCCTTCGCCCGGTCCAGTTCGTTGACCAGAACAGTCCTCTGCTTATTCAAAAGCGTGATCTCCTTTTCCAGCTCGAGGGACTTCGCCGCGTTGTCCTGTATCGCTGCAAGTTCTTTGGCCTTTGCTTCTCTCCGCACCTTCACGGCATCGAGCTCAGACCGTAGTCGTGCGACGTCAGTGCCAGCTTCCTTCGTGTTCTTCAGTTCCGGGTTGGCATTGAGCTTCTCGTCAATGAGATATTCCATTGACACTTCGCGGATGCTGAGGTTCATGCTTTTGGGCGCCCCGATTCGGACCACCTTTGGATGTTCGGCCCTATGACCAGCACCCGATACACCTTCCTTTAACCGGAACACAATCTCATCGATCGCAGCGTTACTGGGTGCACACAGCAAGATCTTCTTGGGAAGTTCGCGCTCCGCAGGTCGACCCGGGTGGATTACCGAAGAGGCTTTCGGCCGTCTTGAGAGGTACAATTGGACGAGCCCACAAATGGTTGACGTCTTACCAGTACCCGGCGGTCTACAGCAGGTTCACGAGCCCATTCTCAATCGAGTCGTGTTTGTGGACCACTCACCCTTGTATCAATGCGAACCCTTCGGTGGCGAGAGATTTCAGAACAGCATTGGCTTGGGGCTCGTTCACCTTATACGCGCTCATGACACTCCGCACCTCAGCTGGGTCGACCTTCGAGGGTTGTGCTAGTTGAGAGTGAAGCACGCTATCAAGCACATCGTAGGCTTTCAGGGCCATCAAAGCGGCATATTCACGAATGAGAGTGGACAGGCTGGGAGCGAGTGAGATCTTGGACCGCCTGTGCGTAAACATTGCGCTTGACTGACCTCAGCACCTTGCTCAACGACCAGACGGAACCAATTTGCAGGCCGGGGTCGCAACCTTGAACGATGAAACGGATGGTAGCCGAAATGCCCACGAATGAGGTGCGGTAGCTCTGCGCCTTCCCAAGGACC
Source organism: Trametes gibbosa (assembly GCA_022606055.1). Taxonomy (NCBI): domain Eukaryota; kingdom Fungi; phylum Basidiomycota; class Agaricomycetes; order Polyporales; family Polyporaceae; genus Trametes; species Trametes gibbosa. The sequence continues at coordinate 116,852 of JABYQJ010000037.1, read as the reverse complement.
CGACGTTTGGACCCGGGGTGTGTCAACAGGACAATGTCGGTATCCGAAAGGTTCCAATCTCTCGAGACGCTGCCCTCAAACGAGATTTCGACGTCGATCCACTGATCCGAGTACCCTCGGTTGGTGAGTTTGCAATCGTAGGACTCCTGCGGCGCCTCCTTTGATTCCATGAGCTGATTCCAGCACTCGAGCAGGAGGAGAGGTTCAAAAACTGCGCGGAAGTGATTGTAGTCTGTAAAGCGTGCCGGAACATCAAGTAGCTTCAGCTTTTCCCCCGGGGGCTCGCTCCCAGGATGGTCGTAGTTCCACGCAAGTAGTGTGCGGTAGAGATGAGAGACGTCGGGTTTGAGGCGTAGCGCCGTGCGTTGGGCGTCGTTCATGTTGGGTCTCCGAACTGGGTCAAACCTGACGCCACGGCGACCGAGTGGCATGTCAAGCATCTTGACACTCCGTCTCTCAGCGGGCTGCTTGATGACTGGCGTCCGCTGTAGCTTAGACAAAGCTGCCAAACCCTTGGGTCCCTCGTCTTCGTCGTCATCGCTCTGTTCGTTTTCGCTACTACTGGGAGAGTCCACTGGGCGAGAAGCACTAGATGATGTTTTTGATAGAGCCCTCTCGTCTTTAATTAGAGGCCTTGAGACCTTGGAAGGTCCGGCAGTAGCAAAAGGACGGCTACTTGCAGCGGGCGGTCCAAGTCGAGGGGCGGAGGGTTCCGCGGTAGACTTGTTCTCGTCGCCTGTAGAGAAGTAGCTCGTGATACCCTTCTTGTCGACAGCCTTCATCTTGGTAGAGGTCGCCTTTATAATATGTCTGGCCTCCTTCTTGACCTCCTCAACCTTAGACGCTTTCGCCGCCTTGGTCGGCTTGATGTGGGAAATGATTTGGATTTCGTCGTTGTCCTCATCGAACGAGCCAATGGCCTCTTCGAGCCGCAGAAGGCGCGTCGAGTCCAAGCGAGACTTCATGCGGCTCGGGTCGTTCTTGCGCGCATCCTCGATGTGCCGTTGAATCCGCTGGAAAGTCTCCGCACGGGGGCGTGTCTCCGTCTGGCGGAAGCATTCAAGCAACGTCTCCAAAAGCGCGAACGACTGATGCAGCAGCTCTTCGTCCGTAAGGCGCAGCCACTTGGTCAGCTCGAAGAGCACTTGCTGTAGGTCGCCAACCATCTTCTTTCCCGTCTCGGTTAATTTCGCATTCGAGGCTCCTCCCTTCTGCGAACGCGCGAGGGCAGTCGTCTCAAGGAGCCTCCGCTGTGCTAAAAGGTCCCGTCCGAAGATGAGGGCGTCGCGCATCCAGAGCACCATCTCCTCGTTCTCGAAGAACCTCGCCCAGCGGGGTGTGCACGCGAAGATGACACAGAGCGCCTCGGTCATTGCATGCCACCACTTGGGGATTTTATCCTCCAGGGTACTCTCTGCAGACCTGACGTACGCGGGATCGAGAAGGAGGCCGGACGGACTGGTGCAGAGAGCCTCGATAATGTCCGTCAGGCAACGGGCGAGGGCCTGGGAGAGCGAGCAAGCTTCCGGGACGGCCTTCGCGTAGTGGGTGTATGTCCCTAGAACGTCGATAAGCCCACTGAAGGCAGCCTCAGGGAAGTGTTCCAGAAGCGCGCGGAGGCAGTCGAGGCGGCCATCGACATCGTATGCGAGAGCGACAAGGTTTTGAGCAGCCTCTTGCAGTGCTTCTGCTGGTGAGAACACAAGAGTGAGGACATGTTTCACGACATCATCCCGACCAAGGAATTCTACGGCAGTCGCCGCTCGGTTGAGATCCGTATAGCGAGTGAGGACGTCTCGAAAGCCGCTACGTAAGAGCAGCAACGCGTTGTTCACAGCAACAAGAGATGACTGTGAAGTACCAGGAGACTTCGACTTCTTGAACGCATCCCCGAAGGCGGCGGGCTTCAAGTCGTCTATGTGAGATATCTGAGAGATGACCGCTAGTAACAAAGAGATGGCATCAGAGTCGCTTCCTGTTATGCCATCGTACACATTCCTCCATATCTGCTCGCGGATGAGGGAGTTGGGCGCGGCACCTGAGTCCGCGTCGCCCGATGCAGCAAGTGAAGTGACTAGAGAGCCCATCCTTCGAATGTCGGTCAGAAGAGCTAGCTTGATGAGGCGACCTGCCTGCTTTCTGGCGTCCGCCCAAGTCTCATCTGTGTACGTTCTGCCGAAAGCAACGCTCACGAAGGTGTTGCAATGGACCGTCAGGAGGTCCTGGGCAAGATTCTGTCTTGAAGATGATTCTTTGCCCTGCTGCGAGAGGACGGCGACAAGCAACTGTGCGGCCGGAAAGTTCACAAATGACCGCGGAATTTTGAATGTTCACTCACCCTAGAAGCAATGCTCATAGCATTCGGGCGGACGGTCTTGAACCGCTCATGCTGTAACTCTTCGCATAGGAATTGCAAGACGGATGGGAGAATGTCTTTGAACACAGGAAGTTTGCCCACGGTGTTGGCGTAAACTTCGATCCATTTCAGCTGCCAATCGTCTTTGAGCACCGGCGCGGGGAGATTGCACAAAATGTCCAAGAAACTTGTGTTATCTTTGATAGAGTTGAAGACGACGTGGGCGTACTCCGGACCTTCGTCCTGCCACGCATCGGGTCCCATTCGCCGTAGGACAATCACAAAACATTTCAGTACATCGATGAGATCTATTGACCGGATGTAGTGTATTGAAATATGGATACAGAGCCACCGGAGAGTGTCAGTACAGCAAAAACAAAGTGAGAGAAATAAGCTGACGTTCTCCCGTATCGTGAAGATGACCTGTCACGATGTGACGAATGTCCAAACCAAACGACTTGCTTGAGCGGAAAAGTTCCACTGGAGTGAAGCGTAATAGGGTTGTGAGGCCTGCCCACTGAGACGGGATGTCGGTGACAAAGGAGACCTTATAAGCTGGACCGAAACAATCACCCAGGGAGCGGGAGGACTCGATCGAATCCAGGACGGCTTTCAGCACAGTCGAGTGGGATAGCAGGAAATTCTCCGTCGATATGGGGGCAACTTCATATAACTTGCACTGCTTCTGGGCCCACTGTCGCAGCTCGAAGGACGAATCGAACAGAAGCGCGAGCAATGTTGAAGGGGGGATATCAGTAGGCCAGGCTTCAACCAAGGCCCGGGGACAGAACGCATGTAGAATCGAGGTGACACGAGAATCTTGCAACATGTGTAGGTATGTCAGGATAAGAAAAGTGACGGCTGGCGGAGCGTCGGCGAGAGTGCGACTGGGGTCAGGCGCGTTGGTCGATACGAAACCTTTCTCCGCAAGAGCTTCTAATGTACTGTCCGTGAGAAACTGGTGGAAATGGTCGTAGAATTTCTCTAGCACTTTTTCTGCGAAAGCACCAAAGTACCTACAATGAAATATTCAGTCCATAGCCTGCTCCAGCGATGATGGACGCACGTATATCTAGACATCGTCTCGGCTTCATGAAGTCCTCTCACACAATAGCAGCAGCGCGTAATAACGCGTTTCAGCTGTGTCCTCCAGATGTCCACCGAAGCACTGTCATAGGCATGCAGTCGTATCAAGAATATAGCGGCCTCCCTGGTGACTTCGTCCGCCTGGGAGCAGAACCAATGGGTATGGACAAGAGGCACATCTGCCAAGTTGGCGGGTTTCTTCAGAGAGCCAAGCAGATACGTGGACAGCAGCCGTAGATCCCCCTCTTCGACCTGGGCTTGAGGAGCATCACGGAGGCTGGCAAGCCTGTTCTTCACCTCATCGATGTTCCGCGGCTGTGGCGCCATGGATGTGGGCGTTCCGAAAAGATACAGAGGTGATTTCAGGCCAGCTTCGCAGGAATGGTAGTAGAGAGGGAGTGGCGAGGTCGAGGAGCGAAGGAGAGCGACGCAGGCCACTACCAATCCTCCGTGCGGCAAGTACTGGCTGTCGCTGTATGGCACGGGCGTCCGACGCGTCGTCTAAAGCGCGTTATTTGACCAGCTTTGTGCATGCTTAGTCATACTCTCATGTCGTCATGAAGACATTTATAATAGTAGATCAATTCGGCGAAGTGCGTAGTCCGCCATACACACACTAGTGGCTGCTGCGGTAACTCTTCTAGGGCTCGCCATGGATAGTGACAATCTCGAAAAAATCAACCAAATTCTGGATGCAGATGTTGAGACCAGGGAGGTAAGTTTGTGTCGCGCAGATGAAGGATGCGCTCATCATTGACGGCCAGAGAATCAAAGAACATGTCACTGAATTCGACAAGAAGGCGAGGACGCTTTCTGGTATCCTGAACAGAATCCACTCCACCCGTACCGAACAGAGTAGTAGCTTAACAGGCTGATACAAGGCGCTGTGTGGACTGATTCTGATCTATAGTGCCCACATTGCTTGATATCGCCCGACCTGTCCTCACAAGTTGTCAGGAGACAACGGCTGCGCTTGCGGACATAATTCCCCCGCACCAGTTCTGGAAGTGGAAGGACATGTGGTCAAACTCATTGAGATCTGCGGTGTTTTCAGCCGCACTAATTGAGTACCTGCAAAGCGGGTCTCTCGTATCCCTACCTCAGGCAGCTGAGATACTAGGAAGTATGTTGTCCTTTTACGCCCTCTTGCTATTGCATCTGATTGACACGTTCCTGCACCTGAGTCAAAACCGATTGGCAGGATAGATTCACGCTATCTGTAGAAGACTATCTACATGGCGTCATCAACCTCGTCAATGAGCTGGTAAGCGGTACGATAAAAAGCCACTTTTCGCCAACCCCGTTTAATAAACCTCCAAGTCTCGTCTTGCGGTGAACGCGGTGACACTCGGAGACTTCGATCAACCGATCAAGATTTCTTTGTTTGTGAAGGACGTGTTCGCAGGGTTCTCAATGGTTCGCATTTTCTGTGCTCCTGCAGCGAATAGGGCTCTCATCCTCTGTCTAGCTGAACCTCAAGAACGACCTTCTAAGGCGTCGTTATGACAGTTTGAAATACGACATCAAAAAGGTAGAGGAAGGTGAGGCTTGCTATCGGTTTCGCATCACCCATGGGCTGAGTAAACATACCAGTGGTGTATGATGTCTCACTGCGGAAACTCGCACCTTCCTCGAAGCAGCCATCGTAGATTACCCTTTGAGACCCTCATACTCTGTTATCTCATCGCGCATTCGGCCTGCATTACCTCCCACAATTGCTCTCATGTTTGCTATATACAAAGTTTGCTATATACAGTTGTACTACTATTAAAATGCTATTGACCTTGCACTCCGGTATCGCTGCAGCCATGCTTTGACGCGATATTGTATAATGCCAATGCCGACTACTATTGTCTCACTGATAATTATCTGCAGGCTGATCTTTGATGTACGGTGGAAATTTCTCCCTTGGTGGTGAAGCGTTCTCCAGGCAATATTAAGGCTATAGTCGACTGTCGGACGATTTCGTTTCTGGGGTGCGTCGTTGCTTGAAGGGAACGTGCGGGCGTCTATAGAGTTGTATACACAGTCACGTGCGCTGTATGATCGAGATCCGGAACAGCATCGCGGACTTTCAGTGAGTTCGTAGTCGCGGACCCGGCGTGTCGGATGGAATACCACAACCGTGCTTCACCCCAACGGGCGAGCATTGTCTCCCGCGCCTCTACTCCCAAACTACCACCCAATATTTCGTTGCGGGCAGACATGGCCAGCAGACGTGGCGTTAAACGACCCGCGTCCTCGGAAGGTAACCACTCCTTCCCAGCCTGCTTCGGGACTCCCGGGACGGCGTGCTCTCGTGACAAATGGTGTGCTGACGGCGCGATACTTGCAGAGCTCGAGTGCTGGTCTCAGGCAGCAGCCTCGCTGAGCAAGCTGTCCACGATGCTCTCGGAACACGAGCGCGACGATACTGTGGGGCGTGTGCACCGGCTGTTCTCCGGATGGCCGGCGGATGACACGCTCCCCTCGGATGGCATGGATCATGTCAAGAGTCTGTACAAGAAACTGACCTCGGGTCTCAATGAGATCAAAGCGACGGCCGAAAAGGACGCAGAGTACGGCTCGCCAGCGTTCCTCTTTACCCTGGTCACTGACATCCTCGCAGAGCGATAGATGACGTCCTAGAACGGTTGTCGGTCTTAATAGCGCTGCGCAAGGCATCGGAAGCGATACCGCCAGGTTTGGACGCTTAGCCACTCGAAGGCATTTCCCGTATTGAGATGCCAACCACAGAGAAACGTCCGAAACGGCCAAGAGGCCCGTCACCGGCTGTGACCGCGGCGGCACCCACTTCAACACCATCTAATCCGCCGACGCGGTCGATGTCGATCACTGTTCCTCCGCGCGCTTCAGTTGGACCGCAACCATCGATACCGTTCTCGCGCGAACCCAAGGCCCGGCGGGAGGCGTTGGCGAAACAGCTTCCCCTTCAGGAAGGGCGGAAAGTTGCGTTCCACCCGCCCACAAACACCAGTAAAGCCGACGGCGTGACAGGGGGAAAGGATGAGGAGTGGATACTCGCCGTCGTCACCAAATGCATCAACCAAGACAAGAACCGGTAGGTGTCTTATCTGTGAGGAGTATCAGGCTATGATTAACCTAGTCACCACGCTAGCTACGAGGTTCAAGATCCTGAGCCTCAAGAGGACGGCCAACCTGGACAGTCAGTGATATAATCCCATCCCCAGGATTTTCCATCTAATCTCAGCGTACACAGGCGGTACAATACGACGCTTCGAGCCATCATTCCTCTCCCAGACCCCTTGGCGCCCCCTGACAGCGCCACGCATCTCAACGCGTACCCAGAGTTCTCAGCCGGCTCCACCGTCATGGCCCTCTACCCAGACACGAGTTGCTTCTATCGCGCAGAAGTCATCGCGAGTCCCGCACGCGTGAGTATAGCTGATCACCTTAGTCCGCATGGAGCACTCAGAACCCTCTCGCAGAGCGGCATCGCGACGAAGCAGGGCGCTCCGATGTACAAGTTGAAGTTTGAGGACGACGACGATCAGGAGCACATGGTCAATTCACAATGGGTTGTCGAGTGGCCCGGGCGGGAGTGATTTGAAGGACAGTTCAATTCCCCGGTAGCAGTAGGTTCGACGCGGGATTCTCGGCCCCGTTCGCCGCATTTTGATTTTCCTTTGGTTATGTATCTATGTTTGTATTGTTAGTGTACAACCCCCTCCACATACTCTAGCCCCCGATACACGGACTCCTATACGTACTATCATCATGCAGTTTTTAGAGGCTCGTCTGCCCCGATCCAGGTGCAATGGTGACCAAATTTACCAAATTTGCCATATATGACAAGCGCAGTAGATTCACGTGGCCAGCCCTTCCACCAAGTTCGACGTCTCGCTCTGTCTGGATCTTGCATGACACAATACATGAGTTCAAGGCAGAGTACCCGCGACAACCCATGACAATTCTAGACATTTCTTTACAGTACGGAAAACACATATATACACCTCTGCATGAGACCCTCATTGACTTTCACAAAACTTTTCAACCTTCTTCCCCCATCCTTGAACACCACCACAAACCATGTCTCTCGCACGTCACTTCTTCCGCGAGATGCGTCCCCTCTTCCGCATGCTCGAGGAGCCCCTCGGCCGGCCACCCACGTACCTGGGCGGCTTCCCCGGGTCTTCCCGGGCGCTCTTCGAGGACCCCTTCTTCAACTCGTCCTCGCTCCGCCCTGCCGTTGACGTTTCCGAGCAGGGCGACAAGTACATCGTCGAGGCGGAGCTTCCTGGAGTCAAGAAGGAGAACGTCAACGTTCGCATCGGAGACGGCGGCAGGACCCTCACTATCGAGGGCAAGGTCTTCAGCCGCTCTGGCGAGGCCCAACAGCCAGCGCAGGCATCCACCGAGGCGTCATCATCATCGCCCGCAGCTGAGACATCAGGAGTAACTGGAGGGGCCTCCGAAGGTACGTTCATCTAGCATCTTGGCAGGACATGGGGATGCTTATATTTTGATGATCACAGGCTCGCAAGCATTGACCACGAAAGAGTCCGAGTCGACCGCGCTCTCGACGGAGCGCATCTTCTCCGGGACATCGTCCTTTACGCGCACCGTCGTGCTGCCACGGCCCGTCGACAGTAGCAAGGTGACAGCCAAACTTTCGGACGGTGTGCTCACCGTGACAGTCCCAAAGGCGGAGGACGCAGGCAGCGTGCAGGTGAACGTTGAGTAAACGCGGTCTCGGGATAACACTGGCGCGCGGTATTTGTGTATAATACGGGTGTAACACCATCGTACATTATCTACATGGGAATGTTATCAACCATTACACCCTGGTTTAACAACGTGGCAACGAACCTGATAAACACTACAGTACGAGCAGAAACAAAGCGAGCGTTGTGAGCATGACAGCAAGGTATGCAGTATACGGGGCGAGAGTGTATATGGAATCTATGATGGAGGTTGGGCAGGAGAGCGTTGTTGAGAGTAAATCGTCCGTCCAGGGTTACCAGACATGCTGCCCCGTCCACTGAATGGTAAACGTCCACTTTCTTCTAGATAGGCACTTGCAGGCCCCGTGAACTGCCCCGCAGTCCACTGTTCGGACTGCCCTGCAGAGCCCGGCGAGACGTTCACGTCCGCTGACAGGAATATTGGGCTTCAAAACCCGCGAGTCGAATACAACCATCAGGGGTCACTCACCTTGATGCATGCTGGCACTACTTGCACTCCGCCCATTTGCCGCTAACGCTGCGCCGTTTTGGTATGCTACGTGATCGCTGGATTGTTCCGCTTCCGCGGCTTCGCGTGCTCTCGCTGACCGATTTCGGATCCGCGCGCTGCCCGCTCGCGTACTGCTGGTGCTAGTAGGGGTAGCTTCGCTGTGCGAACCGTTCGCGGTTCTGCGCCATCGACCGTTGCTGTCGCGTACGCGCTGCCGACCGGAGGCAGTCGTGCTTGTACTCGCAGAGGCGCCACCGACGCCGACAAGGCCGCTGCCATTCGCCTTGGGTTTGTGCACCCCGTTCATTTGGGCTGGCAGCGATTGTCGCGCTCGCGGGTGTGGTCTTGATGTGCTGGCAGATAAGCCGGGGTTGTTGGGTAGGAAGGGTGGGGAGGAGCGTAATGCAGCGGAGATGGCGGGATCATCTTGTAATATTTCACGCTCTTTCGCGGCACGGAGTGCCATCGCTTCTGTGATAGAAATGGGCCTAGGAATAGTGTCTATGAAGCATGAGCGGGGGGACATGAAAAACATACGAGACGCGCTTACCTTCTAGGAACTTATACTCGGGCCGCTGATGCGTGAGACTCGCTAGCACGAAGTCAGGCTCCGGAAGAAAAGAGTGTGTGATGACTACTCACACATGTCGCGATATTGTACATGTTGACGGTTTTCAGAAAGGGTATGATCATATCCCGCCTCCGCCAACTTTTTGACGAACTCTTCCTGTGGTTATGCGCCTCGGTCGGGGAAGCAAAAATAATGTACAATAGTGCTCACGGTTGCAGCCGACAGCATGAATACGGCTTCTTTGGACATATGTTGGCCAGCGCCTGGGCGCATTCGTTATGAGTGGACATTCAGAATAGCGTGACGTGCGACACGAAATTACCTTCTGCTTGCAAGATGTTGTCCAGCTTGTCTTGAGGGATGAGAGTATGCCCTGGGACGCGAACGCCCAGTTTCTTTCGGCCCTTGGCGGAAGAGGTGCTCTCGTCTTCCTCCACTTCGGGTTCCATCTCCTCTTCCTCATCGTCCAACCCCGAGTCCAGCTGGTCGATTTCCTCCTCGTCAGCTTCTGAATTGAACCCCGAGGTGGTGCCCGCGAGTGAACGGCGGCCGTCCGCGGAAATGCTGGTGAAAGACTGAGCCATTTTGTCTCTGAACGCGCAGGGTTGGAGGAAACGTGTGGTTGTAGGCGAGAAAGACTGCGGGGGAACAGCGGGGAAACGTGTGCAGAAAGAGAGGAGCCCGTACGCGTCAAGATGCGAGTCCAGGATCTCCACCAACATTCCCGTGCCGTGGCTGGAGCAGAGTGGGCGTCTCTCCATCTAATCTAATCTAGCACCCCTCCGAGCTTCCATGTTATCTTATCTACCCCACACTGAGCTGAACGCATTGTGAATCTTATCGCGGTCTCGTCCCTCAATTGGCCCAGAGGAGCCCGGCCAGCCTGAAGCTAGAATTGGTACTCGCCGTCACTGGTACGCAGCTCTTCATCGTCGCGTTCAAGTCTACGCTCACCATGGGAAACAGTGCGTTCGATGCCCCCAAGCTCGCTTCGCTTCCAATCATCAGTATCGAGCCGTTCTTGGCCCCCACCGCCCACGGCCGTCTATCCGCCGCGGCCGCGCTCCATGCGGCTTGCTCGGAGTACGGATTCTTCTACCTCGACATCTCATCTTATGTAGATCCGTCAGAGCCAGAGGAGCTCACTCGCCTAGCGCGCGAGTTCTTTGCGCGGCCACAAGAAGAGAAGGACGAGATTTCTATCACGAAAGAGGATAACGCTAGAGGTGCGTTCGGGAGAGCTCTTCTCGCTGACAATCAGCCCACATCCTTTTCTAAATATTAGGTTACCAAAGACTGAAAGAGAACGTCACAAACGGCAAGGCGGACAACCATGAAGGCGTCGATTTTTACCGCCCAGTCGAGATCCCGGACAAGAGCAAGCCGCTTTGGGGTGAGAACCAATGGCCCGCTGTCCCGGGGTTCAAGGAGAAGTACGAGAGATGGGTCGAGAAGATGAAGAAACTAGGCATAATTGTCATGGAAGCGTATGCGTCAATCTAATTCCGCTTGTTATAGATGGAAGTCTGAGGTTGTCTGACATAGAATGGCCCTCGGTTTAGGCCTGACCTCGGAGGAGTGGACTGACCTTCGCAGCAAGGTGGACGATAGCTTCTGGGTAATGCGAGTCATTGGTGAGCTGATCTGAGTGCATTATACATCGACATACTGTAGGACTTACAGTCACGATACGACAGGATACCCCCCGCTTCCTAATAACTATGACGGCTATTCGTGTGGGGCTCACAGGTACCATCGTTAAAATATTTCTCATATACGGTACTGATCCCCTTCCTTGTTCAGAGATTACGGATGTTTGACGTGAATACTGTACCCTTTCCTACGCCCACCTCCGACCTCTTTGACGCCTTTTCAGGTTTTTGTATGCAGACCCGACCCCTGGTGCACTTCAAGTTTTCCTCGCTCAACCTGGGCTACTCTTGGAGAAGGCCGGAAGTCTTCCCCCAGAACAAGAAGTGGAAGAAGGCGGCAAGTGGATCAACGCAGACCCTATCCCCGGCTGTGTTGTGTGCAACATCGGCGAAAGTGGGTCTATGGCAAACAGTGTACAGTGCAGCTCTTGACTTCGGTCCCACCGCTTGCAGTGTGGGAGGTCTGGTCGAATGGCCTGTACAAGAGCACGCTGCACCGCGTTGTTCACAAAGGCTCGAACTACCGGTGCGCATTTAATGCTCCCGTCGCAAGGATTGGATGGTCCTAATCTTATCCGCCATGTGATACAGCGTTTCGTAAGTCCTCGCATACGCTTTATAAGAGTAGGCATGGGGCTCACGATCCCTCTAGCGTACCTTTCTTCTTCGAGCCGAATTTCGATGCACGGATCGAGCCGTTGCCCGTCGCGCTGCGCTTGCTAGAGGAGGATCGTGCGATACGCGCGGCACACAGCCCACGCAAGACGTACCAACCAGTGGTGTACGGCGAGTTCCTCCTCCGGAAAGTCGGCAGTAATTTCGACTCCGGTAAAGGGCGGTACGACCCTGATGATACGTAGGGGGTCGTATTTGAGGCGGCAAGACTTTTTGAATAGGGATGGTAATTCACGCGCAAGCTATGATGCTATGCTGTCTTGTATTTCTTGTACGATGCTGGAGGAGCCGTGATCAACATTTTTCCTAACGAGAAGCGTGCAGCGAAACAATTATCTATAGCACAACAGATACAAGCCCTCTGGGCCGATCACTACTCGCTTCCTGTGATATACCCGCGGAGGCTCACGACAGGGACGCGCCCACGAAGCGAGGCGCGACACATACGCCGTCCTTCGTGCGGATGTGGTGCACGGCCTTGGTCGCTGGATCGACCCACGCCGCCTCGCGCGTTTCGAGCGTCGTGAAGCCAGGCTGGATCGTCTCGAAGATCTTCTTCTTCGGGTTGAGCTGCGAGAGCGGCTGTTGTGCTTCGAAGCCGTCGAAGAACACCCGCTCGCCGGGCTTCGAACCTGCAGGGGGCTGAACGAGCTCGATCCCAGCGTCCTTGCCGTCTTTGTGTGTTGCCTGTAAATTGGGGATCAAGGGTCGTTAAGACGAGGATCTCGTATGGATTGGAGTAACGTACACAGAGAACCATGGCAAATGACTTGACGCCACGCATGTTCGCAGGCTTCAAATTGCACTACGGCGGTACGTGTGAGCATCTGATTTATTGGTACGTGGATACACTTGGGACTTACAACGCCTACAAGGAACTTGTCGCGCATATCATCGATGGGAATGTAGTTCACCAAGCCAGAGACAACTGTGCGGGGGCCGGTCTCCTCACCAAAGTCGATTTGCTGCGGGAAAAGATGAGCGACTATGGGAAGGTTTACACGCGCAACACAACCAAGCCTACCTCAACGTAAAGGCCGTCGGCATCGGGATGCTTGTTTACTGCAGCGTGACATTCGGGTTAATGGTGAGGTAGCGAACCGGCGACACTCACTGTCGACAATGTGTCCTACCCGAAGGTCAATCATGAACGGTGCAGGCTCGCCTGCCTCCTCGGTAGCCTTCTTCTTGTCGCCACCCTCGTTAGCCTTGGGTTCCTTTGCTTTCTTTTCCTTTTTCTGAGCCTTGCCCTCCTTTTCGCCCTTGGGTGGCTGCCCGACCGCCTTGTCGCCCTCGTCAGGTTTCTTGGTCTTCTTATCCGCCTTTGTTGTTGCCTTGTCACCCTTCTCAGCCGTGGGCTGAGGAGTAGGAGCATTCCCCTCGGCAGCGGCGGGCGTTGCCTTGGCCTTTTCCTTCTTCTTTGGGGGCTCGGCCTTGCGCTCCTGATGTGGCGCGCTGTCGAGTTCAAACTGGACAAGAGAGAATGCGGGTTCGAGAGGTTCGGCGGCTTTACGGATGGAGGGGCGGTTCTGTACATGGTCGAAGTAACGGGTTACCGCGGGGTGGGTATAGTATTGCGCGGGTTGGAGCTGTGACTACTTGGAATTTGAGTTGTGTCCAACGTCGAGATGAGTAGACGTACTTACGAGCACTGGATGCAATGCACCGTAGAGCGCAGCATCTGCGGCAGTGAAATAATTGCTCACGAGATAGGTGCGAGGAACGAGGGATGCTTCGAGGTCCTGATTTTTGTCAAGCCCGGCTGGCCACTATGACCTGTCTTATTCTCACCTTCAAGTGATCGGGTTTCGCAACGTCGCCTTGGGCGACCTTGTCAATCCAATCCGCAACCTCGGCCTTGTCCTTCTCGGATTTGCCAAAGCCCTGGCTGCCGTCCTGGGCGGCGGCTGCGACGAGATCCCTGAGCGGCGAGGGCAGTTTTGCGAGTGCGGCAGCGGCAGACATTTTTCTGAAGAGCCCTGGATGGAATCGATGAGGAGCAGCGGCGGATCTGGTCGCTGCAAAGAGCCGTCTTGCGCCTCCAAGCCCTCGAGTCAAGCACACCGTCATTTTCCAGAATCAGGCCTCTTCACGTGCACGCGTCGTACCGTGTCCTGTGACTCTCACAGTCACTACCACGACCGCGTGACAGTCACAGGGCGCGTCTGGCAAGAATTTGGGCTCAAAGACGCGCAGACTCGAGCTGGCCACCGTCGACGACAGCGAGCAGACATGATCATCCGGTGGCAGGCGGAGGCCCGCCATGCCCTCCGCTCCTTTCACTCATCAGCGCCCGCACGCGCAGGCCTCATATCACACATTGGCAAAAAGCCTATCGTCTATCCCCCCTCCGTCTCTCTGGAGTCCACCTCCGCCGCTGTCGCCGTCAAGGGTCCTCTGGGCGAAACCGCCGTCCCTCTCATGCCCTACATGATGATATCCCACCCCGAGCCCAACACCCTATCAGTGACTGTCGAGAACCCGAAGGAGCGCAAGCAGCGTTCCATGTGGGGCCTCACCCGCACCCTCATCCAGAACGCCATCGTCGGCATGACTGAAGGCTTCACTACCCCCGTGTACCTCGTCGGTGTCGGCTACCGTGCTGCTTTGGAACCAGACCCGAGAGGGCAGGGCGAAGGCCGCAGCGGCCAACGCCTCAACATGAAGCTTGGTTTCTCCCACTCTGTCTTCGTGTCGGTTCCCGACCACATCAAGATCGAGGTGCCCCAGCCTACCAAGATCGTGCTGAGCTGCACAGACAAGCACAAACTCGGTCTCTTTGCCGCGCAAATCAGGAGGTGGAGGCCTCCAGAGCCCTACAAGGGCAAGGTTCGTTCTTCCTTACCACCTGGACCGTGCTGTCAGCTCATGCCATGTATAGGGCATCATCGTGGGGAACGAGAGGATCAGGATGAAGACTGTAAAGAAGAAGTAGTCCTGCCAACCCCGCTTTGCTATCATACACCTTTCTTAATGAGGATATCCTCACGTGCATCGCTCACCCCTGCCCGCACAATGTTCGAGATGCCTGGCTCTGGTAAGTGGTGTTGTACGCTAATTCGTATGCGAATATGATAATCCTCGTCGCGGCGTGGCAAGTATGCCCGTTATCAAACCCCAACTCTTCCATAGCTCGCCCTAAAGCCGAGGATCTTCTAAAGCTTGCGGTACCCCGCTCAAATGACGCGCTGAAAATGTGTAGGATCTTTGCTCTCTCTTTTTGCCATACATCATCATCATGAAAATGAATGCGTGACAGTGTCTGAAGGTAGCGTAAGATCCACCTAGGTAGATCATACTGAACAAGTGATGCAAGATGCACAGTCTACCGTGCGGACCATATATCTGAGCCACAGAATCATAGCGGCTCGGTCCTATCGACTGCTTGGAAGCATTATTTTGAGGCAATACGCCCCAGCCAGCAGGTCTTCCAGTCCTCTGCACATGCATATATTAATCTTACCCCCAGGGTCTGTTCAGGCTCCCGCCCATCCCCCTTCCCGCTCTCCCTCCCTTCACCTCCTCCCCTCTGTCCATAGTCCAGGGCCCGTCATGTGGTGGCCGACTTCGTCTGACAACGTGTCACAGGACAGCACGGTCGGCGTATACGTACTTAGTACGATATTCGGAGCAATGTAAGTCTCGCAGCCCCGCAGCCGTACTGTGTCTCGCGTCATTCAAAAAATCCATGTACTCCTGACACTCAGGTTTTATGGCCTTACGTTTTTACAAAACTTGCAATACTTTGACCGCTTCCGCCGAGATAGTATGGCGATGAAATTCCTTGTACGCCTTTCTTGTTTTATCATGTCGTCGCTCGTACCTGAAGTGGCCCTCAAACGTTGTAGATTCTGGTACTGTGGCTGTTCGATTCCACCACGATGGCCCTTTCAATGCAAGCCGTGTACATCTTCGCTGTAGCGCGACGCAATGTCCCCTTCGCAGCTGTAGCAGTTCCTGGGTGAGTGTAACAGTGTTTCTTACATCTTCGAACTAGCCATGAATGAGTCAACATAGGAGTGTCGAGGTATGCAGCAGTCAACACGATAATCGTTAGGGCGAACCTATGAGATCTTACTTGACATACACTCCGTTGGCATGACTGGCAGGCTGAGCGCGCGTTCTCTGTGAGTGTAGAAATATTGCATTGGGCTGCTCTTTTCTGATGATTCATCGGTAGTTCGCCGTCGTCTTCATCGTACAGATGTTAGTTGCAATTATCCTCGGGGGCCTTCTTGGCGCTAAATATCTAGCTTAGGTTCTTTGTAGTTCGCATATGGTCTTGTAAGTTGACCCAAGGACCTGGAATGTATCCTCGCTGCTGACTCCAGAATGCAGTAGGCAGAAGTTACTGGTACCTCCCAGTGTTTATGGTGAATTTCTATAGGGACTCCTCGTGCCCGGAGAACTATTGACACGCTACCACAGGGCCTCATAGCTACCATAGCTCTTAGTACGTTCACAGTATAATATAGCTTGAAATTGCTTATTCCGATCGCTCTTCGCAGTAACGGGTCTCGGTAAGCTATCTCCTCCCACGTATACACGTAGTTCTCATGCGATTGTTACGAGTAGCTGCATCAGTTCAAGCGTGAGTCATTCTGCAGATCTATCTCAATGTGGTCTTACATCTACTGGACTGCACAGGTCATCCTTCGGCGTGGCGAATCCCTCCCATCCAGCTTCTGTCGACGTAGGTCCTACAAAATAATCAGCCTTGACCAACCATCTCAACTTGTAACAGGGTCTTTCTGCTGCCGCCGCCGCTTTCCAGATAGCCACGGACATCATGATCAACGGCGCCTTGTACTGGCTGTGCTCAAAGTGCAAGCGCGAGTCAACGTGCGCCTGACGGTTTCGATGGGTTTCACTGTTACTGACGTTCTACGCATCAGTCGGGGTGCCGTTCGCAATGCATGCGTTGATCTGGTCAACCGAGGAGTGCTCTCTACGTGCGTAATGATAGCTCATTTCCTCCAAGAAACCCGTGCTCAATGACGTCGTGGTTATTATAGATTACTGCAGGTCCTCACTACGATCACGGTTAGTCCGTCGTGTGGCTCACAACCACCTCCCGACCACTGACAACCACACTTCCGTGTATGATCGGTGCAGTACTTCGCATCGCGCCCCAAACTGGTCTGGATGTCATTCCACACTGCGAGCAGTAAAGGTGAGACATTGCTCAATTCACCTTCTCCGCTTCTACTAAGGCTAAACCTAACTGTCAGTGCATGCGATGTCGATGCTTTCTACGTAAGGGTCTATGTCATTTCCCATGTCCATGTATCCTTATGCCCCCCTTCCGATCGCCGTAGCCTGAACAGCCGTCACGTTATGGACGGGGTTGCTCACGACGTGGAAATCGCCGACGCGCAGTTCAGGTACCGCGTCGAACTAGAGATGAAAGCAGTGCGTGCTTAGAGTCTACTACTCGACCTAGCTGACACTATCGACGCGTCTTCACCTTTCTAGTGTAACCTCCCGGAACGCCCGCCAATCATCCCCGTACGTCTTTACGATGACCGCGTTCTATGCTAGTCGTATATCCGCTAATCCTGCCACCTTCGTTTGACAGAGCATTCATCAGCTGCGCAGCCAGAGCTCCTGGTTTGCAAACAACGCGGCCAAGAGCTCCGAGTGCGACACCGATGACACGAAGTCTGCCGTAGGCACCACGGCGGTCTCTGGCGGCCCGGGCATCCTCTCTGCCTCCGCGTCGATGTCGGCGCTGTCCAGGGGCCCGAGTGTGCACGCTCGCTCGACGACAGCTGTTGACGGTGAGCGCAAAGCGTTCCTCCGGTGCATACCTACGACTGACAAGATCCGGCCTGTGCAGGAAACTAAGAGCCCGTCGCAAGGATGTTCCGAGGTTCACAACATGACCGACCATCTTCCAACGCATGCCATCACGCTAGGGCGTATACCCTCCCCTTCCCGCCACTTCCACCGCCCTCTCTGATCTTGTATCCCTGTTTGACGCGCTATCCTTTACGGACATCACGGGACCCTTACGTGCCTCTTCACGCTCGAACAGTACTTACGCCCCTGTATCGTTCTTCCTTTGCCTGCCCTTGTCCCATCTTGTCGGTCGATCGGAGCCCGTCGTTATAGGTACAGCTAATAGTCATACAATTGCCCGGTCTCTCCCTTCGTACGAACAAGAATATGGGAAGACCGTGATTGGTGCTACAGAGCGATATCAAATATGCCAACCCGTCGCTAGTGAGAAGACCCTAACAAACGCATCTTAGGCTGGGGGCACGGCAGCCGGATCGGTGGGAGCAGCTGGCTCGGTGGGGTTGGTCGGTGCAGCCCCGGGGTCGGTGAGGTCGGTGGATGCAGGGGGCACGGCAGCCGAGTCTGTGGGTGCAGGTGTTCCAAGGGACGTTGACGCAGGCGGACTGGCGGGGTTAGAGGGCGCGGGGGTGGCCGGGTCGGTGGGTGCGGCGGGAGGCGCTCCTGGAGCAGTGTTCGTCGGCGCCGGGGGCACAGCCGTGTCGGTGGGTGCGGGCGCCGCTGGATCAGCCGTAGATGTAGGCGCAGTTGTGTCCGTCGGCGCGGGCGCGGGCGCCGCAGTGCTGTTCGCTGGGGGCGCAGGGTCGGCGGGGGGAGGAGCAGCTCCGCCATCGGCGCCCGCAGCTGCTGCGGCGACGAAGATGTTCAGGTTGAACGCGGCGGGGGTGGGGTTGAACGTGTAACCGTCGGGCTTGAGCTGAATGACTGTCGCGTTGTCGCGCGTGAGCGTGCCCGACATGAACCCGTTAGGGGTGAGCGTCATGTTGAACTTGTTCACGCCAGGTTGGACGTCGAATGACTGCGATGCGTTGTCCCCCGTTGCGAGTGTCAGCGTTCCCGGGGCCGTGGCGAGGACGACCGCCCAGAGCTGGTCTTGTGTCTACAGTATCGCGAACAGAGAGATAGTTTAGAGGTCGTTGATAGATTATCAAAGCTTAGCAACTCACGAGCTCGACGTTCAGAGGAGGTCCAAGGGGATCCGCCGGCTTGGCATCCTTCGGGTGCGGGCGGGCCCACATTACCAGCTGGTCAGTGGTGATAGCAGGCTCGGTGCCTGTTTTGTACCACGTCGCGAAATGATTGGTAATCTCGAGGAAGCCTAGGAAACGTTGGTTCTTCCAGCCACAAAAAATCACTATGGGTTAGACTTTACCTTGATGGTCAAAGCCATTAGCCCACGCCTCAGAGCCGGCGGGAAGATTGCCCTCAATCGGGCCGAGGTAATGCGACTCGCCGAAGTCGTTCCAAGTGACAAGTTCGACAAGGTCCACCTTATCGCGGTTCTGAATCACGTTCTGCCACCGGGTCACATACAGGTGGTCGTCGCTATCGAAGATGAACTGTAAACGGAGATTACACGTGAGTGGACACGAGCAATAAACTGTCTAGAAAAGTGCGCACATTCTTCGAGTCGAAATGGGTGAAGAACCACGGGGCGACCGCGGTCATGTACGTGTGTGCACTGTCGGCAACGAGTCCAAGCTGAGTGATGTGCTGGTCATCGACGTCGAATGCTCCAATCTTCGATGAGAGGGCGGTCTGCTGATCGGGTGTGAGGTTGTTGAAGTCCAGATTGCCACCAATGAGTTGGGGGGCTGCCGCAGTGGTCAGTTCAAGGGGCCAACCGCCGTTGAACTGAGCACAAACGTGAGGATGAAACTATTCATGAATTGGAGGCAGGCATAACACACGTTGAAGTCGCCGTCCAAGACGTTCTTGAAGTTCGGGAATTGCTGGACATCGATGAAGAACGACGGGACGAAATGGATCTTCCCCACAAGGTCGGGGTGTTGCGTGAACTGCTTCTCCCACCCAGTGAACACGTCGGCTTCACCTAGGAAACAGGACTCCCCGGCAAAGGTGGAAACCAACGCCTTCCCGCCGACCTGAAGCTGACTAGGCTGCGTGATAAAGGTGCTGGTAACATTGCGGAGGAATGCGGCGGTGTCGGTACTGTTGCAACCCATTTGGACGTTGATCGCACTGAAGGGAATACCTGGGATAAGATCCGGAACATGGCAGAATATAACGGACGAACGTGCCCCATATCCAGCGACAAGAACATCTTGAAGTTGGGGTTCACAGCTGCCGCTGCCTGATACCTGTGGAACACGGACACTGATGTTAGATACGGGAGATACGGATAGATTAAACATAGACGTACGCGAAGCCAACCTGGTCAAATGTGAAAGGGTCCGCGCCAATGTTCAAGGCGAACCCATCGATACCCTTCGAGGAAGCGAGCGTGACATCGTTCTTCCAGGTGTCGAGGGTGAAGTCTCCGGGCCCTCCTCCACCGGTAAGCCCAACAATATGATGAGCAACCACAAGCTTCTGTGAGCTTGTGTCCTGTCTCTTCAACGCCAACGGGTATGCCGCCGCGACTGCAGCGAACGCGGCAACTTGAAGTGCTGCGAATCTTCCAGAGAAACGTGCCATACTTGTAGAGTCCCAGTCGGTGCCAGTGAGAAGAGTTCCTATTCACAAAAAGACGTTCCAGCGTCGGATAACCGGAGGAATGAAGCGAAGAGGGCTGAGGAGGAGACCTGACGTTCAACGCCGAGGTCTGTGAGTTTCGGGGGACGGGCTACAAGAACCGGTGAGCATACCGAACATGTCGGGAGCTCTTATACAGCGATTCCTGGCAATTTCTGTACCTGTAGAGATGCTGGAGATTGAACCCAGGGTCTGGAGGGCCGGACTTTTCGACACCCATCACGGCGGTGACGGTGGTTACTGCTGTTGTAGATTAGAGCATTTTCGGGCATTATTGGAAAGAGGCATGCGATCCGATGAGGTCTCTGACGCTCAATTGACCGCATCCTGGTGTATAAATTTCCGCAGTGCTTCAGCAGCATGTGGAGATCCTGGCAGTTGGTTGCCGATGATCATGGTCTGGACACAAGAACGCAGCGGGCGCTTCTATGCACACGGTTGGCCGAACTTGTTCACCTGCCGTTTCAGGAAAGGCTAATATCACCGCAGTACTTCGCTCAGACGCTCGCGAATACTTTCCTCGAGATACTTCGGGTGGTCCGTCTTGCACCCAACGCACCTAGGATCCTGAACGCTACGCAATTGAGTTGTGTAGTGATTTCTTCGGACGCAATCTGTGACCACATCAATACATCTTAGTCAACCACATATTTTTAGCCGTTCCTGGGATGCTGGCATGGCCCACAGCTGGTAACAATGTCAGCTGGGACTCATCTCATCCTCGTATTGTTCAGAACACCCCCTTTTGGCGGTTGGGCTCTCGAGGATACCAACGCTCTGGAGCCTCTGTAGGTACACCGTGCTCCCCGACGCCGAGCTTTGATTGTGCACAATCCCGAGCCCTGATTGATCGGGCATGCCACCGTACCACGGTCAACGCCGCGGACACGAAGGCTATACCAATCAACACAGTGTCCGGAGGACAAGTGTCTGAATGTGATACGCACCGTCGGCACATGGCAACGAAGGACCAGTGTCTGTCAAATCCTCATGTGCGATGGGGCAGACGCCCGACCTGTACCTCTTCCCTGATATTTGTGATGGCACAGTATCATGAGTACCTGCGCACACCACAGAATCCACCGAGAGTTGTGATCAATCTTTGGCTTCGAACTAACATCCACTGCTGTACCTGCAGTAAATCTCACAGAGCCTAAACTGCGGTCTGCATGGCCCCCAGTTACAGCAAGTGGTTCGGCAGACAAGTTCGACATGGATAATCTCAGAAACCCCATCGCCGGCCGGGTCGAGGTCTGGGCGAAGTCCTCGGGTCGTTGAGGGCCGCCGCCAACGCTTCCAGTGCATTCGTGGCCTCCTCCAAGTAATTATGTAGGGTCGAGAAGCAGTGACGGATCAGGGACTCTGAGCAGCAACCGCGCATTCTCAATGATCATCTCCGACTCGGGCTATCAGCATCCCACGCCGAGCGCCCTCGTCGATGCTCCGTTGCGGTCTATCCACAACCGGGAAATTTCAGGAATAACTTGTCCATCACCTCGAGTTCGCCTGGCCCGCTCTACTGACGCTACCGAAACGATCTCGTGCAATAGATCCCCCGTCGCAGTACTGCAAGGCGCGGCGCGACGTTTTGTTGTTCAAACGCCCCCATCATCTTGCTTCGCACGAATACGGCGTCATCACGATTACGGTTTGCATGCACAAAAACAACTGACGAGATTAGAGATGTATCAGAGGCCGCCCACCACGCCATACATCTTTTACGCCTGCGAACTGTCCACCACCGACATGCATAGCGTACCGCGCGATGCGCAACCACACATCCCTCCACATGCTGCGCGGCGCCACGCAGCGCACTACGCGCTTGCGTGCGCGACGAATACGTTGAAGTTGTACGTCGCCGGGTTCGCGTCGAACGTGTACCCGTCCGGCCTCAAGTCGACCACCGCCGCGCCGTTGCGCTCGAGGGTGCCGCGCATGTAGCCCCCGGGTACGAGCGTCGCGTTGAGCTTGTTCACGCCCGTGTTGACCGCGAACTGCGCGCGTGTGGCGTCCGCCGTCTCGAGCGTGAGCGTGCCCGGGGCGGTGGCGAGCACGACCGCCCACAGCTCGTCCTGCGTCTGCGGGCGACGAAGAATACCGCGAGGAGCGCCCAGTCACGGAGTCAGCGCAGCCCATATGATCATGATGGCCATCCCGGCGATGGTGGGGTGATCAGAAGGACGCACGCACCAGCTCAAAGTTGGTGGGAGGGGGGAGCGCGTCGTTGCCCGCGCGCGCACGCTTTGGGTGCGGGCGCGCCCACATGAGCAGCTGGTCCTGCGCGAAGGTCGGGGCCGCGCCCGTCTTGAACCACGTCGCGAAGTGGCGCGTGATCTCGAGGAAACCTGTCCGCCGGGGGCGGGTATCGGTGGTCCGCGTTCAGCACCGTTGATGTGTGTGCAACGCGGCCGAGCCAACAAGGGAAGGACGCACCCTGATGATCGAATCCGTTCACCCATGCGTCGGCGCCCGGGGGAAGCGTACCGCGAACGGGGCCCATGTAATGCGACTCGCCGTAGTCGTTCCAGGTGAGGAGCTCGACCACGTCGACCTTATCGCGGTTTGCGATGATGGTCTCCCAGCGTCGGACATAGAGGTGGTCGTCGCAGTCATATATGAACTGATGGCCATCGGCCGTCAGCGTGGCTGACCAGCAGCGATCTTACTATGAGACGTACGTTTTTGTTGTAGGTGTTTGCCCCGAAGTGCGTGAAGAACCAGGGCGATATGGAGGTCATGTAGGTATGCGCGCTATTCTCGACCCTCCCGAGCTGGTCGATGTGCCACTGGTCGATCATGAAGGATCCCAAAGCGTTCGCGATGGCACCTTGTTGCGACGGATCAAGATGGTCCGCATTGGCGCTATTGCCGATGAAGGATCCTGCGTTCGCGGTAGTGAGGTCCGTCCTCCACGCACCGTTGAACTAGTACGGCACACATCAGCCATATGTACATGTAAACGATGATTGGAAACAACCGACATTGAAGTCGCCGTCCATGACATCCTTGAAATTGTGGAACTGCTGGATGTCGATGAAGAACGACGGCACGAAGTGGATCTTGCCCGCGAGGTCCGGGTGTTGCGTGAATTGCTTGTTCCACCCCGCGAACACATCCGCTTCGCCAAACGTGCACGCCTCGCCCGCAAAGGTGCTCACAAACGCCTTGCCACCCACGGTGAACTGGGCAGATTCGCCAATAACGCTCGCAGTCAGACCGCGGATGAACGCGGCAGTGTCCGGTGAGTTGCAATTCTTCACTGCTCCGATCGCGCTACACGAGGAATGCAGTCAGAGCCGAGCACGCCCGTGCAATATGGTAAGGCGTACGCCATATCGATTGAGAGGAACAGTTTGAAGCCGTTTTGCAATTCCTGCGCCGCCTGAAACCTGCCAATGGGGGGAATCCGTGACATAGCTCGGGTCAGAAGCTTGAAGCAACGCGGCACTTTCGCTGCACGTCCGAAACTCACGCGAATTCGACCTGGGTGCCCGTGTAGTCGTCGGCACCGACGTTCAACGCGAACCCGTCAATTCCCTTCGAGGAAGCGAGAGCAATGTCGTCCTTCCACGTGTCGACGGTGTATGTAGAAGTCAGGCCGACGATGTGATGCGCGACGACAAGCTTTGGCCTGTCGGCATCCCGTGGTTCCACAGTAGCAGGAGGAGCAGCATGGACAAAGGCCACTGCACCGAACAGCCCGGTCCACAGAGTGAGCGTGAGCGAGTAGCGCATTGGAGAGGGCCGTGGGGTTGGCGGTCGTGCTGCTGCCGACGAGCATATATACGAGGTATATCCAGGGACACCGCGACGTCATGTACATGCTCGATAGGCGTCGCGTAGTCGAGCACGATGTACATCCATGACGGCGGGAGCGCCTCCATTATCGTCCCATATGGTGGGGCGCATAAGTATGGAGGATTGCCTTGTGGGTTGGGTGCAGTCTAGGGTCTACCTGAGCTATGCGAGCATGCATAACTGGCTCTTCCCGGACGACATGGTTGCCTACTAGCGAGGGTACATCGAAGCGTGCATGAGGGTGCAGTGGTTATGGGTGCGGATGCACGGTGAACTATTGCGGATCTGTCTCACCGGGAAGGGGCCAGGGCAGCACGGAGCATGCAATACGGATCGGATTCAGAAAAACGATAACGGTGAGGTCGGCGCTAAGGTCAAGATACTCATGGCGAATAGTCCCTGCGCTGCCCTGTAACTCGAGCAGAGAATGGATGAGCTTTCGCCACCATATGGAGCCTTGTCAGAGCATACGAAGCAATACGCACCGTAAGAAGAAGCTCTCACCTGAGAGCGCTCCGTGGCTCCCATGGATGTTACCATGCCCTGCTACAGGCATGGCCTACGGAAGTCCGCATGTGGCACGCGTACGAGGATATTCTTGTCAGAGCCGATTTTCAGCAGCATGAAGTATGCAGAGATAACACAAGTTCGGGATAAGATCGGCGATCTAACGTCCAAGTACGTTGATAGTGGGATGATCGGTGTCAGTGAACACGAATAGGTTGGCGATGCACGCATGCACGTAGACTAACAATTTCTTAGTCCTTCGCGCTGTCGACGCGGGGACGACAGATACACGGGAGCTCTGAGGCTTACTGCGAAAGCATTCTCCATGCTTGAAGGAACAGCGATCATGGAATGCAACGTGTGTGGTGCGGCATCCTTTGCGCCGGAAGCTCTTTGGTGGCAAGGGTATGGATGAATGGGCTCGGATGTGCATAAGAAGACGACTGGAGCTCCCGAGCCGTGAGCTATCGTCACCTGTTTAGGAAAGTGACTAGGTTCAGGCCTTCTGCTGCTGTGCCACCCGGGATCCGCCGAGAGTGATAGAACCCAGAGTCCGATCGGAAGAAGAGGATTCGAGGAGAGCCGCATCGAGCTTCAAGAGGCCGTTTGGGCCATTGAGGCGTGTGGTGGTGCAGCTTGATGACGAGCATAGCAGACGCTGCGAGTAGAGCCGGTGTGAAGCCTGCAATTGGAGAGTGCTGTGCGATGTGGTGGGCGGGGCGGTGGATACACATGTTTACCTTGTGGAATATCGGTCTAGACCGCGAGGCGGTAGGGATAGCGGGCCGCTCAATTTGAGAACGGGCGGGATGGTCAGACAAATAACGTATGAGGCCGGTGATGGCGCCGGTGCGTGCTCGTAAGCATGCCCATGGACGGAGGATTATGACGTAGAGTCATCTGACTCTTGCACATGGGCTTGCGAGGACAACTCGGAAAGCATCGTCCACGGCAGGCGGAGGGGCGGGACGAGAGGAGTCGGAGTTGCCGCGTATGGGGTCGGCAGAGGGTGTGTCAGCGGGACTCGCGGCGAGGAGAGGGGCGGAAGAGCGGCAGAGGACCTGGGAGAGAGAGAGAGACTAGTACTCCAGCTCAGCGCTCAGCCTTCTCCTGCTCGCTCATCATCAGGATGACGCTGATCAATGCCCCTGCCTTGCCCGGATACGCACGTCCTCCTGCCCCCAATGCCACTTCCGATCCGACCTTCCCCTCCTCTTCTAGCCCGCGTCCAATTTCCCCCGTCTTACACCTCACACCCCTCCGCCCGTATCCCCACTATTCCCCAAACACACAAGAACCAACATGGCACCTCCCAAGAATCAAGAGGCGCTCCTCGCTCAGTTCCGTGAGGAACTCGTCCAACAAGACCTCATCCACGAGGGAGATACCATTGGCACCGACGATGACACTCTCCTGTCCGTCCTTCATTCATCTTCCCCCGCTCAGAGGCTCTGGTCTGATATCCCATCCAGACGCTTCCTGCGTGCGCGACAGTTTAACCTGAAGCATGCGACGGTCATGTGGAAGAACTGCCAACACTGGCGGAATACGGTCGAGGGCGTCGGAATGGACGAGCTCTATCGCCAAATAGATCCGTTTGATGTACGTCATCATCTCCCGATTCCCTTGCCGAATCTCAGTCTAATGCCCCCGCCTCCTTGCAGTATCCCGAGCGTGAGCATGTCTTTGACTGCTGGCCATTGTACTTCCACAAGGTCTGTGCTGCAATATCACCACCGCACTCACCGCCCTTCTGACTTGCGCTTATTTTAGGTGGACAAGGTCCGTTGGTCATCGTGTATCCCGCAACACCACATTCTAACCCGGAAGCTGACCCACAGAAGGGCCGCCCCTTGAACTTCCACCACTTCGGCGGCATCAACCTCACCAAGCTGCAGAAGAACATGACCCTCGAACGCTTTTGGCAGACCGTCATCGTCAACTGCGAGGCGCTCACGCGCGAGGTCCTCCCCGCCGCCGCCGAGGCCGCGGGCAGGCCTATCTCGGGCACCTTCGTCGTCGTCGATCTCTCTAGCTTTGGGTACGTAACCGCACGCCGCTGTCCGTCGTCCTCCTCGCCGTCGATCTCCACACTCACGCGTGCGCCGCCCCGACCGTAAACGTGCAGCATAAGCCAGTTTTGGCAGATGAAAGACTTTGCGCGCAGCTCGTTCCAGGTCTCGCAAGACTTCTTCCCCGAAACGTCAGTCTCTCCTCCCTCCCCCCCTCTTTAGCCACCCTTTGCTCTCCCCGGTGCTGACTTCAGCACCTCTTGCACCACAGCATGGCGCAGCTCGCGATCGTGAACGCGCCCATGGGCTTCTCCACGATCTGGAACGCGATGAAGCCCTGGCTCGCGAAGGAGACCGTCGCCAAGGTCGCGATCTACGGCTCCGACTACCGCAGGGCCCTCCTCGAGCTCATCGACCCCGACGCGCTCCCCGCGGCCCTCGGCGGCACGTGCACGTGCGACGAGCACGGCGGCTGCATGCAGAGCAACGCGGGACCGTGGATGCGTCACCGTCGGGAGCGACGCGCGGCGTGGCTGGACGGGAAACGCGAGACGCTCGCGCTCATGTCTGGGGAGCTGCACGGCGGGATCAGGACTGGGGAGAAAGCGGCGGAGAACGCGCCCGCAATGGCCGCGGCGGCGGCGAACGGGGTAGAGGCGTCTCCGTCGGATGAGCGGTCGCCGGCATCGGGAAGCACGTCAGAGACGTCGTCCCTGGCCACGCCGTCCACCCCCGCATCGCCGCCCAGCCGGAGCAGGGATGCCTCCCTCGAACGGTTGCGCAAAGAACATCCCGACACGCGCCAAGTGCAAACCGGCGACTTGCACGGTGAGGCTGCTATCTAGGCAGGGCGATATCCCCCGACCCACTCCTACCACTGCCGGCAAGCAAGTGCGATATCTATCTTGTTGTTTGACATGGTGTTGTAAACTGTAATTTAGGATTCCCTAATGCTGTGCCATATGACTAGTCTTCTGGCGTTTGCAATGCGTTAGTTGTCTCATTTCCCGGTCTTTCTTTCCTGGCGTGCCGCTGAGCCTGAGCCCGAAGCGCAGCTGTCAACGAGACAAGCACATACAACAGAGACATGGAAGGTATATGATTACGCCAGTCCGTACAGCGTCCTTCTACCTCTTCCCGCGCACACCAGCGGGCTCAGAAGGTGGGGATAAAGTCGTGTATCCTGTCCCGCGCGTTCTGCGCGATGCACTCCGCGATCCACGTCACGCTCCGGATCTCCTGCTCCTTGAGCTTGATGTAGCTGTAGAACACCGCGTGCTGGAACTGCTGCAGGAACGCGAGCTTGTTCAGGTGCACCTCGTGCACGAAGAACCGGTCCTCCAGGTCCGCCGCCGCGCCAAACTCGCCGTCGAGCTCGCCGAGGAGGTCCGCCGTGCTCTCCGAGCCCCCGCCCGTGCCGTTCGCGCCGCCGTTCGCACGCGCGGAGGCCGACGCCGAGGAACCGGCAGAGTCGAAGAACGCGCGGTACTCGGCGACGGCGTCGCACGCCTGGCGGACCTGCTCGATGTCGTCCGCGCGCGCGAGCGCGTTGTTGCCCTCGGGGAAGAGGCGGCCGATGGTCGGGAAGAGCTTCGCGCGCTGCTCCTTGGAGAGCTGCGTGCCGAACGAGTTGATGGTGATGTTCAGCGCGCGGCGGTCGGCTTCGAACGCGAGGATGCGGTGCATCACGTCCGCGGTCGGCCCGCCGAGCGACTGGCAGAACGCGTCGAAGTCTTCGAGGTAGGCCTTGTAGAGCGTGTTCCGAATGATCTCTATGTTGAGGTCGTCCAGGTCGGCGGCAGACACGGAGTCGCGGAAGTAGGGGGCTGCAGAGGGTGGGTGGTAGGTTAGTGAGGAAAATAGGCATGGATAGAGAGTATGGCATACCGAGAGGGGTCTCCACCAGGACAGTGTGGTATAGCTCCTCCACGTTTGTCGCAACACATAGGGCGGGCATCGTGTCAAAGATTCCGAGTGGGTGACACCGTTGCAGCAACTCGTTCGTATTCCTCCCGTGAAGCGTGCCGGTGATGATGAGAATGACGTTGTCGATCATGTAGGCGTACCTGTCCCGCGCAGTCAGACGACACCGAGACATTTCTTTGCACCGGAATGTGCAACGCACGTCATGTACTCCAGGAACTTGCTCAGCGGCTCGACAGCATTGCTCCGGAGGTAGTTGAACTGATCGACGAGCAGTTGCGTCGCCTTGTCGGAGATGGTGGAGGTGGAGATGGGCAGAGGCTCATTTGCGAGGAAGTTGCCATAGTCCGTCGCGGACAGCTGAGTACGGAAATCTGTTCGAGAGTAGTGATCAGCTCTTCAACAGGTTTGGCCGAGTCTCCGCACGCATTTACGAGCACGGACCTTCAATGGTCTCGCATTGTGTCAAGTTGTTGTACTGGTTCTGGGTCAGGAGGCCAGCCTTGTACCCCCGGACGATACCCTCCAAAAAACCGCCAGAAACCTTACGAGGGAATGTTGGTTTAGCAAGCTCCGGGCAGGACAGGAGGACGCGGCGCGTACGTTGAACAACAGGGCCTCCATGGCGAGCAGCGTACGGAACACACAGGCGCGCGACCGTGCCTTGGTGTAACTACGGGCTTTCCCACGGGTCGCCATTCCGCGGCGGATGAGCCGGGCCGGAGGATTGTGATTACCTCAGGCTTCGGCTGCATCTTTCCCGGTCTATGTCAATGTCATCCAGTTCGGAGTCCCTGCTTTCGTTCTCCTTTCCCCCCTCTTGAGCACACGGGATACGCGAGGCTCCTTCGCCGATTCCTACTACATGACCACTACCCCGGAAACGACGTCGCAGAAGACGACCAAGTTTTCCATCCCCCATCCGGATGAGCAGGATAGCACTCTTGTCGGAGTGCTCGAGCAACTTGCTCCGGAGCAACCTACGAAAGGGAGAAGGATTGCGTTGGTGAGCACCCGGATGTGTGAATGCCGTATGTTGCACGGGGCAGCCGACTCACTTGTCCTGAACTTTAGATATTGCACGGTTCCCTCGGGTCTGTCCAAGAAGCATACGCCGCCTCGTATCGACTGATCACTTGATGAACAGGCACAAAGACTACTTATTTCAGAAGCGGCTCGCCCTCCGCCTTCCCTTAGACTCCTTTAGATTCGACTTCCGGTCCGTAGCCCGTGCATGCTATCCCCTCTGCTTTCGCTGAATCTGACGAGCACGCGTACCATCCAGGGGCAACCACGAGAGCTCCGGCGCATGGCATCTCGCCAAGTTTTACAACGACGTAGTAGACCTGGAAGTGGTCGTAGACTATTTGACGAGCCAGTTCGGCTACGTTGTCGACATGATCGTTGGACATTCGCGCGGGAGTGTCGTAGGGATGCTGTGGTTGTGCAAGCATCGCGACGGAGCCGCCAAGAGCGTGAGAGGCTATGTGAACGTCGCTGGACGATATAGGATGGAGGTAGGATCCACGCGGACAACGTGTATGAGGAGCGCGCGTGCTGACATACTTGATCATAGAAAATATACAGTGAGTCGATTGCATGGCATCAACGCTTCCGACGATCGTCTCAACACGGGTCCAGACGAGATGGAGCGCAACAAGGAGGAACTCGACGCGCAAGGCTACGTTCTGCGCAAAGCTGTAGTCGCGCGGAAACCGTTCGTGGGGAAGTGCGTCATCTTCGCAATTGCAATGCAACCACTAAGCTGACACAAGCCTACCAGGCTCACCCGCGCACACTACGAAGAGTTTGCGAATACAGATACCTCTGTAGTGTGGGACCAGTTCCCAGCGAATGTTGATGTCCTCACCCTGCACGGACTCAAAGATGCAGTCGTGCCCCCGTATGATGCCTTCGTATGGGCGCAGATATACGGCGCGCGTACTCCGGGGACACACACGCTGCGTTACGTCGAGGAGGCAGATCACAACTTCACGGGGGTGCGTATCAGACCGTCACTGCGAAAACATGCTACTTAATTGCCCTTGTCATCAGATTCCGGAGGTGGTGGTGGAAACGGTGCTTGGCTGGCTGAAGCAGCAGGATAGACATGAGCTCAAGACGGGGGTGTGGCAAACAGGAGTGAGGGGTATGTTGTGATATGCTCCGACGCGTTGCAGATCCTTCCACTGATCAACCAGCCAGATCCTGACTCAAACCACAGCTCGGCGGGGCCCAAGGCCATGTTGTAGTCTCATTATTCATACACCTCAGACACATATAGGGTATTACGGGAGCTCGGTATCACGAGATACATCAACATCTTACGAATGACGTTATGTACTCCTATGTCCACATCTTATGCCTCGACGACGACTGCGTGTTCTTCAGCTTGCCCCGCGCTCGCTTGGAGACGCCTTTTCTCCAACTTCGCAGCCTTCGCAGCGCGCCAGTTGAACGCCAGCTTGCCAGCGGCATGAAGCTCTTCCTTCACGGCCACGACGAGCGCGCGCACCTCCTCGTCCGATGTCTCCAAAAGCGCATGTTGCCACGACGGGACCTCTTCGGAGACGACCGTCCCCACAGTGCACAGATCCCGCTCAGCCCAACGCGCGCTGAGCCGCACCTTCACCTCGTCGAGGACAAAGCGCACAGGCATGCCGGTCACGCCCGTCCAGTCTTGCACGTTGATCCCGTTCAGGATCGTCTTCGCGCGCTCGTTGGCGCGCTCAATCTCCAGAATCGAAGCATACTCCTTGTCTTTGCCAAAGTACCGCAGCGCCGCGTGCATCTTTTCCTCCCGGTCTCTCGGAAGTGCGAATATAGAATCAGTCGGGACGTCAATCTCGTGCGTTTTGAGAAAGGAGATGAACTTTTGGCGCATGGCCCGGCCTTCTCCCTTCTCCTTGGGGAGGAGCTGCTTGGACTCGCCGGATTTGAGGCGTGCGGAGAAGGCGGTGGCGAAAGGCGACGAGGCGACCCAACGAATCACCTCTTCCTGCGTAGTGAAGCCGCGTTGCCATCGTTCCATAGATAAGCCTAGGAAGGCAAGGATATCAACCATGGAGCTCGAGAGGTAATATGTCTGCGGCGGAGATCCGATGGGTTCTGCGAGCTGACGAGAGCGCATGGTCAGCAAGAAGCGTCCCCACAACTTGAGGGATGCAATGCGAGCCACGCATACCTTCAGACCGTATATCCCCAGTGAGAGCCCCGCGGTTTGCACGAGGAGACCGAGCATGAGCCCCATATCGCCGTAAGAGCTGTAGAACACGGTACGGTCGAGCTGCGCGGAGTCCGCGCAGACGTTCACGTCCACTTGGATGAACACCTCCGCTTCGCTCGCGGTCGCCACATCCGAGGGTTCTTGGCCACAGACCGGCGCCGCGCCGCTCCACGCGCGCGCAACGGTTTGGAACGCGCCCACCGGGATTGCGAAGTTGCTGATTCTGTTGCCTCCCAGCACGACGCTGTGCGTCGCGCGCAGCGCCGCCTTCACGTCGTCTGCAGTGAGGCCTTCGCGCGGCCCCGAGACGACGATGTCCAGATCTCCGTAGTCCGCTTTCTCGGGGGCTTCGTGGGCCACCACTACATGCGTGTAGAGCGGCCGCAGCGGGGGCAGGAGCGCGGCTTTCAGGGCGTTGTAGACGGCGGGGGGCATGCGCGGGAATGCCCCCGCGAGGGCTTTGAATGCGTTTCCGCCCATCTTTGTCGGCGTTCAGGGTGCACCGTAAGGGATGACTTGGAATCGATGACGTTGGGCGTGAGGCCTTGAGGTGTTGGCTAGTGAAGCGCATGGGCGTGTCTTATATACTGTGTATTGTTCTTCCCTTGGGCATGCTGCAGCGGTAATTGGCTTCTGTCAAAGGCTGGCTCTGAGCGCTGAGCGCTGTGGTAGCTGATCGAAGAGGAATTGATGTCAATTAGGCGTATGAGCGCTCTTTGCGATTGAATAGAGCGCTGATGCTACTTACAAGCTGTTACTACACTACAAGCCACATCAACATCGAGTGTAATGCAGCAATCGGCGTCAATTGCTCATCGTACTAGTTGGACCAAAACCACGACACGGCTTCTACCCATTCTTGCTCCCTCGCGGCCCTAGAGAATTCTGGGTTCTATCTGAACGCCCTTTTTGACCCCCACATCCAAAGTCATCCACAAGCTCCCCCTCAAAAGATGTCCAAATACGCGCCGCACGGCAAGTCCGCCAGCCAACCTCGCGCCACCTCGTCTACCATCTGCCAGAAATGCCTCGGCACAGGTGCGTGCTGTCTCTGCGTGTAGCTGTATCACCTCCCTGACAGGACCGACATCCCTGCGCAGGCCATTACATATACCAATGTAAGGGCTCGCGCCCGTACATCTCGCGGCCGTCGCGTACGAAGATGCTCGACAACCCGAAGCTGCTGTCCAAGTTGAAGGCGGATGGCAAGCCATCTGTGGAGATTCCTGAGGAGTTCAAAGCAAAGTACGTCCCCCCCGTGGGCTCCCACCGATCTCGCAGACGGGGCACTGATTGGTTGTACCAGGAGTGGCACTGCGAATCGCATCCTCTCGGAGAAAGAGAAAGAGCGTGCGAAGGACAAAGCGGCGGATAGAGAAGAAGGGTCGTCCAAGAAGCGGAGACGGTGCATACTACTCTTCTCCCGATCACACGGTCTACAGCAGCTAACTGGTCGCTTCAGATCTGGGTCAGCCTCTTCGTCTTCCGACAGTGACTCAGATTCGGACTCGGACAGCTCTTCGGGTTCCTCGGGCTCCGACAGCTCATCGGAGTCCGACTCGGATGATACACGGTCTCGGACGAGCAAGAGCCCGCCGAGGAAACGTCGCTACCGTAGCGAGAGCAGGAGCAGGAGTTCATCCAGGGGCATGCGGTAGCGTGCTGTAGATGTGTTGTCATATATCAATCATGCTGTGTGCACAAGACATCGGGGATGCGTACGCTCTATAGTATTTCTTCACACTAGGGTTTAGGCAAGGACATAAGAAGCAGCACATATGGTTGCAAGAACTGGGAATGTCAGAGCGCTACCGGTGCACCTGCACTTGTGTAGGAAGCAATATTCTGATGGAATTCAAGCACTATCTTCATGAGTTCTGAGCCGACGAATGTAAGGATAGACACCCAGGGGTATAATTATTTATACGGAATGTCTTTTATTCACAGAGCGTGAAACTCAGCAGTACTTTACGGAGGTGATCCCATGCAATGTCTATGCGGAGTCCAAGGGAATGGCATTGCAGCGTGAAGTCTGGATACGAAACACAGTAAGTAGCTTATGATGGGCAACGTGCTGCTTCTGCCGCTCGCGAGTTCATGATGAGGGCTACAATGAGACTGTGTGCAGTCTCAGCGATGTTACTGCCGGACGAGGAATACACTTCACTCACCCGTACAGACCCAATACTTCGCCGAAAATGAGGATGAGAACCATGGTGACGAACACCTTCGACTCGAAGACGTATGCTCGTACACACTTCACAGGGGAGTATGGTCAGAGACGCCGCGTGACGCCCATTGCACAGTATGAACATACCGAATCTCCGACATAACCGATGGCGTACCCCGCGGCAAGACCCGTGAATCCGCAAGCAAGGCCAGCACCGAGGTGAATGAAACCTGCATAAAGCGAGTAGTCGGTGGGCTTCACTGGAGGTGAACGCGTGAGCACAGTTGTACCGCGAAGCAGTTGGCTCAATTGCGCTGCGACGAAGGGACGAGTGACTTACAGCCACCAGCAATGAGAACTGACACCACGAGACCGTACACGGCAATGATACCGGACATGACCACGGGGATAAGTGACTATGCATTGTCGGGTTGACCATAAGGATCAGGATAACTTTAGCTCAGTTTTGGGACGCACCTTCATGATGAGCTCGGGCTTGAATGTCCCAAGTCCAGCAATCCCTATGCCTGATTTCGACGTGCCGAATGCAGCACCCACGGCTAAAAGCGCGAGAAGACTTCAGAGAAGAGCATACATCATTGAATACTACCAACGCACTGCTAAACACCATCTATGCCAGTCCCAAAGGATGTTAACGACGATCTGGCAATTCAAGGGTATAAAACATACGGCAGATGCAACTCCCGCAAAGCCAAAGAAAGGCGCATATGGTGGACAGACAGACATGATGGTTAGCGGTAGGCTTGAAGCTGGTGGCTACGACATTAATGCAATCGGCTCGCTGCGTAACGGAAACCGTTGGCGTCTGGTTAGGGTTCCCAATCCAGCTCCCATGACGCTCACTGCCATTGGATGTCGGGCAGTATATCGAGAGCGCCATTTTAGATAATTGTGGGTCTCATATGGACGACAACGGAACAGTTGTGCATGCTCCTCTATCGCAGAATTGTTATTGACTGCCGCGATTATAGACACTGGGCTTAGCTCGTGTTTGACTCACTCAATTCCACTCAATTGCCATCGCCCACGCTACGGCGCTAAAGCTGCTCGGAGGCTGCTCTCGACCACCACGGTCTGGCTTTCTGAACAGTCGGCTCGAACACTTGCCGAGTTTCTCACTGCTGAATATCTGACCGGCGTTCTATCTTGCGTGCTGCAAGGACCTGAACGCACCAACGCAGCTTCTGCCAGATGGGCGCTGACCCCGGCACCTAGGCACTTACGTTGGTTAGGCACCGCCTGAATCTGATCAAGGCTTGAACTAGGTGGGTCTGAAATCCGTCGAGAACGGCCCTTGAGCACTCAGCTGCAACCTGGATTCTGGATGCCGTCCTCGCGATAATCACCCGTCATGCCGCGTGCGCTGCCACAAGATAAGAGGCACACTTGAGTCGACCACCCCTCCGAAACTACCTCCGTCGCCCCTCAGAACATATGTCTGCATACTATGTACCCCGACGGTCGCAGTCTGTCTCGCGTGCGGCGGGGTCCCAACGCACCATCGACCGCGACCATACCGCACGAGACCGTGATGGAAATTCGCCGCCTGGCGCCGCTTCCACCGACCAGTCCATATACATATTTCCTAGCCCGGCTTCTGCTCCCCCTAGTCCTGGAACGTCTATTACTTCTGCCCCGACGGAATATGATTTCTCATTTACTTCCGATTCTCGGCCGACTTCTCGAACAAGGCTGCATCTGCCTGAGCAGCTTGGTCCCCCCGACGCGAACAGCCGCCCGGCACATACCCCTTCCTCCGAAACGTCCTCTCATCCCTGGGATTCGACGACACCATCGGAAGGCGATTTGGAGATAGAAATAGGTCTCTGGGATACTGGCAGCGAGTTCAATGCTGAACCTTCTGACTCCGACGAGTCTTGGGCTCTTGAAGACGAAATCGAACGCGTCGGGCGGGCAGATCTTGGCATCCTCAACAGCGCCCAGTCTGTTCGTGTACGCCGGATCCCCTTATCCTCGTCGTACTCCCCGGATGTCTCGCGGACTCGGTATTACTGCGCTGTCCGCGCCCGACAGCGTTCGCGCACCCGCTCAAGGATAAGAACGACTAGCATCTCTTCCTTGGCGCTTTCGTCCACTCAGCAGACGCCACCCCACCCCCGTATCCACATCCCTCTGTTATCCTTCTTCTCCTCTCTGTTGTCCATTGATCTCGACGACCCGGCACTCCGTCTCCTGACCAACACGGGGCCGGGAGACGCAGACGCGATTTTGTTCCCAGGACAGAACAGCACCCGCTTGTTGGAGGAGCAAGAACAGCCCTCCCGCCGACAGAGCCACGAGAGCGATTCCGACACCGAGACGGAGGGAGCTGATGTCGGCGAGCTTTCCATCGGCGAACTGACCGAAACCGAGGCGCATGGCCTTCCGAAGCTGCTGCTCTCCAGCATCTCCGACCACTCTGCCACCGCCCTGCGCTCCCTCCGTGCCGGGCTGGCGGTGCGGAGACCCGCTAGCACGCCGGACTTTGCGCTTCCGCTCTCTACCGCAGCGGAGCTCGTCGGCCTGTGGCGCGTCTTTGGCGAGGTGTACTCCAAGGGCAGCCAGGCGTGGAAGGAGATGTGGACCATTGCCGCTAGCCGCTGAGATAGGAAAAGGACGGCGTGTGGTTGGTAAAGTACCGCCCCGCGACACAGCGCAAAGATCAATGCTGACCGCACTCGCAGGCTTTTTCCCGTGACACGAACCTGAATTCTATTGAGCTTTAATTCCCCCGTTGTTGTATATATCATGTACATGAGTTGCGAGTTGATGAAGGTCTGGCATTTGAAGGTTCCTTTGAGTACATCACGTGTATGCGTACCTGCCCGTTGAAAAAAAATGTATCTCCCATGTCAATCCTCTACAGAGTCACCCTAACAGCGCTGGTCTTGAGGCGATCCTTCACGAGGCCGCAGAATGATTTCTCTCGGATGGGTAGGTGGCTGCGATGTCTTTGACCAAATATTTTCGCGGCGAGAGAGCGCCAGTCTCACTGTCATATGTGGGATGTGGGTCCAACGCCGGAATAGAGCACACAGCAGTCCTAGACCTGAATCATGGAAGGGGAGATATTGAGACCCTCTCGAGGTCAGCCGCTGCGGCCTTAGCAGTACTACAGTCGGAGCAGACCAGGGGGCGCTTATTGTCGAACGCACCGGGACGAACGTGAACTGCGAACCATGCCAGCCCCCTCGCGGCACAAAAAATGCAGCAAATTCACGAGAAAATTCCGGAGGCCCCAGCGGCCAACTTTGAGCGCGACTTGACCGCTAGGAGAGCGCCCTCGTCGCACTCTCCACACTCACCCTGGTGCTGGATCGCGGAAGCATCGCAAGCGTACCGCACACACCATCCGACCGCACCCGTCCTGCGGCAGCTCTCCCTCCCTCTTGTGATCTTCTTTGCCTCCGCGCACCACTTCCCGGCGGCTTGAGACGTCAGGACGGGCAGCGAAGTCTCCCGCCTTTCGCCCAATGCGGAATACCCGCCCTCCGCCACGCGGAGCGGCCTGAAGCTGCGCACACGAGCCAGGGCGAGCCTGTACATTGTGCGAGGGGGTGGGACGGGGTGGGGTGGGGGGGCGTGCGTACGGTCGCGGAAGCATACAATTATCCCTGTGAGACCCCCACGCCGCGCCGCCTTGCCATGTGCGCCGGCCCCGAACCTGGGTTCTGCATTCCGAAGCGAATAACGAGCCCCCGGATGACCATGCGCCGGACAGGGAGAGAGACACACACACATGCGCACCAAAAACGATCGGACGGCCGTCCCTGGGGCCTGTGGCCGTGGCCGGGGCGCTGAGCGTTTTTTTCTTCCTCCCCTATATTATGCATCGCAAGCAGCGCAGGTCCAGATCCGGCGCACGATTGCCTTGAATTATATTCCACCCCCCTGAGTGTGTGTAGAGTACTTTCAATTTCCCGCCTCCCGGGACCGACGGCTGCGCGCCCCCTGTACGCAAGAGTGCAAAGGCTCCAGCCGCTCCGTCGCCATACTGCTCGGCACCGTGACGCGAGCGTCCGGAGAGCTCACGCGTCGGTGATGCAGCCCTTGCTGGCGTCCGCGACGAGCTTGACGTACTTGTAGAGCGTGCCGTGCTGCACCTTGAGCGGCGGCGCGGTCCAGGCGGCGCGGCGGCGCTCGAGCTCGTCTGCCGGAACCCGGAGCTCGATCGTGTTTTTAACGGCATCCACGGAGATAATGTCGCCGTCGCGGACGAGCGCGATCGGGCCCCCGACCTGCGCCTCGGGGACGACGTGCCCGATGCAGAAACCGTGCGATCTGGAGGGGGGGAGGGGGCGTGCCGACAACGGACCGTGGGGCGGGGCAGGGGGAAAGGGTAGTGGCGAATAGGGGGGCGACGAACGGTCAGAGATGGGCGTTGGAGGCGGACGAGCGAAAGATGAGCGTACCCGCCACTGAACCGGCCGTCCGTGAGACACGCGACGTCGTGTCCGAGACCGGCGCCCATGATCAGACTGGTGGGCTTCAACATCTCGGGCATGCCTGCGACAGCGAAATAGGGGACGCCTGAGTCAGTGCCACAAATTCGGCGCCGTGGGACGCTTCATGCCCCGTAAGCAAGGGACAGCAACGGACGTACCGGGGCCACCCTTGGGTCCGAGGTAGCGGAGGACGACGACGGTCTTTTCGCCCTTCTTGATTGATCCGCTCTCGACGGCGGCGACAAACTCGTCCTCGCTGTCGAACGTGCGGGCTTTTCCTGTGAAGCCCAGACCCTCCTTGCCCGTAATTTTTGCGACCGCGCCGCCGGGCGCGAGGTTGCCTTTCAGGATGCTGTTCGGCCACGCCAAGAATGAGCATTTTCGACGAGCTGGCTGTCGAAAACGGGGGTCCTCACCGAAGGTGGCCAGTCTCCTTGATCGGTTTCTCCAGAGGACGGATGATGTCTTGCCGGGTGAACTCAAGCTCGCCATGTTCATGCGTCCACCGATCCAAGTTTTCGCCAAGCGTCCGGCCAGTCACGGTCAGGTTATTCCCGTCGATCAGTTTGTTTTTGAGCAGATACGCCAGTATCTCTGTGACGGTCACACCCACGATTAATGTTTCTGCAGCAGACACTGAAGAAGAGGGATATGCCATACTAGGAATGCCGCCGAGCTTGTACACATCCTCCATGACGTATTTACCGCTGGGCTTGAGGTCCGCGATGAAAGGCGTACGATCCGACACCGACTGGAAGTCGTCGATGGTCAGCTCGATGCCCACGGAGTGTGCGATAGCAATGAGATGCAACACGGCGTTTGTTGAGCCGCCCAGGATCATGGTCAAAACCTGGGCAAAGCGTGAGATTGAAGGACTTTCGTGATTGAGCTGTGAACACGGACCATGGCGTTCTCAAACGCTGAGCGGGTCATGATGTCACGAGGGAGGATGTTCTTCTCCAGGAGATGCCGCATAGCCGCACCCGCAGACTTGCACTCGTTGATTTTTTCCGGATACTCCGCCGGGAAGGAAGAGGAGCCGGTGAGGGTCATACCCATAGCCTCCGCCGCACTG
This sequence comes from Trametes gibbosa, assembly GCA_022606055.1. Classification (NCBI taxonomy): domain Eukaryota; kingdom Fungi; phylum Basidiomycota; class Agaricomycetes; order Polyporales; family Polyporaceae; genus Trametes; species Trametes gibbosa. The sequence goes on along the minus strand of JABYQJ010000037.1, from coordinate 77,625 downwards.
GCCATAGTGTTTGCGGTGTACATCTGCAACGAACTCGTGAACCCACGTCATGTACGCTTGTACACACGTACTTACCCCGCCGCACGCTCCAGGGCCCGGGCACGCATGCCGCACGGTGTTATACCGCAGTTTCTCAGCGGCGTCCGTCTTTCCATCCTCGAGATACTTGCCATACGATTGGAACGCGGACACGATATCCAGCTGGGGCGCGCCCTCGCATGAACCTGGCCGGATGGTACCGCCGTAAATCATCATACCCGGCCTGTTCAACCTTCCCACTGCGTCCCGACGTTAAAAAACCAACAAAGCCACGCATGCATCTGTGCAACGCACGCGCCATCAACACGCCAGGCATGTTCTTGTCACATCCCGGAATGGCGACCATGCCGTCCAGCCAGTGGCCCCCTGCGGCGGTCTCCACCTGGTCCGCGATGAGGTCGCGAGACTGGAGGGAGTACGTCATGCCCTTTGTCCCCATACTGATGCCATCGCTGCACACGATGCACGTCCCCATTGAGCCGCCTGACACACACACATACACGCTAACCGCGCGACGCAGCACGCACCTCACGCCGACGACGCCAAACTGGTAGCCGATGAGGCCAGCGTCGTACAGGGAGTTCCTGACGTGCTGGCCGAGCCCGAGCAGGTGCTTGTTGCATCTGTACGCCCGTGAGAGAGCGCGCACGGCACAAACACGCGTGGACGTACGGGTTGCCCTCATACCTGTCCGCAGACACTCGTCAACGGGCCAGGGTACATGTGTGAGCGTGTGTGTGTGTGTGACTCACCAGATGCTCGCCACCCCCACCATCGCCTTCTCAAAGTCCGCGTCCGTGCGGATGCCGTCGGTGTCGTAGAGCATGGCCTGGCTCGCGCCCTGGTCCTTGGGCTTCGTGATCGTCCGGCTGTAGCGGTTCATGACGGGCTTCTCGCTGCATGCCGCGGCCGAGGTGGCGAGCAGCCTGCGCGGAGCAAGCCTGAGCACGGCGGCACGCGCAGGCAGGGCAGAGTTCCAGGAGTACATGGCAGGGAAGATAAGCACGGGCCTGGCGCAGAACAGTCTCTCCCAGCAGCAAGCACTCGAGTCACTCACTCGTGTCAGTCAATATTAAAACTCGCTCCAACCGGCGCGCCCAAACGGCAGCGTCACCATTGGCTGTGACGCATGGCACGTGCGGTGTGACACTGCCGCCCGAAATGGCTACACGCGCGCTGCACTGCTTTCGGAGCGCACCCAGATCTGTCCGCTACGTGCGCGATCTCGAGTCGGATGGCGGCAGGAGTGTGTGCGCGCGAGCGGCGTGTGCCCGAGCACGGTCGCGGATGGTGTGTGCGCGGCGTCGCGCGAGCACAGCGACCCGCGCACGCCTCGTCGCTGCAGCGAGAGAGAGCGAGCGTGCCGGACGGGTCGGGGGAGGGAAACACCGCTAGCGCTGAGGCTACCCGATATCAGCGTGCGCTCGCGCCGGGAGGTTCCCACGATCTAGATCGAGATAGCGTTCTGAGCAAACTGGGCGATGGGCCCCAAAAGTTTAGGACCCGACTGGGGTGATCGAGCCTATCGGAACACGCGCCGGTGGAAGCCCCCATGTGCGTCTCTGCCCAAAACACGCCACCTCCGTAACGTGTTAGTATTTTCCACACCCACACCCACCTCCCGGACGGCGCGCGCGCCCTGTGCGTTCGCCCGCGCACAGGAGCTGCTCGCGTGCGCCCCGTCGCTGCGCCGATGTTACCGGCACAGCGGCGCCCATGCGACTAATCGAGCAACCACCGAGGGCCAAGTATATTGCCTGTCACGCCGATCGTGTTTCGGCTAGGCGTGTGACCGTGACTCTTTCTACAGCGCGAACACCACCAAAGCGGCATGCAGATCATCGCTGCACTGAATTTCCACCCCGACAAATCAGCGTCCCGTTCAGTGTGATGACAACCGTGGCCCCGCCCACCCTGTCCTGCGTGGGGGCGTTGATGCAAGGACGCGTGCTGCTGGCTCATTGGGTGCCCGCAGGCAGTGTGCACTCGGGCGGAGCCAGCGCGCGAGCCGTCGCGACCACGACCACGCGGCGGGGCCCATCTGAGTGTCGGCGTCGGAGTGTGGCTGACATCGATCGTTTCTTGAACCGCATCCCCGTATACCAGCGCTTGTGGTACCGCGATCTGGAAAGGCTGCTATGCACCTCGGCTCTCCCCCGGCGCGTCGCTCGAGGGCTGGTTGACGATTCGTGCCCGCCCCCTGGCCTCTGCAGCGGAAGCAAACTCTCCCGGGTCGACCTTTACAGCGGCGCAGAGACCTGGGCGCGCGGGCATAGCCAGAGTCGATCTCCTGCCCCTCTTTTCTTTTGACGGACAGGGCATCCAGACTTCAAAGATCTCGTTTCTTCTGCGATTCACGCCTGCGACATATGGGCTCTCTATTCCTCACCGCCATCTCTACTTCTGCTGCTCTGCGCACCCCCAGGCGCCGTCGCCATTAGCCGCGGAAAGACACACAAGAGGAACGACAACTCACGGGCATGAACCGCCAACGGCGCAGTCCGCCACAACGACACAGTTCGCTTCCTGCCAGCCTCCATCGGCTGATGGTCCCGGGTCCGCCCCAGCCGCTGCAGGACGCCGATGAGGACGAGACGGATGACATCTTGCAGCAAAGGCCGGATGAAGGTGGGGGGATCCCGTTCGAAGGCGCGCCTGATCCCGTCCATCCCGCCTCTGCGCCAGCGGAGAGACCGCAGCTTCCGCCGCTACGTCTGTCTGCGGGCGTATTCCAGGACGTCGGCGTCGTCGAGCATCCCGTAAGTCGACGCCCAAGCCGATCTCCCGCCCTGAGCGGCGGGCGGCAGCCTGCAGTGGCAGCCATACCCCCTCTCCCGCTCCCACCGCTCCCACCCACGCTGCGCACCGATCCCGCGTACTACGCCTCGACGTCTTCAGTGCCATCCGTGCACTCGATATCCCCTCCTGGTCCGCACCTCCAGCCCATCTCGTGGGGGCCCGAGAGGGCGTTCCGGTCTCCGCCCGCCGGCGGCGGCGGCCACCACGATAGTTCGGATAGGAGCGTCCCTCCGTTGCCACGGACGTATCGACATCCAAGTCCGATCGGTGCTCGGAGCTCGATCGCTGCCACACCCCCTCCACTGCCCGTCGCAGGCCCTTCACGGCCACCGACGGGTCCCCCAGGCCGCGGACGAAAGCGCAGGCCGAGGGAGCAAACGGCGCAAACCGCCCTGGGCACGCAGGACACCGTCGCTGCGGGGGGGAGTGCCCCGCTGGTGCCGCAGCGGCGAGATGCTAGTGAGGGCGAACACGGTGAGCACGATAATTTTTTTTGCCGGACGGTGCACATGGGACACGTGAATACGAACCGAGTAGATTTTGGCAGCGGCGCGCGCGCGCCGTCCACCTCGCGCGCGGCGGGCGGGGGGAGCGAGGCGGGCCAGTGGGCCGTGTGGGCAGAGGACGTGCGTGCGGGACGGCGACCAGAAGCGGGCCCTTCTTCGCGACGAATAGCGGAGAGCAGGCGGGGAAGCCCTGCGTCACTGGCGGCGGTAAATTATCCTGTCGCGGTGGGAGCGACGGCATACTCCGTGACCACCTCGTCGCCGCTGCGGGCGACGATCCTGCGGCCGGCTGTGGACCGTGCGAGTGGGCGAGAGGGGGGCTGGGGGGAGTCCGAGAGTTCCGGAGCTGCGGGCGGGCGGTCAGTGTCACGGGAATGGGAAGGGGGAGGCGGTGGGGGAGAGGTGAAGCGCAGCGCGTCGGACACGGAGGGGGAGGGGGGACGGGGGGGACGGAGGGGGAAACGGCGGCGGGGGGAGCGGGAGCGGGCGCGGGAGCGGAGAGGAGAGTCGGAGCAGCAGCAGGAGAGCACGACGTCGTCGAGCAGCTCGGAGCAGGCGCAGGCGCCCAAGTCGAAGAAGACGCTGATTGCCTGTCACTTCTGCCGAGGTAAGCAGCCCTTCCCCGCTCGTCACGGCCGCTCGCCGTCTGGGGCGGGACCTGGCCTGCTGTGTGCTGTGTGCTGTGTGCTGTGTGCTGACCCTTGCCGGCACGACAGCCCGGAAGCTGCGCTGCGACGGACAGAGGCCGTCCTGTGCGAACTGCAGGAAGCGCGGCCACCCCTGCACCTACGAGCAGCAGCCCAAGCGGCGCGGCCCCGGCAAGACGCCCAGGGCGACTGGCACAGGAACAGGACGCACGAAGCGCACGAAGCGAGCCGCAGCGGGCGGCTCGCAGCGGACGGAAGCTGCGCGGCTGCCAGCGGCGGAGGCGGGTGCGGCGGCGGGTGCGGCGGCGGAGGTGGAGGAGGCGGCGGAGGGCGTCGCGAGTGGCAGCACGCTCGCCGTCGCTGCTGGGAGGACCAGGAGGAGAGCGAACATGGGCGGCCTGACCCGCACGACCACCGCGGGCGCCCCGGGCCCGGACGCCGCGGGACCCTCGAACGCTGCAGACACCGCGGCGTCTTCCCAGTCTGCGAATATTAATATTATTGCCTCCGCCTCCGCGCCCGCGCCTGCACCCGCACCCGCCCTCCAGTACTCCCTCTCTGCTGCAACGGCACAGGCGCAGCCGGGTCCGTTCACAATGACGCGCCATGCGTTCGAGCCCCAGCTCACAGGCCCCATCCCCACATACCCCGGCTTCTCCTACCGCCCCCCCTCCGCCGCCTCGTCCACCGCTGGCCAGCCCCCGCCCTTCCACTTCTACAGCACCAGCCTCGGCCGCGGCATGAGCCGCAGCGTCGCCTCCGACAGCGTGCGCTCCTCCAACGCGTCCAACGTGTCCTCCGTGCCCGACTCTGAAGAAGGGCCGGACGAGAGCGTGGCAGACGAATACATGGACTACGCCGAACTCGAAGACTTCTATCGGCACCCCCAGCCTCGGCCAGGGCGAGGAGAGGACGGTTCGCAATAGAGCGTGCCCGCTGCGCACACGCACGGGCGCGCGAGGGAAGCCAGGAGCTCGAAGCACGCCGCCGCGGAGGGGCGTGGGGCGGAGGAGGGGCGATACGCACACTCGAGCACTGGAACGAGCACTCGGACCACCCCCCACCCCCCCCGCTTCTCAGCCTGCCTCAGCCAGAGTCTGGGCCGGGGAGAGTGCGCGCATAGCTCTTTCCCATCTGCTTCGCGGTTGCCGGGGAGGGTGACAGTTGGACGCACGCGCGCCGAGGACGCATTCTCGGCCGTGGACCGCTCCTCCTGCTGGGCGGGTGTGGGTGTCTGGGAGGGCAAGTTAAACTACGACCGTGCTAAAGGGCTGTTTTCATAGGATACCCAGCTGGGTAGTGTACATGCAGTATAAGTACGGTCGCGCTAGCGATCTATTGTAGCGTAAGGGCGTAATAAAGAACGGCCGTAATAATCTCGCAGTCGTCGACGAGGACGGGGACGGGGACGGAGTAATGGAGGTGAAACAGCGTATGGTCGGAAGCGGGCCCGGTTGATAGGACGGAAGCGGGAAGCGGGCTCCGGTGGCTGCAATTGGACAGCCCTTCGGATCGCTGAGCCTGACGAGCGGCTATGTCGGCGCCGGAACCTCACTGATGGTTGTGTGCGGTCGAGACCAGAAGAACGGCGAACGCCCCCACCCCCGCACATCCGCACCATATCCCTCTTCCCCTCTCCTCTCATGCACCCCGTCGACCATCGCCATCGCCGCTCTGACCTCGTCCATGTCCGCCCGCCCCGCGACCTCGACCGTCTGACCCGCACCCACCAACCCGTCCCCCCCAACACAAAGCACCACCGCTGCCCGAGCCGCTCCCGTCCAGAGCCTGCCATGCCCGACACCGACCCCCTCGGATACACCCTCATGGTCGCTGGCCGTCGCACCGGCAAGACCTCCTTTCTCAGACTCCTCCTCGACACCAGCGACGTCTCCTCCACCCTCTCCCGCGACCAGCTCGCGTCCATCACAAAGTTCGTCCAGGGCTCCAGTGGCCATACTTCGCATGTCCGGACCGTGTCCATCGACGTTGACCTGGCGCCCGCCGAGCTCGACGAAGAGCACCCCCTCACCCTCACCCTCATCGATACGCCCTCTCTCGACTTTGAAGACAAGGACGCGTCCGAGCGCGCCCTCCAGGACATCCTCCTCCACGTCGAGGCGCGCCTCGCAGAGAGCTTGGACGACGTGAGTGCCCCGGCTTATTAGGCGCCTCTGGTCTGTAAGCGCTGATGCTCCGCTTCTCCAGGAACGCAAGGCCTATCACGGTGACCACCATGTGCACCTGTACGTCCCCTTTTCCTTTCTCCCGCCCTGTGCCCCCTGTGTGCTGTCCGTCGGCGCATGAAACCGCCAGTTTCACTCCGCCGAACGCGAATTTGTTGCGAGTGAACAGATGATCTCGTGGCGGGCGGAGCGCAATCCCTGATCCGCATGAAAGGACGGACCCTGAACTTCGCCGCACGTCGCATCCGCTCTCACCGCCGCCAGCCCAGCATTTCACATCGCCTCCGAGAGTGCATGCGACCGCCGACGCCGAGTCGCTGCCTATCCGGTGCTGGGTGTCTCTTGACGGGCCTTTTGTGCTCGCGGACAGCCGGCCGGGGGCCCCTCGTTCGCATGCTTGCTTGTTGAATAGTGCACTGATCCTGTCTCACAGATGCGTGTACTTCCTCGACCCCAACTACATAGTACCCCCCTCCGTACCTGCACCACCCGCGCCCCTTGTACCTCGAGCACGTACCAACAGTCTTTCTACTCATGAGTCCGAACCTGTCATCCTAGACCCGCCGGTCACCAGCAACCCTGTGCTATGTCGCCCAGTCCTTCCCCCCTCTGACATTGCCGCCATCCGCCGACTCTCTGCGCGCGTCAACGTCCTGCCCGTAGTGGCCTGTGCAGACTCTCTGACCAGTGACCGTCTCACCACCGTGAAGATGGCCATTCGTCGAGATCTTGCCGAGGCCGGCATCGGCTTTGGCATCTTCGATCTCGACATACCGCTATATGCGCAACTCGAGTCGAAGGTAATGAAGCACAAGCCCGAGTCGGGCTACATGAAACACCTCAACGGCTCTTCCTCCCCTCCCTCCACACCCACCACGCCGTCATTCTTGAGGCTGCCGTTCTCTCTGATCTCTCCAGATCAGTACTCGCACAGCGACGGAGTTGCGAGAGCCCCGCTGTCGCGCTCTGAGCTGATGCATCAATACGCCCCTACCAAGCACATGGCCCCAAAGACACGGCCAGGGCCGAAGATCGTCGCGGGCAAGTTTGTGAGGACCTACAGGTGGGGAGCGCTTGACGTCATGGACGCGAGCCACTGCGAGTTCCTTCACCTGCGTGGTGCGATTTTCCACCACATGGAGGTATAGCCCTCTGCTCCGCTCGACCGTGTGTGTGGGATGCTCACGCCGTTCCGACAGACGCTGCAAAAGTACACGCGCGAGTACTTGTTCGAGAAGTTCAAGGCGGAGGTGCAGCCGCCCCCTCCTGTGTCCGTTCGAGCCGCACCGCCGGCGGCAGTGGCTCGCCTTCCGCCTATGCGGGGGTCTCGGCCTATTCTCGCGATAGACACCGCGCCTTCTCATGCCAACCCGAACGGGCATGCGCCGCTGCCCGCGCCGCGGCCAACGGTGCCACTGAATGGTGAGCTACAGTCCGCCCCGATGGTGACGATGCACGAGCTGCCGGAGAAGATGGCGACGACGTCTGCAAGTCAGTCCCCTCCACTTTTCTCTCTGCGGGTGCTCAAGCCGGACGGGGAGACGGCCGAGGTCGATGTTCGCGTGACCGCCGTGTGGGGGTGTGCTTGCCAGGACCGCTTGCTTACCCGGGGCTGTTCTCTCCCACAGGATCCCAGCGGCAGCGCGCCAAAAAGATTACGGTAGCGTGCAACTTCTGCAGGTGTAAGTTCCGCTGCGGCGTTCTCAGTGCAGGCTTCCGCGGTTCTCACGCGTTCTTCTCGGGCGCAGCGCGGAAGCTCAAGTGCGATGGCGGCCGACCGGCATGCACGCAATGCTCGAAACGTTCGAACGCGTGCGACTACACGGCGAGCAACAAACGCCGGACGGCGGGCAAGCCGCGGAAACAGTACGGGAGCGAGAGCGAGGGTGACAGCGTCGAGGACGGATCTGGGGGCCACGAGCACGAGCATGAGCACGAGCACGAGCACGAGCACCCGTCACAGTCTCCGGACGTCCCCTCCGCCTCCTCCGCGCCGCACTCCCGAAGAAGCTCCAACGTCAGCATGCTTCTCACGGAGCCGCTTCCGCCCCTCAGTGCCGCCGTCGAGCCCCGCGAGGAAGCCTCCGCCGTCCTGCCCCCGATCACCACCCCCGCCGGCCTCGGCGTGCCCCCCGGCGCCGCCCGCCGCCCGTCCCTCAACACCGAGCTGCCCCCGATCGCCACCCTCGCTGCCCCGCCCCGCCCGGCCCAGGAGGACGCCGCGCCGGCTCCGGCCCCGCCCCCGCCCCCGCCCCCGCCCTCGGTCTCCGTCCCCGCGCTCTCGTACAAGGACATGGACTCGTCCGCGTCGCGGCGACGCGCGCCGTCCCTCGCCCCCGCAGCCGCGCGGGCAGGACGCGGTGGGGGCGGATCAAAGATCGTCGCCTGCAACTTCTGTCGTGGTACGTACGCAGCAGCGGCATCACGCCGCATCACCGACCAAACCGTTGACCCCTCCTCCGTCCGTAGCGCGCAAGACCAGATGCGACGGCGCACACCCCACGTGCGGCAGCTGCTCCCGCAGATCGTTGCGGTGCAACTACGTCAACGACCCCGCCTCAAAGGCCCGCTCCAAGAGCATCTCGGGCACGCCCCCGGACGCCTCCACCTCCGTCTCCTCCCGCTCCTCCCCCGCCTCCTCTGCCGCACCCGTCTCCCTCGTCGCCGCCAACATCTCCGACTCGGGCGGACGCCGGTTCAGCGACTTTGACTCCGACATGGCGCAGCAGCAGCCCGCGAAGAAAATGCGCCTCGCTGCCGAGCTCAGCGCCCCGTCCATCGCCGTGCTCAGCGGGCCGTAATCTGTGCCTTCATCCCTCCCTATCCTCTTCTACACAGCCGGACGCTGCTTCTTCCTCCTCCCGCGCCATGTTCTGTCTCTTATGTTCATACTCTGCGGAACATTGTACACCACGATTGGGACTCGAGTCGTTTCGTCAGTAGAAAACGGTAGTGAACACCACCACCACTACCACCACCCCTCTCTCCCCCGCTGCGCTGCCCCCTTGTTTGTTTGTCTTGTCCGCCCCCCACTAGTGCGCCCCCCCGTACGACCCCTCGCTGACCTTCCTTCACCATCTTCATCCCCATTGGCACATTCACACTTCCACCATCTGCCCCTGCCCCCCGTCCCCCCTCCCTCCTTGGCTTTGTTTTGGGTTTTAGGATGCCCGTCGCGATACGCTCGCCCATGTGCATTGGAACTGTACTATAGCTCTCCGTTCCGCCGTGTTCGCCCGCGAGTACCAGTGCTGCCCTGCCTGCCTATCTAACATCTTGCGCCCCGCGTCAGCTGCAGTGCGCCCTGCGACCCTCCCCGATGTTTTGTAAAATAGCTCTGCACGGCGGCGCGTGCAGAGGCCCAGCGTCGCATGTGTGCAATCAGTTGTGATATATATCATATATGATCTCGCGTGAAACGGGACGATCCTGATTTGGAAAAAGGCTATTGCGGGCCCGGAGCGCGTCGCTAGGAACGCTTTGCCCATATTCTCCCACACACACATACCGAGGTGTGCACAGTGCAGCAAAGCTCATCTTTTGCGCTGAGCCTTGCGCACCACCTCCTTTGTGACTGTCGGCCGTTTGTTCTGCTGTCTATCTCACTCCCTGCGCTGGCCGTCCACCGAACGCTTGCCGTAACCTGCTTCGCTCCTTTCCTGTTTTCCTATACCCCCCATTCGCTCGCCGGCCCCCCTCTTCATCACCCACCCCCCCACGCTCGAGGGCCCCGCCAGACTACCCACCAGCACACCACCACCCACCGAACCGCGCACGCAGACCCTGTACGAGATGTTCAGCTTCCGCCGCAAGCCGCAGAAGAAGGCGTCCGACGGCGGCGGGCCCCCGTTCATCCGCACCTCGCCCTCGCTCCCCGAGCTCTCCGCGCAGGGCATCCCGTGGCCGAGCAACCTCGTCGACCTCTCGCAGCTGCCGCCCGACGAGTCGGCGCCGCAGCCGCAGCCGGGGGCGCAGGGGGGCGGGGGCGGGGGCGGCCCGCGGCGCGGCGCGGCGAAGACGTCGTTCACGAACCCGGACGCGAGCGGCGTCGTCGCGTTCCACAAGCCGTGGTCGACGTCCCCGGGCGCGATCTCGGAGCTGTACATGTCGCACCCGCCGTCGGCGTTTGACACGCGCAAGCGGTCGCTCCAGGGCCGGGCACGTCCGAGCCAGCGGCGCGCGAAGAACCCGACGACGTTCAATCTCATGGTGCGTTTTGTGTCTTGTTGTTGTTGTTGTTTTGTTGTTTTTTTGTTGTTTTGCGTGCTTTGCGGTTTGGCCTGGGCGAAGGGGGGCTCGATGCTGACTCGAGAGCGGGCTGCACGGTGGCAGGTTGCGGGGGGCCAGGGCACGGGCAAGACGTCGCTCCTGCGGCTCCTGCTGGAGACGGCGGACCTCTCGCCGACGGCGACGGCGGACCAGAAGGCGGCGATGGCACGATTTTTGCGCGGGCCGCCGAAGCGGACGGAGGAGATCCAGACGGCGTGCGTGGAGATCTGCGAGAGCAAGTACGACCGCCTGCTGTTCTCCGTCATCGACACGCCCGGGCTCGACTTTCGGGAGGGCCACGAGCTGAGGCTGGACCGCCAGGTGTCCTCGATCGTGAAGTACCTGGACTCGCAGTTCTCTGATACCCTGAACGAGGTGAGCCTTTTCTTTTCCTGTTCACACCGATATGGCGCTCGTGCCGGGGCGTCTCCCCCTCATGCACATCATGGGCTATGCGTCGGCGCAGCGCTCCGTCTCTGGTGCACCCCTTCCAGACACCGCCCCAGTCGACCCCCTAAACACCTCACTCCCATGTCAATTGTACTTTAGCAACTTGAACCGAGCAGTGCTTCCCCGTCGTGTGAGCGAAGCAGGGGCACGTTGCTGATACCGCCTATAGGAATCAAAGGTCGTCCGTCAGAGCAAAGGAGACCAACACATTCATTTGTTAGTGTTCATGCCCTCTTTGGCCTTCCCCGGCTCACGGCGAACAGATGCATCTACATGATCGACCCCTCCTCGGTCACCACCGAGGCCGCACGGCGCGCGCAGTCGTCCTTCCCCTCCAAGATCCGGTCGGAGACGACGATTTCGTGCAAGCCCCCGGACCTGTCCTCGATGTCCGAAGAGTCGGACTCCGAGGATTCTGACGAGGACGACTCCGCCGGCGACCTCACGCTGTCGCCCGTGGACGTCCGCGTCATCCGCCGCCTCTCGGCGCGCGCAAACGTGCTGCCCGTCATCGCCAAGGCGGACTCTTTGACGGACGGCAAGCTGGCGGCGATCAAGAAGGCCGTCCGCCGCGACCTCCTCGCGGCGAAGCTCGACTTTGGCGTGTTCGGCCCCGTGCTGGTGGCGGAAGAGCGCGCGAAGCGCGCGGCGGGGGATGGCAGCGGGAACGGGGACGCGCACGCGGAGGACCCGAGCGAGGACGAGGGCGAGGAGCCCGCCGACGAGCGGCCGTCGCGGCCCGTCATCAAGCTGCGCCCGGCACGGCTCACGCGGACGCGGTCCTCGCGCTCGCGCTCGCGCCTCGAGCTGAGCGAGGCCGCGGAGGAGCCGGCGCTGGAGATCAACGACACCGAGAGCGTCGCGAGCGTGCGGTTCTCGGCGCACATCGTCGCGAGGACGGACCTGAGCGCGAACCTGCCGTTTGCGGTCATCACGCCCGACCAGAGCCACCGGCGGCGGACGCCGAAGAGCGCGGCGTCCGCGACGAGCCCGAACGGGCACGCGCTCATCAATGGGCACGGGGACGACCGCGCGTCGGTGCACACGATGTCGCCGTCAGAGGACGGGCACGCGCCGTCCATCGCGCACTCGAGCGTGGCGTCGCCCATCAGCCCGTCCACCCCGTCCGCGTCGGTGCGCAACTTTGCGTACCTGTCGGGCCCGCCGGCAGATTTGAAGGGCGTGTTCGTGAGGAAGTTCAGGTGGGGGACGGTCGACGTGCTCTCTCCCGAGCACTGTGACTTCGCCGCCTTGCGCACCGCGGTGCTTTCTACGCACATGAAGGTCAGGACGAGATCCGTACGTGTGCTGGACATCCGTTTGCTGAAGGCGATTTTGCTCTGTAGATGCTGAAAATACGGACCAAGGAGGTGCTGTACGAGAAGTACAGAACCGAGAAGCTGCTCGCCAGGCGCGCGACGCGGAATATCGGCGAGGAAGAAGCCCGTAGGTTGCTGGAAGGTCGGTCCTCCTCGTTCAGCAGCGGTCTATATGTCCTTCTGACCTCTGACCTCCACAGATCTGGGTCTTTGATTTATCTAGTATCTGTTCCACCTCTCTTTTTGCCCTCTGTACATGTTTATCCTCGACCCCTCCTATCCTTCGCTTACCCACCATGTGTCCCTTTCGCTCCACGCGCTGATCGTGCTTAACATACCACTTGCCTTCCGTCTGTAGTTTGCATACCTCTCGCGGACATCGTTCCGCTTTGACTTTCCGCAATTTGTCTCTCCCGCGTCTGTTTCAAATGTGTGCTCTATGCTCCGGTACATAGGATCCGGATGCCTCAAATGTATAGATGCTATTGCGTCTTCGGCTTCGACGATGCGAGCGTGTCGACTTCCTCCTTGGACAGCCCGTCCAACCGCACCAGCAGATAGTCCACCTGCGCGATCGTCAGCGCATCAGAGCCAGCCGCACACGCGCCACCAATGCAACGGCCGGCGCACCTCGACCTCCTTCGTGAGGGGGATGATGTAGTGCTCGTAGAGCTCGACGACGCCGTCGACGTCGATCTTGCGCGTCGCGGAATCGTTCAGCGGCTCGCCGTCGGGCGAGAAGTTGAGCGCGTAGAGGTTCGCCTTCTTCCGGAGCCGCTGGAGGAGCTTGAGCTCGACCGCGGGCTTGGTGATCAGCGCCGCGAGCGCGTCCCGGTTCCGGGACTGGATGTGCGGGATGAACGCGGCGGGGTCGTCCCTGAACTTGCTCTCCGACACGAACTTCCCTGCGCACGCCGTCAGTCAGTCAGACAGACAGACAGACAGACATCGGGCCGTGCAATCAGCATGTGCATCGCGGACGCGAATGAGAGGGGAAGGGGAAGGGGAGTGACGCCGACGTACCGTAATGCACGCGCTTGGAGATCGCCTGGAGGACCTCGAGATCGACGAACGCGGCGCTGCCGTAGTTCCCGTCGTCCTCGAACTCGGCGTCGCCGGAGATCCCGCTCGCGCGCTTCGCGGCGGAGAGCGCGAGCGTCGCGGGGCGGGTGATGCGCGGGACGATGGACTGCACGTAAAAGGAGAGGATGGACGGGTTCACGTTCACCTTGTTGGGGTAGAGGATCGTCGGGTGCGGGAACGGCTTCAGGATCGGCGGGGGGAGCGCGGCGGGGTCCGTGAATGGGTACTCTTCCGGGCTGTGTGCGCGGCGAGCGCGTGAGCGTCGGCCGGGGGGGGGGGGGGGGAGCAGCGGGGTCGCTCACCTGGTGTATCTCCTCGCCTTTGCTGCAGACCGACACCGCCATCAGTCTCGGACTGGCCGTGGTGGGCACGCGGAGTTGCTCACCGTGGAACGTCTCCGTCTCCTTCAGGAACCACTCGAGCCAGCTGCCGTCGAAGCCGATGTCCTTGAGCTCCTGGAACTCGCCGCGCCGGTACGCCTTTGGGTTGTGTGCGAACTGGGCGCGCTCGATAAGCGAGAAGATGATGGTGTCCTCGAGACGGACGAGGATGCCGCGGATGCGGTCGAGCGAAAGCGGATCGCCGCCGAGGACGAGGTTCTGCACCGGGAGAGGGACGCTCGCCATTGCGGGAGATCTGGTAGCGGATTGAGGGATGCGGTCGGGGGCGACGCGCGGTGGGTTGGCTGTGAGTCTGATCCCTCCCTCGCGCTGGGACTATATGCGCCCAGCTAGCACTGGCACGAACGCGCGCCGTGGCTCGTCCTCGCCCGCACCCTCGGGGCATTCAATAGTCACTAGTCATCGCTCGGCCGCTCGCTCGGTCTTTGTGCGTATCGTGTGAGCTGCGGCGGACGACCGCTCTCATCCCCGTCCGGAGCGCAACGGTGGTCGAGTGAGTCGTGCTGCATGCCCCTTATTGACATTACCTCACGCGCTAATAAAGACCACGGCCACCAGCCTTACTGCGCGAATGGGGACTCCCCTCGCATTCCATTCATGCCGCGTGACGGTCAAGCGGTGTAGGAAGGACCCCCGAGGGTGATTTCGCAACAATTCGTCTGAGCACAGCCGTGGAGATGATCCTCAGCACTCACTAGCAAGACCAGAAGGTATCAATATCGACATTGTGCATCATCCTGGACCCACGCCGGACGCTCTGCAATGCTGTCCTTCATTTCAAAGACACAATTCGTGCCGAGGGCGAGTGATGGCCGTTGCATAGTTGACATAATATGACCAGGCTTTTGATTCTACCGCACGCCGATGTTTACGGTGAGCTCTGGAAACTGGATGACTCGACTCGACCACCTTCCGCACATGCCTTCGAGCGGAACCCCATGACGACAGCTCGAAGCATACATCCCTCGAGGCGTACCACAATTTCCCTAGCCAACACGCGAATGGTCTGGCCACGTTCAAGGAGCCAACATGCAGCGCCTTCCTTCCGTTGCGAACCCGCGGAGCAAGTGCCATCTATACCCACCAGCACAAGGTCCATCGCGCACGAGGAGCCCCCGTGGAGCCCCGCTCGCCCAGAGTCTGAACGTTGACCCACGGCAGCCAATCTCTGGCCCGCGCCAGCGCGGCGCACGGGTGGCGGAGAGACCGTCGAGCCCTCTATCGGACGCTGTGTGAACGCTCCCCGCCCGTTCTGTCCAGAAGCCTCGGCATGATTCCGCATGGCTGTCGAGTGACCGCGTTCGTGCTGGCGGGACGCTCGCGGACCGTCTCCTCGCACCTCGCGCAGACTCCGAGAGATAGCCCAGGAGAACGACCATTGGTTGGCGCAGGAATGGCTTGCTCCTCTTGCGGCCTATAAATGCTCCAGGGGGACTAGAGATTGTGGGGGGAACAGTGCAGGCTCACCGCTATCGTCGACGTCCGATCGCAGCACAGACATCAGCATGGCCCCTGCAGTAACCTACGGCTCGCAGCTGGAAGAGGCGCCGCTCCTGCTCGACAAGAGCAGCGTCAAGGCCGAGGTGTTCAACGGCACGTACGACGTCAAGGAGGACTACAACGGCGACTACCGCTTTGCGCCCATCGAGGAGGCGCAGGTGTCGAGGGCGATGATTAAGCGGTAGGTCGATTGACGTCGTCGCTTCTGCACATGCAATCCCACTGACACCCTTTGCGCGTAATACTAGGTACTTTAGCACGATGTACGAACGCGCCGTCTCCGACGTCGTAATCATCGGGGCAGGCAGCGCAGGCCTCTCCTGCGCATACCACCTCGGCACGACCCGTCCCGACCTCAAGATCACCATCATCGAAGCTAACGTCGCCCCCGGTAAGTACTTGTCAGCCCTACCTCTCCCTGCCCCCCCTCCTCGCACTCGCCACACGCTGACAGATAACGCTGCAGGCGGCGGCGCATGGCTCGGCGGGCAGCTCATGACGCCCATGGTCGTCCGCAAGCCCGCGGACCGGTTCCTCGCCGAGCTCGGGATCCCGTACGAAGACGAGGGCGCGTTCGTCGTCGTGAAGCACGCCGCGCTCTTCACCGCGACCATCCTCGCGCGCGTGCTCGCGCTCCCGAACGTCGTGCTCATGAACGCGACCGCCGTCGAGGACCTCATCGTCCGCACCGACGCCCACGCGGAGGGCGCGGGGGGCGCGGCGCGGCAGCGCGTCGCGGGCGTGGTCACGAACTGGACGCTCGTCGCGCTCAACCACGACACGCAGTCGTGCATGGACCCGAACGTGATCACCGCGCCGGTGGTGGTGAGCGCGACGGGCCACGACGGCCCGATGGGCGCGTTCTCCGCGAAGCGGCTCGTGAGCATGGGCCTCCTCGGCGCGCTGGGCAACATGCGCGGGCTCGACATGAACCGTGCAGAGCCCGCGATCGTGAACGGCACGCGCGAGGTCGTGCCGGGCCTCGTCATGACCGGTCAGTCCCTGCTTTCGCGTCCCGCCCGTTTGCTGGTGAGGGCCTTGTAGGCGTGAGGGCTGACGACGTTGTGTGCGTTTGTGTGTGTGCGTATGTGTGCGCCACCGCTAGGGATGGAGCTGTCCGAGCACGACGGCTCGAACCGGATGGGCCCGACGTTCGGCGCGATGATGGCGAGCGGAATCAAGGCCGCGCGCGAGGCGATCCGCATCCTCGACTCCTCGCAGATCGTCAACGGCAGAATCGTCGCGTGAGAATCGCAACCCCCTTTCCCCCCACCCCCCATGCCACTTCTTCAGCACCTCACTCACAATGACGGGTGGTGGAGGGGCGGCGGCGGCGGCCCAGGCCTCGCCTCGCGCTCACGACGCGGTTGGAACATGCGCGAATTCGAAGCTTGAAGACTGGGAAGTACGAAGTCCAATGTAAGAAGGTTACAAGAGGAACTTAGAAGTGTTGGAACTTCGGACCTCGGAAGGGGGGAAGGGGGAAGGGGGTGGAAGCAAACACGTCGTCATCCCCAGTGTCAGTGACCGTGCAGCAAAATAGACACCCGCGAACTGCAGCACCTGCGTTGTCTTGGTCTCTCTGTCTGGACTCTGTCTGTGTGTAAAATTAATGTCAAACGATAGCGCCGTTCCGGACTCTACCCAATACACTTCCGGTCCGACACGGCGTGCATCGCATATGCACCACGCACTATGAGCGTCAGTGCATACACCACAGATCCTACCACCACGTGTTGTGGTGCCAGTCTAGAACACAGAGTCGCAGACTTGCGCTCGGAGCGAGCGGCGTGCCGTCCGGTCGAACAGTCGAGGCCGGTCTGCAAGCGAGAGCGGTAGCATTATCAGGAGGGGGACGCGATACTCGTACAACACCGGACTGGTATGTAAGCGGCCGACGACAGAAGGCGGGGGCGAGAAGACGTCAGAACGACACAAGCACGGACAGGTTTCGATCTGGAGGACTTTAGGGGGGGGGGGCGACTACGAGAGTGGGGCGATGGTGTGCATACGTGGGAGGCGGGGGAAAACCGAGAAGAGCACTGCAGGCAAGCGGGATCCGGGGAACGCAGGAGCAGAATAGAGGAGCAAAAAATCGCAAGCACAAGGGGCGCGCTGCATAATCGGGTCAGGCCGCGAAAAAGCAGGATCATGAGAAGGACACTATATGCAGCAACGCTGGTCACCTGTGCAAATGCAAACTCGAGTTCATCGCGGACGCAGGAATTTAAAACCAGACCGGGGGTTGGGAATATAGGGTGAAGGCATAAAAAACCAAGGGGTACCATATAATCATCCAGTATATTCGTGTTCAGGTATCGGGGCTAGCGCGGGGGTACGAGGGGACGCGTGCGTATATCGACGGATTCCATCCGGCTAGAGCAGTTCGGGGGGATGAGGCTGACGAGTATGAACCCATGCCGGGCGATTCAATCAGGCCCTGACAGCCCTCGGCACGGGCGCAGGCTTTCCCTTCGCCGGAGTCGCACCGATCGCCGCGCTCGCCATCTTCGCCGCACGCAGCAGCGCGCTCTTGTTCGTGCGAGGTGCGACCGTCGGCGCCTGCAGACTGCTCGGGCGCGGACGCGGTTTCGCCGCAGGCGGGGCTGCGTCCGCTGTCTTCGTGCTTGACTCGGCGCTAGAGGACACACCCGGCTTGGCCTTGGACACGGCACCGGCGGTCCGTGCTAAGGCAGCCACGATAGGGCGTGCAATGGAGGGGCGTGTGGCGGGGGGTTTAGCGGAGAGCGAGGTGGTGCGCGTGAGCGCGAGACGTGTTGAATTCTGCACAGATTGGGACGAGGGCGGCCGGGAGACCTGGGGGCGCATAGAGCTGGTCCCACTGAATGACTGGCGCGAGGACGAGCGCGGGGCGCCGGTTTGGGATGGCTGACGGACTGAGAACAGCGGAGGTGAGCAGGGTGTATGCCGCAGATTGACACGGTGGGAACGGATACGTACATGCGAACGAAGATGGCGGCGCGGCCTCCTTTTGCTGGCGGAGAGCCGCGCTCCTGTTCAGTCGGGGCGCGAGGGTGGGCGGACGGGTGCTCGCCACTGAGATACTTTCTCGCCTCTTGTGGCCGGGCACGCCGTCGAACGTCGCCTTGGGGTCCTTGGGAGCTTCGTCGCTAGCCGTCGTTGGCCGCTTCGGCTTTTCTGCGGGTTTAATGCCCAACCTCAAGGATGCTGCGCGTGTCATGCGCGGGGCGATTGTGGGAGGAGCAGTAGAGGCCACGCTGATCGTCTCGGAGCGCTTGTGCCCGGGCACATTCGCGAACGTCTGTGCGAGGCGTTCCTTGGTCGGCGGCGCACGCTTTGGGGTCTCGTACGCGATGCCTGCACGTAGCGCTGCAGCTTTGGACATACGGGGTACGATATCAGGCGCGGCGTGCGTCGCGGGCAGATTACGGGCTCTGAAACTAGGCTTGGCGACACCATTCGTAGAAGTGCCCGCGGTGGAGGATGCGGCATAGCCGTTGTCGGACTGGCCGTTGCGTAGAGCGGATAGGACAGAGGAGGATACTGAGCGGAGCGAGCCCGCAGGGATATTGTCGAACTCGGGGCGACCGACGTCGGGGAGCTCCGTGGTGGGAAAGGGGGGCGAGGAGGCGAATATGGCTTGGATCTGCATCTCGGCGATCTGAACATCGGTGGAGCCCATGACGGCGTTCTGGGCGGCGGAGAGGCCGTAGAGGGCGCGGAGGGCGTGGGGAGTCTCCTTGCGCGCGACGTCGGGGTCGGGGTCGCCCATGAGAGAGTGCCAGACCTCGACGGCGCGTCTGCGCTCGAGTACATATACCCATACTGGGCCCCTGAGAGGTGGCGGAAAGGGGAAAGGGGGCGCAGATTAGGGACTGAGAGAGGAAGCGAGGAGGAGTGCGGAGACTCACTCGGCAAAGGACTCGTAGTCGCCTCCGAACAACTCGAAGAGCGTCTCTGGGTCGGTCTCTATGTCGAACTCCATCTGTCTTTCCTTGACGATCTGCAATTCGGACGCGATGAGCATGTGAAGGGGATGCCACCGGAGCAGGCATGCGCACCTCGAAGCCTGCGTCGGATATGCGCAGCTCGATATCGAATCTATGGCTGAGTGCATGGTTCTTGATGATGGCGACCGTGCGCGTAGGGGGAGAAGAAGGACTGGACACGATCTCTCCGGGAGCATGGGGAGGGGAAGAAGGGGCGGACATGTCTGGCAGAAGGCGAGAAGGAATGAAGGGCGAGACAGCTAGTAGAGTATTGACAGAAGTAAAGGGGGACGAATGGGGACGCCAGGAGAATGTATGAAGGAAAGCAAGGTGAACTGGACAGCCCAGAGTCCGCGGAGGAGGGTCTGCGAGCGTATGTTCAAGTTGGGAGGCGTTTGAGTTGGAGGAGGCTGCCTCTCCCGCTCAACTCAGCCGCAGACAGACACCCGGTGCTGGACCCCGCACACCCCTCCCGTGCCCTCATATATTATGTGCGCCCCCCGTGTCCACCCCCACGCACAAGCATCGGACAAGTTCTGGTGAACGTCGCCAAGCACTGCTGTTGCTGCTCTGTTCTGCACGGCCGCTGAGCTTTTACTCGCTCTTCTCGTCTTCAGCTCCAGCTCCAGTCTTGCAGCGCACTTGTGACCGACGCGTACCTGCGCGATCCGTCACACAGTCACACCTGCCTTGACAACATCGGCGCTTCCCCTCGCT
This sequence comes from Trametes gibbosa, assembly GCA_022606055.1. Taxonomy (NCBI): domain Eukaryota; kingdom Fungi; phylum Basidiomycota; class Agaricomycetes; order Polyporales; family Polyporaceae; genus Trametes; species Trametes gibbosa. The sequence continues at coordinate 57,738 of JABYQJ010000037.1, read as the reverse complement.
TCCTCACAGGTCATGATCTCACAGTGCGAGCTCCGGCTCTGCGACAGCCCTTGTGCCGTCGGGTATGCCCCTGATGCATATCTGCAACAAGGCTGATATCGTTCACAGCAGATGGCTCGTTCGATCGTCATCCAGAGCGGCAAGGACAGCTACAAGATACAGGCGTCGTAATGGGTCGTAACAGGTCGTGACAGGCCGTGGAAGAGGGTATACAAAGTCAAATACGCGGGTCCTGCTAACATGTCAGCATCAACCTCGTAGAAAACCGTCGCATCCGCCCGCAACACTTACTCGGAAATCGGGCGCAGTCAGCTTGAACGCTTCTCAGCACTTTTCTTGCCCGTGGTGGTGGTGGTGGTGTTTCTGCCGTCCCACCCCGCAGCACTCGCACACCACGACGCTCATGAGAATCATCCCGACAAAGCTCAGGACGACCCCCGCCAGGACCATCCAGAGCGCCGGCCCCCAATTCGCAACGTAGTTGAATTCCGTCAACGGCCCGATGCGGTCCTTGCCGACGATGATGAGCGCGAGGTCGACCCCGAACACGACGAGGCCGACGAGCAGGTTGAGGATCGTCGTGATGAGCGAAACGATGCACATCGCGTGGGACTCGAGGAAGAGGGACGTGAACACCCCGACGAACGCGAGCCCCGCCGCGACCAGGTGCAGCACGAGCAGCACCGTCACGCCCTTGCCGACGTCTTGCACCAGCGCGGGGAAGCCTGTCAGCGTGAGGATCTCCGGGGGGATCGTGTACCCGAGCATGGGCCCGAAGCACTCCCCCCCACCGGCCGGGTCCAGCGCGCTTTGGGCGCAGATCCCCCAGACCCCGAGGCGGAGCTGCGTCGCGACGGAGGTGACTGGCTGGGACGGGTTCGTCGCGAACTTGATGGTAAAGAGGTATATGCTCTTGATGATGGGGAGCGAGAGGCCGACGAGGAGGAAGAGGACGAATGAGGCGAGCAGGACGGCGCACGTTGCAAGTGAGATGCCCAGATGCCGCGCGAGCGGGCGCGGGTGCCGCCGCCGCTTCTTGACCCCGTCCTGTGAGTCGCTGTCGCGGCGGCGGGTGCAACACAGGAGCTGCGACATCGCGGGGTGCTCGTGGACGTCTTTGGGGGGTTTGTGAACACCGTCGAGCGTGGTGGGGGAGCAGAGCAAAGCGGGATAGCGGGGTCCATGGCATGTGCATGCTTCTAGTTCTACCGAAGCTTCCCTGGTCACTTGAGGAGGCAGCATCAAGCCATGTCGCCTATTTTAGCTGATGTCCACACCATCATCACTCTTGGGAGCGAACAAACTGTCGAGAGCATCGTCGGCGACGACCTGAGGCTCACTGGTCTCCTGCTCATCCTTGAGAATGGCGTACGAACGCCCAGCCGATGTCCTTTCGGGGGCTTGCTGACTCGCTGTTGGTTTGATTGTGAAGAGTCACCGTGCGCGTTCTCTCGTTCACCTGGGCAATCCACTGTTCCTGAGCACCAGAATGTGTACAGCGCCAATGTTTGCCATTATATAGTTCATAGGTATACCCAGGACTCCTTCCCAGCATCGGCGTACTGGCTTGGAGCCAACGGACGAGATGCTATCACAAAAACAGTGAGATGGCATCTATAATCTTCACCTCTCGACTGCATCTTCTCGGGCTCATCTTCTCGGGGCTCCGTAGCAACAAAATAGAGCCAATTCATGACATACCGTGCACTGCATACGCGATATTCCGGAGCGTGTACAGTACTGGTAACATAGTGCTGAGCGCTGAGCGGTCCCACCACTTCCCCTTTCGTAAGGCGTCCTGTAATTGTTCTTCAAACGGCCGTGCATGTGTGTCTAAACGATATGACTGTCGCCGACGGTGGGGGGAAGACGGGTGGCGAAGGCGGGGGCGGGGCGGGACGGCGCTGGCGACTCCGAGGAGGAGTAGGTCCCGTGATCGGAGTTGGGGTATGTCCTGCCAGGCGAGCGTCTGGAGAAAGGCACGCAGGTCCTACTCACCGCCGACCACCTCGATCCCATTCGCATTGATTTCATAGAAATCCCCACTACAGCTCTTCTCGCCCGTACTGCACACCTTCTCTTTATCCATCGCTCAACACGATGATTGCCCGGACCCATGCTCGCAGGATCCCCACCCTCGTCGCTCGCTCGCTCTCTACAGAGCCTGCGACATCGTCCGGCATACAACCCCCGCCTCCTCCCCCTCCCTCACAGTCGAAGCACCCGACCTCCAAGCCGCTTGCCCGCACTCGTCTGAACCCCGCACCGCGGCCTACGGTGCCCCATAGGCACCAGGTATATGCCTCGCTCCCGCCCGCGTTCGGCCGCAACCAGTTCCTGCCGGTGGCCGACTCGACGCGTGCATTGCTCGAGAGCATCGTGGCCAAGTTCGACGCCCCCATCCGGTATGCGTTTGCGTACGGGTCGGGGGTGTTTGAGCAGGACGGCTACCCGACGAGCACCCCCGCGTCGCAGGACGGCCCGATGCTCGACTTCATGTTCGCCGTCACGCACGCGGATCACTGGCACTCGATCAATATGCACCAGTTCCCGGGACACTACCCGCTCGGTGCGCGCATGCTCGGCTCCTCGTTCGTCGCGAAGGTGGAGGAGATTGCGCCGGGGGTGTGGTTCAACTCCATGGTCCGGATGGACGGCGTGGTACGTCCCACCTCTTCCATCCGCACCGCCGCGTGCGTGGCCGCGTGGAACCGATGTGCTCACAGCGTCCCGGCGTGTAGTCTATCAAGTACGGGGTCACGACTGTGGACAACCTCTGCTCGGACCTGCTGAACTGGAAGTCGCTCTACCTCTCCGGGCGCATGCACAAGCCGATCCGCATCATCAAGGACGACGCGCGCGTGCGGCTCACGCAGCAGGTGAACCTCACCTCCGCCGTGCGCACCGCGCTGCTCACGCTCCCCGCCACGTTCTCCGAGCGCGAGCTCTTCGAGCGCATCGCCGGATTCTCGTACGGCGGCGACGTGCGCATGCTCCTCCCGGCCGAGAACCGCGGCAAGGTCGGGAACATCGTCCGCAAGCAGGCGCCGCAGTTCAAGGAGCTCTACCACCGCCTCGTCGTCGCCCTCCCTGGGGTGCACTGGCCCGCGCACGCGGCGACGATCGAGCAGGACACCTCCCCGCACGCGCGCGCGGCGCATCTCCGCAAACTCCCTTCGACCCTCCTCCAGGGCGTCACGGGCCAGTACGCCACGCGCTCCTCGATCCCCCCGCGCGAGGCGGACGAGGCGGTGTACTGGACGAAGCTCGCGGGCGACGCCGGGCTTCCGACCGTCATCGAGCGAGGTGCGTCTCCGTGTCCTTCCTTGCTCGCGTGCTTCGTGCTGCATCGGTGACTGACCACGCCTGGGCAACGCATGACAGAGCTGCACAAGATCGTGCGGTACCCTTCGGCCGTGCAGACGCTCAAGGGCCTCGTAAGCGCGGGCCCGGTCAAGAGCCTCCGGTACTCGTCCGAGAAGGTCCGGAAGTGGTGGAAGGGCTCCGGGACGGATGCGGGCTCGAAGCCATAATCATGATTGTCCCGTGGCTCGCGCTCGTGCAGGTCGCGGCGGCGGCGAGGCTCGCAAACGTCTTTGTCGGGGGGAGGGCGCGGAGCTGGCATTCTGGCATTCCGAGACATCTCACACGGTATATTAATCATACACTTACTTAGACAACTTCGTGGTCTGGCAGTTGTATCAATAATATTGCGCATCGTCTATACACACACCACTTCAACTCGCTTTGCACGGCGTAGATATTGGCGGTACAATATTGATGTCTTGCAGGACTTCTATACAGATGCTTCTTATGGTTTTTTTTTACTCGAAGGAGATTTATTATCACAACCTTACTGATATACCACAAGACATCGAAGTATCGTCGGTACTAACTCGCTACTAGAGAGACCCCCCTATAATTTCTGTACTAAAACATAATATATAAAGTTCTTTACAACCTTCGATAGCTCAGCTGGAAGAGCGTGGGACTGTAACTGGAAGCCCACTTATCCCAAGGCCACCGGTTCGACCCCGGTTCGAAGGATTTTGTTTCACCGTTTTCCCAACCCGTTCCTATGCCATGTTACCAATCGGGCGATGTTGCGCTCGTCGCTACCAATATTATTTAACGGAAAAGTCTAGCTAGAGGCTTCTCGTACAGCACTCATGACAGCGAATGTTCATTTAGGTTACTACAATCTCACTGCGACGGGCTGGGCCTGATAGCCTGGGCAACAGGCCACTTGTCGTAGTAGCCAGCCAATGGCAAGCCCATCGGGGCGTAGCTCGTCCCGTCGCCCTGTGTGCCGACGTTAGCAGCGTGGCCTTCCTTGCGACGGAGCGCTAGACGTACGATGAGCCCGTTGGGGAAGCCAGGGTCGAAGGGCGCCGCGCCCTCGATCCTCTTGATGTGCTCCTCGGAGAGCGAGACGCTGAGGGCCTCGATGTTCGCGTGCAGGTGCTCGACCTTGCGCCCGCCGACGATGGGGAACACGAAGGGCACCTTCTGCATCACGTATGCGATCGCGACTGCGCGGGGCGGAAACGGGCGTCAGTGTATCGTGCCCCCACGGCGCAAGAGGGGAGGAGCGGGAGTCAGGCTGACCGGCTTGGACGTTGGACGCGCCGACCTCGGCCGCGACTTCCTCGAGCACCTTCGCGGCCTTCCTCTGCGTCTCGTCGCGCTGCCAGTCCATGCCCGTGATGGGGTTCGCACGTCCTGCGCGAAGGGGGCGTGTCAGTAGCAGTCGTACGGCATCCGCTGGGGGACAGCGTCCTGCATAGGGGGACGCGCACCATTCTCGCCCGTCTGGCGACGGCGCTCCTCCTCTGCGTCCGAGCGAATCTTCCCGCCCGCGAGCACGTTCCAGGGCGCAAGCGCCATCCCTTGCGAGCGCGCCATGGGGATGATCTCGCGCTCAAAGTCGCGCTGGAGCACGTTCCACGCGCCCTGGTAGATGACGAACGGCGTCTTGCCGGTCAGGCGGGCGTACGTGTTGGCCTGCGAGACGACCCACGCAGGGGTGTCGGATATGCCCTGTGCGGGTGCTCAGCGGCGTAGCCAGGAAGTGCGGTGGGGAGAGAATGCGTACCAGGTAGAGGACCTTCCCGGAGGCAACGATGTTGTGCAGACCGTTCATGACCTCCTCGATGCTGGTAGCCCAGTCCCACTGCGATTGCCATGTCATCAGTCAGTGATGGCGCACAGAATAAACGAGCATGTACGCACCCAATGAACGTAGAGAATGTCGATGTACGACGTCCGGAGGTTCTTCAGGGACTGTTCGATGGAGATGTGCAAGGACTTCAGGCTATTGCCGACGTATGACGACTTCTGCTTGATATCGTCCCTGCCTGTCACGAACAGGGTAGAGTACTGCAGACGTGAACCCGTCAGCCTGGTTTAGAGAGAATGATGCGACTCTCAAACCTTCGTCGCGATGACCATCTGGTCGCGAATGCCACGCTCTTCCATCCACTCGCCGATGAACTTCTCCGACGTGCCATCCTGGTAGTTGTTTGAGGTGTCGATGAAGTTGCCGCCCGCGTCGTAGAAGGCGTCAAGCAGCTTGAAGCTGCTCTCCTTGGACATGTCTCCTAGCCCGAGCTTGTGCCACTGGTCGCCGATGCTCATCCCGCCGAGGCATAGCGGGGAGACGTGGATGCCGGCGAGACTGGAGAGCTGGCGATGGTGGCCGAGCTTGGTTTGGGGCAGAGGTAGCGGCGCGAAAAATGACATGGCGGGTCTGTAATTTGGGGTTTAGGACTAGAGCAAAGGATTCAGGACTAGAGTTAGGATGCGAGTGGGAGATGGTGAGCATACCTTGAATATCTCCTGTATATATAGCATCTTTACGAGGCGCTGACCACGCCGTGTGCAGAGAAGGCGCGTCACCGAGCTCAGATCATACGAAAACGCGGGGAGATCGCTCCCAAGGTCTTTGGCTTGGCCCGAAGGGCCGTCCAGGAGGCAGTACGCTGCCGGGGAGGTGACGCGGCTGTACGGAACGGATATCTTGCATTCCACTACGCTATCTGGTGTGAGATCTGGGAGTTCCACTAGTAATCTTTGCTTATGATTGGTGTGTGAACTGATGCACGCCTGCAAGAGTATATCCAGGAGAATATGCGTTCTTCTTGCCATTGCTTAAACGGGAGTAGACGGCGGCGCTGCACGGGAAGCTTCGCAAAGAGAGTGCTGCAGTCTGTGTAGAGCTTCTGGTGGCCGAAACGTGCTTTACTGTCCACAATGATGCATGAAACGTTGAAGGACATACGAATACCCACGGCACATACAGTCCGCAGTGTGCCGTCCATACACGCGTGCGTATCCGCAGCGCCAGTCTAAATGTCGGCTCCGGCAGTAGCAGATAGGCAAACGGTGTTGTATCCCAAACTAGAGACCGACTGCAAATCAATAGACGTCGTGGCGGAAAGACAAGAGGTTGCGGCACCGCTCGCCGCTTCGAACGTGTCCCTGTTCGAGGACCCACAATCCGGGCTGCGGGCCGCTCGTGCCGAGGAGTCGCGTTGGAAGTCGCCGCGACCGTGACGACCTTGCGCTCTCTCCTTCCCCCCTGCTCTGGCCCCTCCCGCCTCTTCTCCCCACCCCGCCCACGATGGACGTCGACGACAACACATCACCGCCAGAGCCGCGCTGGCTCGACACCGTCGAGGGCGAGATCGCCTTCTTCCGCTCCCTCATGCGCGCGCGCCCCGTCGGCATCCACCGCCACTTCCACGTCCTCACCATGCGCAACGCCATCCTCCGCGACACCGGCCAGCTCGTCCCCATCGACCACCTCTGGGCGAAGCTCCGTACCTGCTACGACCTCGACATCCTCGAGAGCATCGTGAGTCCTGCCCGCATCTCCGCCCACCCCCGACCATTGTTCACAGGCCGCGCGCCGCCTCTTCTTGAACCCCGCACGGTCGCCCCGCCAGGAAGCAGATGGGTACCATCTCCCGGGCGAGAGCCCTGCCAGCACGCCGCCCCTTCCCGTGCGCTCGCCGTCGCCCTCGGATAACCTATCCATGCACCCTTTCTTTCGTCACGAGTACACCCTACCACAGGACGAGACGCTCGATGCGCTCGTTTCTACGCGCCGCATGCGCGCGTCGGCGTCTCTACCCTCCTCGCCCCCCGCACCATCACCTGTCACGCATACAAAGGCCGGGCGCGGCGGCCGGAAAGGCAAGAGCAAGCTCAAGCACATGGCAGGTTTGGTCGGCGGGGACAGCGACAGCAGCGCGCTAACGCAGGAGAGCGGCGACGAGAGTGTGGCACCGACTCCGCGAGACAGTATTGCGACAGGAACTGACGCAGGCACCGAGTACGCAGAAGACGAAGAGGAAGCCAGGCAATCCCCAGGTCCGTTTCCTCACTTCATGTGCGCGCGCGAATGCACGCATTAACTGATTTGGCCTACTAAGCTGCCTCAGCAGCCTCCAAACCACCTCGGAAGGGTGCGAAAGGTTCAAGACGAGGATCTGGTGGCGCTCGCGGAAGGGGTGGGTCAACAGCAGGATCGCGAGGCACGAGGAAGAAAAAGAAGTAGTCCCACAGCTACAACTTTCCGTCACCGTACTACATGTTGTATATACCTTCTGTAACATCGTGCTATTTTTATTAGTGAACTGCTTTGCTAGACCGTCGAGGGTCGAACTTGTCCAAAAGAAGGGATATGCATAACCCATGCGTGTGATCGCGTGGTCTGTTCTCGTTTTGACGACATGGCATACGCATACATATGAAGACAACAGCGCCCACGCACGGCGTTGCAAGTAGAAGGCATGACTCCCGCCTACACTCCCATCGCATAACGACATCCAATCGCTCTGAGCGAAGGAGAAAGCTTACGCGCGCGCAGCCTCGATCCGCCTGCGGGCGACTTGCCGCCTGTTGAGACCAGCGAATGATGAGGCAACAACGTCCTTGTCCTTGGCCCGCTCAACCTCAGCATCGGACGCCGAGAGGATGATTTCGACGTGACAAGGGTGTCCCTGGTAGGGGTTGATACGACCGTGTGCACGGTATGTGCGGCGGCGGGTTTTCTGTCAAAGTTACATGATTTGCATTGAGCTGAATATGTTCGGGCTCGTGAATGGGCAGATTGCGTACGGGGGCCTGCTGCACAACGATGTTCTTGATATAGAGTTCCTCAACGTCAAGGTTTTTCGCGTCCGCGTTCGACTCAGCGTTCTTCAGAAGGCGGAGGACGAACTTGACGGACTTCTCGGGCCAGCGACCTTACCGTGGTACAGATATAAATACACTAGCATTAGTCTGTATAACTCAAGTATGACGCACCCTGAGTCGCCTTGAATTGCTTGGCCTGGCTCGCGCGGCCAACGCCACCAGCAAATCGGCGGAAGGGAATGATCTGCTTGTGTTCCTTGACGTCGGCGAGGTAGGTGTACGCCTTCGTGAGCTTGACACCTACGACACGAATCCATCCTTCAGCCTCTCCTAGCACCTTCTTCTGGGAATCCAAGTGACTGACCAGTCAAGGCAGCTGCGACCTCGCGCATGTTCTTGAAGTGGGTCCGGAGGTACTCTCCGCGGGCGCGGGAGGCTGCAACCAATTCGCACATACCATTAGTCCATGACAATTTCCTCGCATAAGTTCTTCCTTTCAAACGCACTTTTCTCGGGGTTGGAGGCAAGGGCAGCGGAGGCGTAGCGAACTACACGATGGGAAGTCTAGCATCAGCATATCCCCGTCCCACATATGAGCATAGTTTTGGCCTACGCACCCATCTTGAAGTCTTGAGTTTGTCGTTCCCGATCCGGGTCGCCAGCATCTTGCGGTATGAGGGGGAAGCGGTGGCCGAACTCTATTTTCTATAACTTGCCAGTTGGGTTCGGCGAGTGCCGATATTGGCGCTCATTGTCACAGCCTCGCGTCACGTCACGTCCCCTCCCTAGTGCACCCTGGGGAACGTGAGGCTCGCGAACAGCTCCCTTTCAATGCGCACAGAAACCTTCGAGTTAAACTGCTTCCTGAGATTTGTGTGGTATTTGAATGTTCCCTGGCGCTCCTCCCGATTGACCGTCGAAAACAACATGTTGTATAACATGCGGATTGTGTGCCCACTCAAGTTCACAACGCTACCCTATCTAACGTCTCCACAGAATGGCGTACGCGCATAGAGCCTGGGAATCGAGCCTCCTTGAGCCTCCCCTCGAAACAAGCTCCCAGCTTTCGTACGATCTCCTTCGGACGTAACTCAGCCTTTTCTCCCGAGATAGCTTGTGGGCATGAGAACTTGGACATGACATGCTTCTCCGGAGGGTTGGCGTCGCTGCCCAAGGAGGCGTCGACCTGCAGCACACATTCGTAGACGTCCAGTGGAACACCGGCCAGGAATGCGTCTTCGCCTTGGGGTACTGGGACGTACGCAACTGGGAACTGAAGAATGCATGCTGCGAATGCGATAAGTGTGCCGATATCGATGTTTTTGTCCGCCGATAAAGGACATGTTCCCTGCAATTGTTCTCTGCCGCTCCAGTGTGCTAGATTGGTGAGCAACGTCGCGAGTCCTGGGGGAGGCGATGCCACCTAGAGTCGGGTCAGCTAAGACACTTGAACACTCAGGAAGAATATAAAGGACCTGTGCGGTTGATCCTTGCACGGCGACAAAAGTCGTGGCAGATACGAAGCTGTCGCCTTCTCCCGATTTACAGAATTTCTGCAGCCACCTCACGTTGATAAAGAATATTTGATCCGATGCGGATTCGTGCACGAGAGAAACGCTCCGAAACAGAGGGATTTCCTAAATCACCGTGAGCGCGCCACAGAAAAGTCACGACCGGGGAGGGTGAAGCTAGCGTTCCGGTGAGGTGACGAAAGGCGGTAACCTTTTGCAACTCGGTCAAACAATTATCGAGAACGTCTTTCGGCTCCTTTCTCCTATCGCGAATGGCAAAGGCATCGAATAGATATCCTAGCCTATGTAGGAAACGGCAAACGATCAATTACGCCCGAAAGGCCACCGTTGCTGGGCAGAGATGGCACCTTATCCCGCATGCGACAATACACAGATCCATGCTGAACAAAACGAGTTTGTCCCGGGAGACATGTCTCAAAGCGGATAATTTTCGCAAGCAAGACATGGCAGAGGTATAGACATGTGAGAAGTCCGGGTGGTTGTCCTCTTGGGCACTATGGGGCAGAGTAGGCAGATCCGGCGGGCCTGAAGGATTCATTTGTGGTCAAGTAAGAGGAGATGATGTGACAGCCGATAGGCGTTTCTGTCTTGTCAGGAGGTCTATCAATCGCAAGATTCCAGTTGCTGTCATTGACGCGTGCGCATCATAGGTTTTGTCTGCCCAACCACACGTGCGATCGTCTTCAAAGTTCTTGTATGCACGCTGGTGTCGTTGATAGAATTATAATCATCTTGTGAGCTCCCGTCCATCCCTCCCAATCTCCTGTAGCATACATGTACCCCCGGGCAGAATCTAATGTATATCTACGCTCCCACTCCGAATTTTCCTCCTACGACCCTGAGCAAAGCCCAGGCTCACCGTGCGCATCCCTGAATTGCGTATAGACGAAGCTCTATCGATGTGTGCTTCCCCATCCTTTATACCGGAGCTCAAATCAGGGTGACTGTCGGAGGGAAACGGAACGGGCTTCTTGGCTGTCGTATCGTGTGTCGTCGGCGTCCCCGTCCGGGGTCCGAGGCCGCCGAGTGCCCAGCTCACCTCGATCCCGCGCTTGATGCTCCATAGCCAGACGAGTGCGAAGATAGGTGTACTGACGAGCACGTTGAGGACGGGAAAAAGGTCGGGCAGGTTAGCGGGAGGGCTGAATAGGAGTTCTGCGACGTGCAAGACGGCGCATGATGCATAGACGGCCTGAGGCGAAGTGATCAGCCCTGGATCTGAATGGTTAACAAACAGCTTACGATGGAAAGCAACTGTAGTAGGGATCGTCCGCTGAGCTTGAACGGATTATATCCAACGAATGTGTTCCAGAGAGCGAGCAAAGCAACGTATTGCACTGCGAGGCCGTCTCTTCGCAAAAGTGGCCACATACTGCCTTAATCAATGAGTGAGCGGTTTTGGGAAGAGGCGCGGAATTAGAGCACCTGAAGACTGCCACATTGTTCATGAGCATCCCAAGCTGGAAGGTTTGCTCGTCCGGAGTAGATCCTGATAACAGCAAAGACATAGGCAGCAGAGGGACCAGTATTGTTTTCTCATGCACTTGGAAGGAGAAGAGAAAAAATGACAGAGAGGATGTTAGGAGGGCGTATGGGAGTAGAGACAAGAGTGGCGTTGGCGTTGGTTGACTGGGCTTCGCTTTGGCATCAGAAGGTGGGCCCTGCTTCTGGAGCTTATACGCGCTGTACAGCAATGTGACGACAGCAGGTAGAAAGCCAAAAGCAGTGAAAGCAGCAGACAATTTTACAAGAAGGCCCTGAGAAGCCCAGCGCTTCCACTTCAGGGCGACATTTGTGGCGCACCAGAAGTTGGCGACCTTGTCTTCAAAGAGACCACGATTGAAGGGAAAGACGCGGGTGATGGGATCAAGGATCGACGACAGAGGGGCGAAAGGCGGAAGGAATGGAAGGAAAAGAATGACGAACGACGCGATGGTCACTGCGGCTAACCGCAGAAAAAGCCTAGGGCTAAGAGCACAACCGTAAGTCACAAGGCAAGACGCGGGGCATTGCTGCACAACATACCCTTCCGTGGGGCCGAGATACAAGCATTTGGCCAGAAGGTACGATCCGACTGCAGGTGCATAGTACAGCGCCATCTGCTTGAAGCCGAGGCTGAGGACGAAGCAGATGGCCCCGAGCTCATCGCGCTCAGCCGCAAAAAAGTTTGCAGCAGAGAGCGTAAAGCCTAAATTAGTCTCAGCTTCACGTGCGAGCAATTCCTTCTCAGTATCACTCACCGAGCATGACGGAGTTGTACTGAAAATGTCCAAAGTCGACCAGAAGCAGTGCTGGTTGAAACAGAAGCGTAGCAAGCGCCAGTTCCTGTAAAGCGAAGCGAAGTTAGAGACAAACCGGTCATATGAGTGGAATAACATTACCTGTCGCCGTGTTGAGCGCGTGCCTTGCCAAACCTTTGTGAACATCAACAGAGCAGGAATGTACACCAGAGTATCAAGAACCAGAACGGTGAACCGCATGAATACTTTGCTGCCTGGCGTTTCAATCCCTCGAGACAAGCCGAGCGCAAACCAAGATGAGTCTATCCAAGAGCCTCTGCTTATGTGTCAGTGGCTGGTTCTTGAACAGAAAAAGCTACCCACAATAAACCACATAGCCACGAGACGTATGCTGTTAATGGGGGGTAGTCGAGTCCCCAGTATTGGAGATCATACGTATACCACTCGCGGACCGGTAAGTGAATTGTAAGCTCCATCCAATGTCTCTGAGCTTCATAATCCCCGTACATGGGTGGTGTTCCCTGACCTGTATATGAGAACACTGTGAACAATTGTGCCATTGGCTGGAGTGTACGGACTGCAGACCGGAGTATGACGCTAATCCTACCGCCCACTTCACCCACATGGACGCGAGAATCAGGCAAGGCACAATCCAGACGCGCATATTCTCATGGTGCATCCAACGTAGTAATCGCTTGACTGACCCATCTTCCTCGTCTCCCTTGCGCGCTTTCAGTGTAGACGGATATGTTGCCGACGAGACACGCTGGCCATCCAGGGAATGCAAGGAGTTGAAGCTGAGAATCGGATTGAGCCTCCTCCGAGATGGAGATGTAGGAGTAGCTGCTAGAGGAGAGATTGGTCTTGATCGAGGGGATAGTGGTGGGGTGCCGAGCCAATGTCGGCTTTCGGAGGTCTGGAGAATATGGTGTCTTCGGGGAACGGGAGCAATTATTTCTGAACGGTCCGTCTCCGAGCTAAACGTAGTTAAGCCACTCAGATATTCGCTGGCCCTTACACGCCATGAGTGTACGCACAAGTCACTACGAATGCTTGCAGCAGATGGCCGGTGTCTCAAGACTGGCGTGGTCGCCCTTTGAGCCCAGCTGACCGGAACAGTCTGTGAGGACGTTTGGGAATTGAAAGAGGTCGTCCGAACGCGTGGTTTGGACTTCAAAGAGTAGCTGCCCTGGGTGAATTCGTCCATGTCGCGGAGGTGGGGAATGTCGCAGCTGTCGACAACCAGGCGATGGCTATAGTCCAAGTGTCTCGGTGATTGTTGGCATTTACATTTGCAGACAAGTCCGGATAAGGGACTTGGAATGTGAGCGAGGCGCGCGCTTGCGCCGCTTGCCTTCTGACCATAATCATCTCATTGCAATGGGATTTACTCTGCCTCCTCGAATGAACACCGCCGCCGCCGACAATGTACGCTCGCTCATGGCCCGCAAGGACGCCATCGAAGCAGAGATGGACGCCCAGTCCTCCGTCCTACAGAGCCACGGTGTGACCATGGACACTCCCCTCGTCGATGCCGAGGGCTTCCCCCGCGCGGACATAGATATCTGGGCCGTTCGCCATGCACGCGTCCGGGTCATCGAGCTGCGGAACGATCATAAAGCCCTCATGGATAGAATAATGGTGGCTTTGCAACAAGTTTACGATCCTGCTGCACAGTCACAAGCGGCCACTTCCGCCGGAGCCTCGGGGGATAGCACCATAGACAACGCTCTTCAGCCGTTCGCAAAAGTCGATGGTGTTGCACCAGGGAGCCCTGCTGCCACAGCAGTAAGGCCGCCTAAGTCCTCTTTGAGTGTCCTTGAATATTGATATTCTTTAAGGGACTATTGCGAGAAGATCTAGTCCTATCCTTCGGTCCACTCACCAAGTCTTCATTCACGGCTTCATCGCTTCAACCCTTGGCTGAACTTGTAGCAGCGCAAGAGAACGTCAGTATAAGTGGTATTAATTGTATATAATTCTTCTGATATCTTCCTCACAGAAAGAGGTCATAATCGAGGTACTTCGATCAAATGACCGTAGGGTCAGACTAACGTTTATCCCACGACATGGGTGGGGTGGACGAGGCCTTCTGGGGTGAGTGCTTCCGGGTTCCTCGTTGTACTCTGAATGCTAGCTGATTGTGCCCGAGCAGATGCCACATTGTGCCATACAGCGATTAGGATCTTGTTACTCAAGTACATGTATCTGGGCTGTATTACCTGCCGATGATGCTGTATCGCTAAGGGTCTTTGGTGGGTATTGTATACCATGATTTTATTCCGTACGTGTACATTGTGTTTTACATAAGGGGCAGTAGAGCTATTCTTCCAAGCTGCATCTCACAGGCTGGAATTACAACCGCGCCGCAACCTTACCACCTGTCGTGCCATATACTATTGCCGAATCGGTCTGGGTGCGATTTTGTGATGAGCTCTTTGCCCTGCGCACGTTCTCCAGTGCAAGGTCGAGCCCGCCCTCCAACACCCAACGCTTGAAGGTCTCGGCATCAATTTCATGCCCAGGCTCTGACGTTGTTGAGGCCCAGATGGCATGCTCCAAGAGGTATACAGAAGAAGCAATGTGAGAGAACAAGAACAGCGCGGGTCGAGGGACAAGGGGGTGTGCTGCAGCCTTGTATGCGTCAGGAAGGGCCAGCAACGCCTTGCGGAGGAAAGCCAGTGGTTCTTCGAGTGTCATGGCCAATGCTGCGGGACAGGCGTCCAGCGTGTCGTTGGCCCACTGTTGGACGCATCAATCCCTGCGAAATCCACGTCAAGCGCGATTGACGGTACCTTTAGGAACGCATCGAGGGCGCCCGACTTCTCCACAACTCGTACAAGGTCTAAGGAGAGAACCGTGATGGTGCCCTCCCAGATCTTCTCGACCAAGCCATCCTGGATCAACCTGGTACGTCATACATAAGCAGCGAGCCAGTGACACCTTCTACGTCGGAACTCACTTGGTGATCCCGTTCTCCTCCATATAGCCTTCACCACCGAGCATTGTCATGCACTCTTCCATCGCGGCCACGCACTTGTCCGCGGCGAATGCCTTGATCGCGGGCGTCAGCAGGCGCAGGCGTAGGCTTTCACTCTCGCTCGCTGCCCCACACTCGGTCTTGCCAAGAAGAAGTATCGACCCGAAAACGAAGTGCACAAGCGCGCGATAGAGCACATGGAGCCGTGCCAACTCTGCGACATGCAGCGGAGTGTCCCGCAAGAGCTGCTTGCCACCCCTGATCGCACGTCCGTGTGAATGCGCGGTGGCAATCGCGAGGCACTTGCGGAGGTACGCCGTAGACCCGATCGCGGAGTGCGTACGCGTGATATTCAGCACGGGCGTGATGAGTTTAACACCCTGGTTGACCTGTCCTAGCAGGTAGGCCTCGGCACCCTGGATGGAGAGCTCGGCGGTGGGCACGATCTTTGTGCCGAACTTGTTCTTCAACCGGTGAATGTGAATGTTGTTGGTGAGTGCCGATGGACGCGGCGCGCCTGGCGGGCGGATGAGAGGCAGGCGGACGGGGATCAGGAACAATGAGAGGCCACGAGAGCCGTCCTCGGGGGATCCGGTGCGTGCCAAAGCAAGCGCGACATCGCTGTCTGTCGCGCTAGAGAACCACTTGAAACCGTCGATATTGTAGGTTGGCCCGAAGGAAGAGGTGGTGCCAGGAACCGGTGAAGCGACCGTCTCCGTACGCGACACGTCAGAACCACCAGGGCGCTGCAAGACGAGTAAGGGACGGGATGCCAGTGAAATCTCGCTCTGTGTACCTCAGTCATCCACTGTCCCGCGGTATAAGCGTGCGCAGGGTCTCGGCTGTAATCGGTAAGAATTTAGTCGAACTGACTTCCATTCGAGAACATACCTGATTAGTCTGCTGTAAATCTCGTCCTTCAGTTTTGGCGAGCCTATTAATTCTAGAACTGTAGTGTTCGGTGAGCAAGCGGTGCGCTACTGGACATTCCATTCTCCTACGAAGACCCACCTCGCGCAACGCCATCACTCATGCTCAGTGGGCAGTCAATCTGAGCCGTCAAGCTAAGTCAACGTCGCGAGGCTGCGTGCTTCGCTGAGTGATGTACGTACCACTTCCGAGTCTGCGACGCTGATGAACAGCTTCGCAAATGCATACGCCCTACTGTGTTCGCCGTACTTGCGCTCGTAAGGGATAGCGACGACGCCCTCACGCTGGAACACGTCCTTGAGCCCGCGCCAGCCCTCGGATGTCCGCAGTTCGTCCACGCGTCTGCCCCACGAATCGTACTGGACGAGCTGCGGGGGTGTGGCTTGCTTGCACAGCTCCCGCACGGCTGTTCCGCAATCAAAGTGAATGAGCAAATGCGACGATTCGCGAGAACAATAAACCCATATGGACTGCGGAAAAACGCACTCGTCAACACCTCGCCGCCGAAGCGTTCCAGGTCTTTGCTGACATCCGCGAATACGTCTGACGGGAGGATGCGTTTGAGAAGCGCAGGTAAAACGGGGTCGGTGCTGTACGGATTTCCCTCCACGAACGGTACCTGATGCATGCATGTGAGCGCGGCGCATTCGCCATATGCTCTGCCCACCACTCACCGGCTGGAAGCCTTCTTCGACGCGCATCGTTCACTGTCGATTGCGTGGTCTTTCGGTGGTCGTGAATATTTGATCCGCAGTCGGTGCAATCCGACGTGCGCGCGTGATATTCAATCTTACCGACGACGGCACCGGTCGGCAGTGACACCGTGATAGTGAATACACAACAAGCGAGCTAAAGGATCTCGGGCGTCGGTGGGGTTGACGAGAAGGAGAAGGAGAGACGCGCAGTGTCCAGCGTGGTATATGTCTGTCACCCCTAGAATCATGGACTCGGAATGAAGCAATGCCCGGCGCCGGGTACCAGTCGTGTCCATACTGAGTATTACTACGTACCGAGCCGTGTGTATCCTATTTTGGCAAGTGTTGCTGTTCACGAGTGCAGTTTGCGTAATGATCGACGGTCACCACTCAGACGCCTCGGCTAAGGTCTATACACTGATATGACTTACCCATAGAGTGGCTCTAGCGCCAGGAGCGAAAAGCTGCTTGGGATGTGGCAGGATACCGTGAGACTGATATTGTAGTACGCTGCCTAGAGTCGCGATGTTCTCAATGCACGCAAGCCTGTGGATCACAGGAGGCCCACAGGAGGCGAATAAAGTATTGTTCTATAGTGGACAATTAAAAGGAGACAGATTGAAGCAAGTATGTTGTAAAAGGGATACATGGAAGACGTCTAGTCTATGTTGAACCGCGGACGATGCTTCTCCAGACGGTACAAATCGTACAGTGCCAATCGTGAATATAGGTAGTCATACAATGCGCCACGAGGCCGTTCATGAGTCCCAGATGGCGCCGAACGCTGGGATCCCTCTGCTCATCATCCCATACACGACCTTCTTCGTCAGCGGCTCGTTGGAAATGATGACTACCGCCTCCGCGTTGAATTCGCGCACCATGCGGTACGTGAGCTTCACCATGTCGGGCTTTCCATGCTCCCGCGTGTCTAGGCGCAATGGCGTGAGCGCCGCTGACAAGGATCAGAACAAAGATCGCGGGTGTGCTCACCGTAGATCACCGCGCTCGGGTTGGCTTCAATCAGGGAGTCGACAAGATCGTCCCCGAAGGTCTTGCGGACCGCAGGGGCAGTCCAGAGCAGCTGCAGCTGCGTCTTCTTGGCGAAGAGAACGGGGGCGATGGGCCCGATTCCGCTGCCAGTGGCGACGAGGAGCACCCGTCGGAATAACGGTGTGACGCGTACGACGCCGTAGCAGGGGACGCCCCGCACCCAAAGTTTGGTGGGAGGGTTGGCGATCCGCTCGCTTGTCCAGTCCCCAGCTCGGGAAACAACTGCCGAGTAGCCCTTCTTCCCCGGAACAGAGATGGTGGCGAAAGAGTGCCACTCGGTGAGCGGGCTAGTGGACATCCGAGTGAAGTGACCAGGGTGTGTGTCAACTGTGGGATGGAGGCAGTTAGTCGATAAGCGCGAAGATGGGCACTTGGGCTACCCACCGTAGTCGAAGTACAGCCGAACGCAGTGGTTGGAAAGGACCTCGGCACGGACAGGAACCTTACGGAGACGTAGCCAAGGCAGAATGATGGAGCACGACATGATGAGGACCAGCCAGAAGGGTGGGGAGCGGACCGCCGCCTGACCCAAGGTTTGAGTGGGCAGTTTGTAGTCTTTGATAAGGAACATAACCTGTGTACGAGCGGGTTGAGGCTTGACCTTCATCACGAAATCCGCAGGATAAACTTACCAGACACCAAACCAGTGCGATCGCAGTCCATCCCATGAAACGGTGCGTCGCCTCAAACGTATCATGCCGACGGATACGCAATTTCGGATGCGCGAATACCAGCATCCCGACCAGGAGCGCGAGAATGATGTAGGTAAACACCAAAGTAGGGACGGTGATCTAAAGCGCAGGTGAGCTGGACTGCAAGACATCTACCAGAGGCTCGGTGACTTACGTGATCCTTCCTCAAGAACTGACGTGTTGCCTGGGCAGCGAAGAGCACGATCCAGATGGTGCCGCTCACTCCACACCCTGAATGGACTAGTAGCATGCGCGTCAGTGACTCTGGACCAGGGCAGCGGTGATGGACACTCACTGCCTCCGATAGTGTAGACGCGGCCGAGGATACGGCGGATCCACAGTGGCCACCTAGAACAATGCTCAGCATAGATATATACCCGATAGCATAACGACGACACTCACGATTGCGGCGCAGCGCAGGCAACAGTGAAGAATGCATTAATAACATAATCCTGCCGCATAAGGATAGCCACGAAAATGTTCGCGATAGAGACCTTGCCCAAAAACTGTGCGTCGGCCCCTTGCGCGCCGCCCTGAACGCAAGTTGCGATGAATACGGCCATGTTGGTGATGAAGACGATGCCGAATAGCCTGCGATATAATGAGAAGACCTGGAAGCGCAGGTTCCGAACCCAGTGGGCCTGAGTCTTCTCCGGCAGCTCGTCATTGAGGTACCCCTCCCAGGAGATGCCGGTCTTCTCCACGTCGAGCTCGCTTTTTCCATCCGAGATAGATGAAGCAGTAGTAGAAGTGCTTTGAGACGTATCATCGAGCTTGTACGGGAGAGAGGCAACAGCATCTATTCGAGCAGGAGGAGGCAGCGTGATGATTGTCGTGGAGCTGAAGGTGTTGGTATGGCCGTCTCGAGGAACATCGGCAATACCGCTCTGGGAGGGCATGGCGACTGATAGATAGGCTGGGAGGGGCAGAGGGAGGGGAAGGGTAAGGGAAAAGGACAGGCAAACGGGTTGCTGAGGTCTTCACGGATGCTTGCGCCCTAGATATACTCATCCGGACACCACAGCAGAGAGCGGCTGGAGGCGTCGGCATGCATTTCCCCGTACTTCGAAACAGCCACAGCACATGGAAGCGCTGGGAAGCTGGAAATTGAGGGCGCCGGGCGGAGCTGGGGTTGCAGAACTGCATAGCTTGGCGAACCTGAATCGCATAGTTGTCAGATCTCACGCCTCCAACACATCTAGAAGTCCTAAATCCCACATGTCGAAGCTCCAGGAGTCGAGAACGCACGAGCCGCAGAATCCAGTGATCGTTCCGCGATAAAGGAGGAGCCTGGAGGGTACTGAATTCGCTGAGTCAATAAAGATGGCTGGCACAAGATTGATCTCACGCACAATATCCGACAAGGAGATACTTGGTGCATATGTCGATTGCGTGCGTGAGCGGGTCGGAAAAGGACCAATGCGGACCTAATGGGAGTCCGGAGAAAAGCGCCCGTACGCCAACGGTTGGCGCAGCGCCACAAAGCACCTGGACCTCTGTCAGGACATGCCCGACGTCCGGATGTCTGAATGCAACCGGCAGCGTCAAATAGAGTGATATAATTTGTGTGGAGCTACAAGTCCATGTGCAGATGTCAGCATTATATCTACCGGTGTAATCAAATCCCTGATGGCAAGCGAAGCTTTAACGATGCAGGGTAAGTAAGATCGCAGAATCACCTCAGAGCGAACAATGGGAATGTTTGGCCCATGCGGATACGAGGTAACCGTCGGAGATACCATACGGTGAGGAGTGACCTGCCCTCGTGGACCGCGAGGTTGGTGCTCGGAGCGTAATTTGCCATATCAGACCGGCGATCTCCATCTCCGTCCCATATCGGCTTCGGATGTACTTGGTATGTCATTACAGCGGCGGTACCGAAAGCGCAGTCGTCAGCGCCTCGGACTCGAAATCCAGATGTTTTGCACAAAGCCGAATGGAAACCCGATCGCATTGCCATCGTGCGTTAGCGTCATAGCATCACGGGCTATCAACCGTATAATTCGGATTGCCTACTCTACGTAAATTGGCGTGCCGACTGTACTTATGGAGGGGGTTTGACGTGCCATCATAATAAAGGGAATAGTTGTAAGCCTCTCGGTATCCAGTCGGAATCTTCGACACACTCACAAAGGTGACTGCAAAGCTCTGATGAGAGCTTCTGCCCGTGCTCTCAGCAAATGTTGAATTGCCGATACGCAGCCTCCTGGAGCATCGTCGCAACAGAGCAGGACTCGCAACGGTCCGATTTTTCTATACATCATCAAGGCTATAGCGCGCGTACAACTGCGCCGGAACGATAGCAATTGGCGATGCGAAGTGCTATCTCTTCCGCTCTCCTGGGTTAGTTGCGGCGAGTGCAGTACTGGGGCCGTGCTAAGTCCGCCGACATTGGGCGAACGTTTGCGACGGCCGAGCACCTCGGAGGTGGGTCTTTGATACCGACATCGCCTCCATCCAAGTGTCGAACGCTGACCGCTGGACGTTCCGCCGACGTTGAAGGGCGGGTCAGATTACTGCAGGTTCAGTTACTCTTCACGTGGCAACGCAAAAAAACGACAAGCGGGTGCTGGACACTGTAGCCACATAGGTTAGGCACGATCAGGGAGCCCTATGCCAGTGTTGGAGCACGCCAAGTTTGAATTTGTGAGAACAGACAGGAGCTTGAAGAAGATGGAGACTGACAACCAGCGTCGGATTCGGAGCACAGATGGCACGGCTTGGCCACGTGGAATGGGGACGTGACCGTGACGGACGAGTCGGGAGAGTGCTCCTGCCGTACTACTACAGCACCCTGTCAACTCGTAAGTAAGAAGCCTACCCCCCGCAGCTGCCGCCGCAGTTTCAAATAATCCGACAGCGCGCAGCATCGATAGAGATGGCTGCCTGTCTCAGATTCACCCGTCGTGTAAGTTTGCTGGCAGCCCTGCGCACGCAAGTCCATCATATCCTGACATTCTCAATCGAATCCGTGACGTGCCTGTCTACACCAGGTTTGGCGATCTTTCGTGGAGAACAAGGGTGAGCCTATCCACTTCCGAAGTCTGCTTCTAGCGCACGAACCCTGGGGCTCAATCTTCATCCAGGACACGACCAGCAATGTTTTCCCAATGTGCGTGTGTGCTGTCGAGCCTCACGCATGCCATGATGCTGCCGCCCGTCAAGGCCCAGGAATATTGATCCGACATGCCACGATGTACAGCTCAAGATCCTAGACGCAAAGCCAGGCATGCTGAAAGCGTCGCTCAAAGTTGAACCTTACAATCGTACGCGCTTCCAGAGCCACCGTTGTCTAGCCTCGCTGACCGATATGGTCTCTCCCACGCGCCCAGTGAACCGTGTCGGCGTGAGCCTCCATTATACTGTTACTCCATCCAACCGGCGTGGAGCTGAGCGATAAACGAAACCCCCAGACCGTGCACGGTGGCCTTATCATGTCCCTCACGGATACTCTAGGCTCCCTCGCGGTGGCGACCAAGGGGCAGTACATGACCGGAGTGTCCGTCGACATCGGCACCTCCTTTGTCAAGCCGGCAGGACGCGCAGGCGAGGTGCTCACCGCGACCGCGGTCGTTACTGGCATCGGTACGCTGCCCCACTATCCTGCGTACGAATTCAGTGTCCCTAAGCGCAACGCGGCTGCGCACAGGCAAGTCGCTTGCGTACACCCGTGTGGATTTCTACAACACAAAGGGCCAGCTCGCGGCGTACGGACGTACGTACCCAATTCCTCCTGCCTCCTTGACATGCGCGCGCACACGCCGACCGATCGTCGCCGCTCTAGATCATACCAAGTATGTTGGCAAGTCTGCGGGCCATGAGGTTGGTGCTGTTGTTTCCTCTAGACTGCTGCGGTCCCCTCTCCCTCTCCTCTTGTGTGCTTGACCCGGCTCATCGTTTCCCGCCCTGACAGAACGACGTGAAGTTTTCCGAAGACGGCGAGAGCATTATAGAAGGCAAGGACGTCGAGTAGCTCTCCCGCGCCGTCAGTACACATTGCGGGACCGTTGGACGGATCACGGCACATTCGACCCATTGCTTCTCTGCGTTGAAGCGGCCTTGATTGTCTGCAGCGCGTGTGCTTCGAACTTCTCAGCATGGACATATAGAAGGTTGGCATGTGGATTTCACGAATGGCGTGCTCAAGGCCCATCATGCGCAATGGGAAGACATCCGTGACATGGCGAGGTAAGTACCCGTCGCGGTAAGGGCGGTAAGGGAAACGAACAATGATGTACAAGTTCGCATCGTATGTTTTGACGCTTGTCGTGATATCTTTGACATGTGGTCGAATGGATTACTTCCAAGTTTCTGCCAGCGTCTCTGAGCGTGAGATGGTGAGCCAGCGATATCACGTATACGCAAAATTCCTCCATCTGCACGTGTTATTTATGGCCATCTCAGTTTGCTCATGCCCGTGTGTGTATAGTACTTGATGTGATGGTATGAATGCGGTCAACACGTTGCTCAATCGGTTGGACAAGTTCTGGGTGTCGCCACTATCGTGAAGCGCTTAAGTTCCGGGTCATATATCCAGTACATACCGTCGGTTTCCAAAGTTGAACTCGGGGTAGATTGCTGATATGAGTCCCGTCTCGTTCCTCTGAGGCGGGTATTATCAAGGCGCCCGATTGCCGATTGTAGTGTACAGGTGTGTCGTAACAGCGATCAAACGTCACCAAGCAGCCGTTTGCTGCCCGTCGATGCCGTCAGCACCCACACTATGTGGGGGAGAAAGTAGAGACTCACAGAGCTTCTGGCGCCTCGCTCAGGATCGTAGGCCCCCCGACCATCTCGCGCGCCCAGACGTCTTGCATGAACCAGCCGACATGACCCACTGCACAGCCTAGGAGGTCTCCCGCCGCCGCTCTCCACGTTCCATTCAGGATCCACGCCAGGCCGACTAGCGCGAGAGGGAGATACGGAGCTGTGATAGTGACCAAGCCGAACAGCGATATTGGAGTGGATGGATGGCGCCGCGACCAGAGGTAGATCGGCACAAATGCCAGGGGTGACGAAAGAAACGGAAGGTTCACGAGTGGGGATAATGCCTGTGATGAGGACCCGGAAGGCGTCAATAAGGGAAGAAGGAGCAGACGCACGGCGCGGATGTGACTAGCGGCCCCCCACACTCACCAGAAGCATCAACGATGACAGGAATAGCATCCACACATAGTCCGCTTTCCGATTCGCAAAGGAGCTTTCTTCCAGCATTCTGCTATAGCGCATGCTGAGATGATGACTCGTTAGTAAGACCGCCAAACCAGTGAAGATAGAAGTGACTCACAAGAAGAACATATGGAAGACGAAGTCAAGAGATATGCCTCCAAAATAGAAGAATGTTGTGAAAGCACGCCATGGCTAACATGCCGTCAGACTGCGTCACGGGTGGCACAATGGCAAGGTGGCACGTACCTGCGTGTTCGTGAACGCGGCTTTGAAGCTGAAGTACAGCTGTAGCGGGGTGACGAGTTGACATTGCTAGAGAGGCCAACACATGAATCTCACATATAAATACATATAGATGCCCCAAAAGATGGTACTTACGACCGCTAAACTCGTCAAAACCGAGAGCACAAGCCAAGCTCGTGTAACCGGCGGAATTTGGGTGACCCAAGCCTCGATACCGACTGGCATTGTGACCGTTCAGCTTTTGAGCGTCTCAAGAGTTCAGATAGATTTATTCGTCAAGCCACAGAGACCAGGCTCGATGAACAACAGCAAGGCCAGAGAAAGAACATCGTGAGCGTCGGATGTACTGCAAGAATGGACACGGCTATGGGCGCTTCTGAGCGCGGACGTGGCGCGTCATACAGAAATCACATGGTCTCCACGTGGTCAATCATGGGCGCTTCTCTCCCCCCGACCTAGTCCTCATCCAATGGAGGCGGTCCATTGGGCGCACTCAGCGTACAAGGGTGCGAAGCCAACCAAGATGCTACCGAAATACTGATCTATTTTCCTTCGGACGCTTAGTAACATCTCCTTGTCCCGCATCACACATCAAGGCCTCTGATGGCAGTACGTGATCATTTCAGAACGGGTACATCTCTTGGACGCAAGACAAACACGATACATCATCTTTAAACCAGGGATATTCCCATGCCCTCGGCAATCGTATTATAACGCTTCACTGGCACTGCGCACCAACATGAATAATCCAGTAGTCGTACCGACGGCCAGCATTACGCACCTGGTAGTAGTACGGGGGTGACACTGCCTTGCAGACGAAGGGGCTGGCGCAAGTGGTTGGCCCGGTATAGCCGGTTCCTGCATGAAGAATGTTAGGACGAATAAAATTGTTTCGCGGGATCCTGATCTGTACGCACCACCACACTGAGCCCACTGACTCTGGAGCGGCCCACTAGCAGAGCTGGTAGAGGTGGCGACGGGGGTGGTCGCCGGGGCAGATGTGGGAGGAACGGTGGGCGCAATCGTGGGCGAGGAGACCGGGGGTGCGGGGGAAGACCCGGAACCAATGGCAGTGGTGATGGGGCCGTTCTCGATGAACACCCCGCTGATGTACCATTCCTCGGGCGCGGGCGTGTTGACGATGCGAAGCACTCCGACGTGGAAGTCCTCGGAGTTGGTCGAGGTAGACGCGGGGATGTTGTTGGCGACCTTCACGAGCGGGTTGGAGCCGGTGGAGGCCCACAGGCCGACGGTGCCCGCAGAGAACTGCAGGCTTTCAGTATCATGCTTGACAGAAGGCACAGAGGGGAGTAGGCGTACGTCAATATCATAGGCGAAGTTGTACCACTGCCCCGCAACGAACGGAGTGCTCCATTGCGGTTGTCCGCTCACATGCCACTCGAGGTCAGTTGGGTTTGGACCAACGCCATACTTGAGCTATATACCGGGTCAATACTGCATACATTCTAGGTGAAAGGTTTTACTTGCCTCGGTGAAGTGAGACTCGAAGAAGAGAATTTGGTGCTCCAGCGTCGACTTTTGCAAGTGGTCAGGTCGTCGTATGCGTCATAAAACAAGAGCATGATCACGAACGTCGGGCAGGTTTGTGTCTGGGTGCGATAGCGAGAAATGGTAGAAGAGGTTTCCCTGGCCCAGGTTCTGGGTCGTCTGCGGGATGAGCTCCGCACTAATGCAGTGTCAGAGAGCACTCCACGAAGACCAGGAGAGACAAACGAACCGCTCCATCTGCGAGTTCCACGTCGCCGTAGAGTCAATCGTCACCCGAAGCCCATGTGTCTCAGAGGTGTCTGCGGGATTCTTGTAGCTGGGGTCCAGGGCGAGGTAGTGCGACGTGGGTTGGGTACCATGGATGTACTAAAAGAACGCCGAAGCATGAGAGACGAACGGTTGACATACGGATAGGTCTTACCCATTGATAGGTGCCAACTTGGCTGGCCCATGACCCTATGCGCAAGTAGCGTGAGCATAACCGCCATTCGCACCGTAATGGGATAACGCTTACATTTGTCGAAGTCAGCGACAGTGCTGAAAGTATTGAACGAACCTGTACATCAACATCTCTATCAGCAGCTCACACTCGTACTACTAGATGAGGTTATGAGATTACCATCCCAGAGCTTAGTCCCGGCGCGAGCGGCACCAAAGAAAAGCAGGGACGCGAGGATAGCGCGAGACATCATACCGCAGAGCTACTAGTAAATTCAAGGATCTGGCACCAGCACGCGTGCTGGCAACCGTATATATACAGCCAGGCGGAGGATGTCGCCAGAGAAACGCTTCATTCGCCGGTCTGCCCATCGCCCGCGAGAATTGGCCGCGGTACTGAAGGGATAAACGTCGGGGCGAGTGGAGGCGGAAAAAGCGTCCCGCATGATCACGCCTGAAAGCATGCGCAGGTCGTCGATCGGCGTTGTGCTGTCGCACAACTCAGTTCACGGGTGCGCGTTCGGCAGAATCATGGATATATCGAGGTAATTAAACTGGTACAGCGTATATGGCTTCCGGGGTATGGTCGTAACATCGCGTGCGCGCCGTCGTGCACAGGCTGAACTGAAGTGATAAGTTAGATGCGCGCGCGGAGCGGAGATGGGATTCTCGTTCGGGGAATCATATCATACAAGTCGTGTCGGTCGTGATCATGTCGCTCTCGAGAACATCCAGGACGTGAGCCAGGACTTCGGCTGCTGCACTAGCTCCGCTTCCTCTTGCTCGCGCACCTTCACGTCCTCCGCCGCGTCCTCTTCTTCGGCAATGGCCACGCTGTATACCGCCTCCTGCACGGAGATGACTTTCGACCCCCCTGACTGGCTGTGGTACATCCCCAGAGGCGGGGATGCTGTGTTGGTGTCGACAACGGAGAGGACCGAACGCGAGAGGCGACTTGGTCGCGGAAAGCTGTTCTGCCGCATCCCAAGCTCGTAATCCATAGATGCGGCGCGGTTTCGACGACTTGGCTCCGACGACTGCAACTGAGTGGAAGTTGGCACCCCACCGATAGACCGGGGGTCCGAGCCAATAGACATGGTTCGGAACGCTGAAGAGGACGTGACGTCGAAGGTGCTTGGTCGCCGAATGCCTAGCTGCATCCCTGGCGCACTATGGTTCGACTTCCGCCGTTTGGTTTGCCGTCGCTGGATTGGCGCGATTTCAACGTCTTCCCTATCGATGGACTCCACTCGTGACGCGATGGCAGGTGGCAAGAGGATCTCTTCGGTCCCGTCGAGACGCACATAGTGGGAATTTGGGCGGAGAGAATCTGTCTCCTCGATACTGCCGAAGCTAGTGGCGAAGGGAATAGATTCAATGTAGTCCTCTTCTCTCCAGGCGCCCAACCTGCCGGCAGCGGGCTGGGTGGTCAGCGACATTCGGAGGTTGATAGTGTCGTCAAGATCCAAGATCCCAAGGGGGTCTCGAGGCAGCCACAAAACATTGTCGATGTCCCTGGAATAATATGGATTTGCGTACGTGTGGCTTGTAGATGACTCGTCCTCCCATGCAGGGTGACGCGGATGTCTGGAGACGGCAGCAGAACTGGTGGAGATGGGTGACGGAACTCGCTGTTCCTCTGCATCTACGCTGGTCTCTCTGCACGGGGCAAGCGGGAGACCGGGCGAAGACACATCGGGTGAGAGAGTAGGAGAATGCAAGGTCAGCGGTATTGTTGACTCAGTGCGCTGAGCCGGTCCGAATGGGTTTGCTGCGCGTCGTGGTGTCTTTCGAGGTCGACTTGCAATCGTGGCGTAAGGGAAATCGAATTTGAGAGGAAATCGCCATGACCACACGCTCGGAGAGGCAAAACTGAGCTTTTGTTCTTCGCACTGAGCAGGCTCGCTGCGGTGGGGTTGGGCTGCGTCGATGATCTCTTCTGTTGCTTCGCCTGTCCCACAAACGACTTGCGCTTCCAAGATGTCGTCGCGTTCAAATCTTGCTCTACACAGGCGGGTAAGGCTGAGATAAATTAGTGATAAAGCATGGACGCAGAACAATCCGAGATAACATACAATATCTTGTACCCAACGGTGAAGATGATGAGGACTCCAGACAGGCCCACGTTGGCGGTCTTTTTGTTGACAACCATGTACGCGAGGAAGACAACCTGGAATGACCGCATAAGTTGAGTGCTACGGAATCTACAGTTCTAAACAGACCTGAGAGAGCATAAGGCCTACATAGGCGTCAGAATCCAGTCGATCTGTAAATGACAGGAGGAATGAACGCACCGTCGAGGGAGTATCGAATCATACGGATCAACAGCGTTTGTCCGTTGCCTTCATAGTTCTTAGCATAAACATGGAGTAACTGTTTCTTTGTTAGATAAAATAGTCTGAGGATTGTATGTCAAGAGTAGGTACCTGATTTTTAACAACGGCTAGGGCGTGTCAGGTGAGCATGCGCGGCGCTACCATAGAAGTGTAGTGACTTACTAGCTTCGACGCAGAAATATATGAGGGCGAATGGGACGACGAGCGGATTGAGCACAGCGAAGACAAGCAAAACGTGGATGACAAGAATATGGTTGGGAAGCCAATCTGCAACATGATGAGTGCGCCGATAGCATGGGCAATTGCATGTCCACACACAGTAATAGTTATAGGTGCGGGGGCGAATGCCCATTGCTCGTTTGCGCGGTGTCACTTGACGCTTAGTCGCCGGATACATGATGAGCGGTAACTGCGATAAGGAAGGTCAATACATCCCCGCCGTGGCACTTACGAAACAGACGTACCCCGACTGTATTGTCATCGAAGTCAGTTGAGCATCGACTCCGAATAAATGTGCCAAAGGTACGTACGGAGTGCAAGTTCTAGTCCCCCGTGAATCGCTGTGGTGAAAATGACTAGCAAAGGGCGTTATCACGGCATTCTCATGATCTTTATAGGGTGTACTCACACCACCCCACATAGAATGGTCCAGCGACCGGGAAACTCTGCGATATGACTTCGGCTATCTTGGGAGCCGTGGCGTTCTTGAAGGACACCAAGAACGATTGTAGAGCGACGGTACCTATGCAGAAGAATACCAAAACGTTCACGACGAGAAATTTGTAGTATCGCGTCATGATGCGGTCGTGTAGAGCAGAAAGGGTGGCGATGGTATGCGCCCGCTTCGCGATCAGCACTGTAATTGCATGTAACAGTCAATATGTATCCAGGACGGCGGACTGAGGGACGTACATAGAATTAGGGGGATCAACAGCGAGAGTAATGCCACGAGCACAGTGGGCAGGAAAGACTGGAGCAATTCCTCTTCCCACTGGTGCTTCTGCAGGTAGTCCAACTACGGTCCAAACGATGTATGAGAGGTCAACACAACGCAGAGAGCTGGAATAGACCTTACCAATCCAGGAACAAAGGTACTCAAGTTTTGGATATTGACGAGACCGACGAAGATCGTGACGGGGAAAACCCAAAATAAAGTGAATGCCCTACAATTTCATTAGCATTTCGGTACTCGTATGCTGTGTTTGGGGTGCATACCAGACACCCAGTTCTACGACCCAATCTTTGACAAACTGGGATGCTGTGATTAGAAGATACGTGCAATCACCCAAACGATGGATTTACCTCCGCTCTGAATGTGGTCTTCATGAGCCGCGTCCAATCCAAGTCCTCGAACGAGGGCGCCATAGCAACGAGGCATTGCAGAGGATTTTCGGGATGAACTGCAAGGTACTTGCACGCCCGACGAGCATCTGCGGGGTCTACGAAGGTAACGAATGCAGTGGGCATTGCTTCATAGTCTGAGAGTGCCATTGACCGCTTCTCGGTGATCATGTTTGTCACAATCTGCAGCTTCGCCGTATAGTAGTCGATGGCGGGAACGGTTTTTCCACGGAAAATGGACGATAGATGGATGAGAGGTTGGTACGCATCCAGCGAACTACGTGGGAGACTGAGTAACGCGTCCCAGATAGTTTTCTCGTCCGCGGACTTGCCCTTCTCCAGACTTGCAGGCAGAGCTGATTCAATGTCTGGGCGCCTCCGTATCAAGAACCTCCGCAACCCAGATGCAACACTCTCGTGAAGATCCTTGGCAGAACTGGGGTCGAGAAGGAATGGCTTGAGAGTGCGTACGAGCAACTCTGTACGATCTTCGCCCTCCATCGCATCCTCTTCACTCTGAGCGACTGCTTCAACATCCATGGAACTTATGACCGACTTCCTCCTCGCCGCAACAGACATGCGGCGTACAGCGTTCCTAATGACGCCCCTGTTGTCCTTGTTCGAGAGTGCCATTTGTACGCTCGTGAGGGCCTTGCGAGCGAGCTTAATGTGCGCGGTCTCGAGGAGGCGAAGGATCTCCTCCCTGCGCTCGAGCATCGAAGCAAGGTCGTTCATTTTGCGCACAATGGCCACGCTATCGATGGCTGGGATGTCACGAACCTCGGAGGTGTGGGCCTGAGATGACGAGCTGCGTTCGGTCTCCGGCGGGGACCGACTGGTTGTCGAGCTTCGCGGTCTCTGTAGGTGAGACGGGATCCTGCGTGCGCGGTTGAACAAGAAAACGCAGATCTTGTTGATAAATCCTGGTTGCGTGGAGGAGGTGATGCCTAGGGCTGGTCGAGCGACGCTACGTGATAGGTAGTATTCGAAGTACTCCTTGAGATCTTTCTCCGACCTAAGCGCGGGCGGGATGTTGGTGATCATGACAGTTCGCAAGCGTAGTCCGCGAGTTGTATGGTCTTCTTCCAAAGGGAGCAGTGAATGGAACGGATACTGGGGGTGAGGATGGGGGTCATACTGGGAACGTTCCTTCGCGCTATCTTCGGACGCAGCGCGATTGGCAGCGGCAAGAATGTTCTGTGCGCGGAAGTGAAAGGCGCCGCGACAGACCCAGTAGAGAGTGCCAAACCATGTGAAAGTGATCCAGAACAGCAGGATGATGTGAACCCATAGCAGCGAAAGACCCTTCTCCGTACTGACCAGGGAAGATATAGAAGCGCGGGTCATAGACTTCGGTGAGACTGAGCCATCAGAGAAAGTGACATGGATGGGCAGGAGGATGGGCAGTGTCGTCAGGGTATGCAATAGCGCGTACCAGAAGCAACCACGAAGGAACCGAATGTAGAGAGTAGCATCGACGCCACGGAGCTGGTTCATACGGTCCTCTGGAAATTTGAGGACAGGTTTGATCCACCCCAACGGCCACCCACGAGGATGAGGTGGGGAAGGCCGCCTGAGATAATGCATGAGTATCAGAATACTTGAATGATCAGATGTGCTAGACATGTAGTAGCACACTCACTTTGCCCATGACCTGCCCTGGTATAGACTGGCAGCCGCAGTGGCGAAGGTAAGCGTCTGTACGAAACACGGGGGAGGTGGACGCTCACTATCCAAATTCCCAGGACTCGACGCTGCCCAAGCCCTCACCGTTGTGCCGCTTGCCACGGCGTTTTCGTTTCATGAGCTCATGGGCAGTGATGGTTATGAGGAAAATGGCACCCGCGACCACGGACTGGTTGATGAGACCACTGCGGAACAAAACGTCATGAGCGGATAGCCCTGCTATAGCGCGCAATAGTGAGCGCCACGCACCTGTAGTCCTTGGAAAACGGCCTGTTCTGAATGGTAGCCATTGTCCTGCGCTGCTCCTGAACGACGGGGAGGATGCCAGCAGACCCCAGGGAGGCGGAGCAGGAGATAGTCGGCGAGCAAGAGGCTTCCAAGGACCGAGAGGCATTCGGCCCTTCTTCGCCTGCCAGTGCAACTGATCTCCCCTGCTATTTCCCCATTTCTGACGCCACCACTGACCGTACATGCTGACCCTTGGTAACCACAAGCCGGTCCGGCTCGGCTCGCCCAAACGGGACAGCAGAACCAGTTCATCTTTCACGTGCTCCCAGGCGCCCGTTCCCGCCCAGCGCCGAGCTCGCTGCTGCCGTCCTCGAGCTCCGCAACGCTCACCATGTCTCTCCTCCGGTCCTGCCAGCAGGCCATTCGGCAGCCCACACTTGCAAGGATTACCCTCTCCGCCACCAGGACATACGCTACAGACTCGAATATCCCCCAGCCAGCGGAGCAGAAGCAGGACACCGAGATTGCCCAAGCCCCGCCACGAGATGTTGTCACCGCGGACATGGTTAGCGGCGCCCCCAGTACGTCTGTTGCACCTTCGGCCTTACCTTTCAGCGTTCATTTGCCGCGCCGTATAGGGGAGCTGCGTCACCGTGCGGTGAGGATCTTTCAGCCTACTCGTAGCACCACCCAGAGCGGAACTGGCAAGTCCAACCGTTGGCGTATTGATTGGGATATTCTCCCCGGCGGGGGTCGTTGGGAGAATCCTCTGATGGGTTGGGCAAGCTCGTGCGTACTATACACCATAGGCTACATTTTGTGGCTGAACGCCCGTATAGTGCGGATTACATGCAGGGGACCCGCCTATCATTCCGGACCAAGGAGGATGCCATCCATTTTGCGGAGAAGCAAGGTATGCTGTCTTCGTACTTCCCGCCGTTCATCCTACCGATCTCCTCCCTTCTGCCAGGATGGGACTACTATATGTGCGAGTGTACAAACAAGTATGACCTACAACGACTCACCCCATTCACAGCGGCCCCACCGAGATCAACCGCATTCCTCCCAAGAATTATTCTGAGAACTTTGTCTACAAGCCCAACAAGCTCCGTATTGTTCGCACGAAGTAGACGTAATATACACGCTCTCTCCCGTCGTAAAATCTTGCCGCTCCGTTCGCCATGTCCTTGAAAAGTTCGATTGAAAGCGACAAGCACAGCACGGTGGTACAGACATGATGCATGATCCATAAGTAATACAACATCCGAAAGCACGGACAGAGATAAATAGATTCCAGGTCCTGATCTGTCGAAACCACATACGATCACGCTCAACGGAACCCAATGATACGGCTCTTGGGCCGCAGGCTCATAACTGGCGCTCTCGGTTTCTTCGCCGCTGCCTCCTTCTCGTCCACCTCTGACTCCTCATCGTCGCTGTCGTCCACCACAGGCCGCACGGAAATCGGTCTAAACGACGGTGGTTCCGGCGCATGGACGGGCTCCGGCTCCGAGGGCTCGGCGGGCTCCTGCGCCGTGAGCGGTATCCGCAGAGATATTGAGCACTCCGAGAGCTGCTGGATGACGTCCGCGTCGAGCTCAAGGTTGAACAAGTCGAAGATGTACCGCCGCACAGGCAACTTGTACTTTTGCGACGAGATGGTGTGCAGCGCGCGGTAGAACATGCTGGGAGAGCTGAAGATGTGCCGGTACTCGGGCTTACTTTTCATCCTAGATCGCACTGAGGTGTCAGTGTGATGAGAGGTTCGCAAAGCGGGGAATGGTGTACTTTGTCAGTGAACGGGAAGCGGTGTTCGCGATAACCGTGTTGGCGAGGTTGTAAATGGCGGTCATGACCTCCATCTCCTCGTCGCTCTCTGGAGGAGCTAGTCGTGTGTCATCTACAGCCTCACTCGCGACACAGTCCCAGTGCGGAATCTATTGTCCGCATAAGCTCTGTGCTCGACAAGAAACACGTATGACGTACCGAAACGAATTTTTCTACGTCCACGGGGACACACAGACCAGTCGGCAGACCCAATGGTGACAGTGTGGCCTCCCAGTGGTAGTCGTCGAGGATCTCGGCACCCTGGGGTGTGGATGAAATCAAACCCAGGACGAAGAAGCACGTCCTTTGGGATACAATCAGCCTCAGTCTCACTCACGACGACGATCAGTGCGACATACCCGCGGACGGAAAGCACCAACGACTGCTCCGCAATCTCTAAGATCGCTGGGATAATTTCTTCCTCTTCGAGGAACGGCAGCCCACGCTCTGTCGCACCGATGTTGCCCTGACACGTGCATCAGATCAATAGTCCGGCATGTACATCCGCCGACTTACAACAGCCCACAGAACGCTCTTCAGCTTGAGGATGACTTCCTGGTCCTCGCTCTCCAGACCGTGCTGCCGAATAAAATGTGCGAACTCCACAAAGTGGCCCTTCTCTTGCAAGACCTCACAACCGAGCTCGGTCTTCGCCATGACCCCGTAGAAGTGCGAGGGCACGATGCCCTCGAACGCCCTTGTCACATTGATTGTGATTAGCTGATTCGTATTCAAGAATGCACTTTCGGAGAACGAGAGAACTCACAAGAAATCGTTGTCAGTATCATCAGCGACGTTCTGACTGAAGGCCTTAGCAAGAAACACTTCGATGTGCACCACGTAGTGTAAGTTGCGTTCCTGCGGCAAAACGGCGTTACCCCATATGTCACTCCTGCATACGACTAATACTCACATGGAACCACAGCTCCATCTGCCGGTCGATGTAGTCCGCAGCATACAGAAAACGGAATCCAGTGGGGGTCGACATGAACCTAGATGAGACTCAATACGTGCACATATCGTCGCTCAAAGCAGCATACTCACTTCAGCAGCAGCGGATGTCCGACCTCCCCGAGATGGTCCAGGGTAGGCTGCATCTCTACGACCATTTGCAGTACGTCTGTCGACTCACAGGCTTCCTCAAGGAACCGCACCGCCAGCTCGCGCACTTCCGGTGCAGGGTCGTAGAGCTGTGTGAGAAGTAACCTGATCATCCATGCATTCGCCGTTTGACTATTGCGGATCAAGCCCCCGAGGTAATTCGTGGCATAGTGCCGAACGTGCTGAGAGTCGCGACGTCAGTGACAGGCCATCTCCCATCAATTGTAGGGTTATACCTTGTAGACGGAGGTGAGCGTTTTCGACAAGACGATTCGTGAATGGCCATCGCTACAGAGGATATCAGTGAATGAGTGAATGTACATGGCCAGACAACTTGAATCAAGTTTACATGCTGTAGTCGAGGTTCTCGATAATGCCCTTGATGAGATCGTCTCTGCTCCGTAGCTCGGTGAGGCGGTAGAACGCGGTGAACAGCTTGAATTTCTCCAGAAGCCTTTATAGACCATTGAGCACCTGCAGCATAGCATCCATCACGGTTTTGACTCACTCGACTCCTTCTGTCCTCTTGCTCAACGTTCCAAGCATCTCGAAATAGCCGCCAGTGAGGGTCTCCTGAACCCGCTTCTTGGAAAATATTGGGTCCGACACAGGTGTGGGCGTGAGCTGCAAGCCATCGGATGAGTTAGTTAGGTAACCTGGGTGCGGTGAGTTATATAAACTGACAGGATCGAGTTGGTCGAAACTCTTGACCAACTGGCCTAGGAACTCATCTTCTTGCAGGAACCGGATACCGTCGGTACTGGCCATGAGCGCGTTCAGAAGCGAACATGCTAATCGTACCCAACGTTGATTCGTCTAGGTTTATTGCTGAGAAAACCTTGTTCAACATGATCAAAGCCCGCCTTACCTTCGTATTAGCGACGTCGGAAAACCGATGGTTGAAAGGATGGAAGAACGACATGAGCTTCCGGATGTACCGCGATGCCTTGATTGCTTCTTCCATCCTCTTCGCATTATGCAGGGGGCCCTCAATCAGGTCCTGCAGCGTGTCGAAGTTCCACTTCGTGTGATCCTTGGTCAACATCACCTGTGTCTCAGGGAGGAGGGTCTGAAACGTTTTGTCGTCCATCTGCATTCCAACCTTGAGCTTGACTTGCTCAGCCTGGCGCTGACCGCGTCGCACGGCTTCCTCGATAGAGTTCGCTCTGGATAGTAAACTGGTAAATCAACGGGTGGGTGTGACCTTTTTTGGGCCAACCTTGGTCGTGTGTCGCCCTTCACTGCAGGCTCTTGTCGTGATCGGTAGCGGTTGAAGCTATCTATGGCAGACAGTGCTGAGGAGCCAACAATTCTGTGCTCGTTGTCGTCGTAGTCTGACGCCAGACTAAACACGCGTGGAAGTGCCTATATGCATTTCTGGTCATCTCCTATGCCCTTTGTCCACCAGCGGGAGCATGAAACCGCACCTGGATCGAAGCCGCGATAGAGAGTGGTAACACACGATTGGCTTTCTGCAGAATCTCTGCCATGAGCAGTGTTGCTTTCCGTGACAGCGCGGACCCAACGCTGGATTCCTCGAACATCGATGTCAGAGCCTGCCATTGAACATTAGTATCACAATTTACATATCTCTAAGACTGCAACACACATCCAAAAGTCCAGCTCTCGAGAACACCAGGATGAGTAATGCAATATACTGATCAGTTAACTTGAGGGTATCTTGTGGTTTGTGGGGTATCTCTGGCTGATGTCCTAGATCTGCGCTATGTCTGGACTTGCGATATGCTACAATGACCTCAGCACTAGGCAGTATTGGTCGATCATCGAGGGGCGCTTACTTGTCAACCGTCTGCCGTCAATGAAGGCTCGATGCCACTCCGGCGGCTTGATATTCAGTAGATCGAAGAACATGTCGAGGATGAGCTCCTACGCGCGAGGTGAGCTACGGAGCGCTAAAGAGGCGAAAAACCCAACGTACCCGTGTTTCTAATGAGGGTACCCGCAGACAATCTATGACCACTCTGATGGCTGTCATATCGTTTATGCAACAGTACATCAGGCCTTGGACTTCGTCAGCATAGCTTGGCAACGGGGATGGAGAATCAGACTGACCACTCCATGTACGAAGCATTGACGACACAATTGCGGTGCAGCCCTTGATTTTGTCCTTGTATTCTGGACCTCTGCCGTACGCATCGGTAATACCAGAAAGGGCGATCTACAACGACGTTTGCTCATTAGTTCTGACATAAACCGAAGGAAGGCTTACCTCAAGATCGGTACCAGGGGCAAGGAAAGCTCTCGTCTTTGGGGAGTCGACAATGTGCAAGAAAGCGGCTGCTAAGAGTGGAGCCATCTCCATTGGACCTTCTGAGAGCGCATGCAAGAGTACTCGGATGCCTCCCGTCCGGGCCATCAACTCGATGTCGATTAGCACTATCAATCTGTTTAGCACTTTCTCTGGCTAACAAGTGAAACAGAATGCTCACAAATTTCTGTCAATGTCTGAACGCAAATCGGCTTGAATGGGTCTTCGGGATATTCCGCTACCGCGATCAACGCGCGCAAAACTGCATCAGAGAGCGGCACAGTCCCGGACCCAGTGGCAGAGTGTGGTGAGTGTCGTTCCGAACCGATATCAACCACAGCCCGTATTAGTTTTATGACCTGTTCTTTCTCAACCGTATGCTTGTTATCCCGGGACAGAGACCTGAGAAGTTTGTTAAATTCTTGACAAGAGGCGGTGTTCCTTCATACACACTTGACGATATACCAATCCATATTCTGCTCGCCAAGGCGCCTCACCGAATGCGAATCGACCAGTGCATGGCGGATGAGCCTATAAGCTGTAGCTCGAGCTTGCTTGGAGGCTTTGTCCGCAAGGGATGGTAATACGCTGGAGGATGCCTCGTGTTAGGCGCTGCGGCTGACACGAAAATACATGTGCTAACGCGTGCACGACCTCTCCAACGTCTAATTCGTACTTGACACGAACGTTGCGCTGAAGGAGGCCGATAAGCTTCGCCATATTCTCTATTCGCGCCCGGCTCAACTCCACCTCGCTCGCGGTGGCAGGATTTGGCAAAGTGGAGATAGATGGGGATGTTGAAGGCGAACCAGCCGACGAGGCGGGGTGATCGTAGGAATGTTGCCTAGAAAGAAGCACGAGAGCCTTGATTGCACTATTGGCCTGGTGCATCGCGGTACGAAAGTCGTCTGAGTAGATGTCAAACGAAACCCGTGGAACAATGATATGTTTCATTGTACCTCTTTCTGACTGTTCTTCCTTCCACTCGACTGCCGGCTGCAACGGCTGTCCGGTGAATTTACGTCTTCCGCCCCCATTTGTATCCAGACTTCTCTTAGGTGTGGTGCGGCCAGAGACTGGAACATGGTCAGGCTACCGCCATACGCATGAATTGTAACAAGGAACGCACCAGACTCCATAGATTTTTGTATGACCTGGATTTTCTTCTTTGCTGTGGCAAGCTCGGACTCCACTTGGTTTCGGAGCGCGCCCTTCAGTAAGATATGAGACAAAAATGTAACAATTTCGTAGCTAGGCATTTGATATCTGGGACGGTCATCGCATCTATTCGCCATGATGACAGTGCAGTGCACTGAGCAGGGGGAGGGGCTCTCCTCGCTCCGCGCTGTAGGCGGAGTGATCATAATCACAAGTAACACCTGCGCGAGCACTTACGTTCAGATCCATCAACAGTAGGTTCTCCGCGCCTTCCTTTATACGCTTCTCGACCTTGAGCTGCTCTGAGAGAAATTGAAGCTGCGCGCGAGCCTTGCAGGATCAGTCCCCTCATGTCCGCCATGAATCCCGGGGGTAGTCTTACTTGCGATTCTCTATCTGCTTCAGAGGCAAGTGGGGATGATTCCAGAGTCACGAAGGACTGCGCTGGTACGCTTTGCGCAATGGTCGGTGTCGCTGTGCCATTAGAGGTCCCGTCATCGGTAGAGGGAGGAATTGAGAGACTCCCATGGCTGCTATGTTCTGAGACCGTTACAGGCATGTTTCCCGGGCGTCCAACGACTTGAGAAACCAGAATGCAATAAAAAGCCTACCGCAGTAAGCTGCTAATGACCAAAGCAAGCAAAGATGCCCACTGGCAGCTAGGAAGGAGCTAAGCAAGCAAGGTGGAGGAAGTCAAGACGCGTCTGTGCCGGTGTGCCGAGGACATCGGCCACGTGGTTATGATCGACGATTATTGTGTGAGCTACGCGAATCGGAATAGGCGCGAATAGGCGCTAGAAGGACGCACTGTTAATTTGACCTGCCAGTAGTCAGTTTTCAATGAGAAAGCCTCTGGACGAATATTGGGCTCAGGTATATCTTGATATCAATTCTTCGGACAAGTTAACGACGAGGGTTTCGCTTGATCCTCTACTTCCGTTCCAGAGCGTATAAAATCACCCACTCATCAAACCTATGTGTCGTTCGAAAATCAGTGGGTTGCACAAGTTTATTGAACATTTATACATGTTGATAACGTTGAAGGTCTGAACCACTAGTCCTCTTTGTAATTTTTTTGAAATTTTACTTTCTCGCTCAGAGACGTCCCCTTGTCCAAAATGACGTCGATTGGGTGACTTCTTAGTCCGAACTCGTACTCATCGTCGAAGCTAACCTGCAGGACTACTCCGGGGCGTCGAAAGTGGAAATCGGTCATTGTGCAGATAACCACATACGCGACAGTACTTTCGTACACCACGCCATCGAAGTCACACGCAAAACCTGTATCGACATAGCCCTAGGACGTCACGTGCACGCCACCCGGCGGTTGCCAATGTCTCACTTCTGCCCCCTCTGTCCATGTTCTCAGACTGTGCAATGTTATGGAGAGTATAAAGGCGCTCAAAAAGACCGACCGTGACATTGCAAGTTCAACGCGGTCATTTCATACGCGGTAGCCATCGTCTCGAGGTCGTCCATAATGGTCATAATGCTTGCGCCGAGACGCTTTCCTTTAAAAAGACTGGTCCCAGACGTTCCCGACATAGACATTCACCCCGGCTTTCAATACCTTTTCCCTCTCTTTCCTTGACGATTACTCTTTCACCATGACCACTTCGGGCAGGCTTCCCGAAGAACTCCTTGACATGATTCTGTGCAACACATTCACCCTCCCTCAGTCAAGTTTTCTCGAATGGTCCAACGCCTCGACGTATGCTTGCACCCCTCCGTCCAGCGTGGCCAACATCCTCAGCGTCAACAGGACCTGGACACGCATCGGCAAGCGGCACCTCTACGAGGGCATCATTTTGCGTCGCAAGAAACAAGCGCAAACCCTTGCCGCCACCCTCCGCGCGGACGCGCAGATCCGCCACGCACGCACGTGCCGCACCCTCGCACAGTGCATCCTCAGACTCAGGATCGACGGGATACAGTCCAAGGCCGTCGAGATGGTCCTCCGCGCGGCAACGAACGTAGAGGCCCTCCATATTTCTCTCCCCGTCCCTGCGCGCGCGCGACCTATCGACTGGGTTGGCGCCTTCAGGTGCATCTCGCCCCAGGTGCTATATATCCAGGGGACCACTGACCCGTTCCAGGCCAAGGCGAACCAGATGCGGCTCGCTTCGGCTCTCCACGAGGCCCTCGACGGAGGCCAGGAAAGACCGGCCTCCTGGAGCAGAATTGTGGGTCGCTGTGCCCCACAATCTATATACACCGCTGATGAAGCATTTCTTTCGCGCAGAGGGAGGTACACATGGATAAGTATGTGGACGCGTCCATGCCCAAGTGGGGTGACGCATTTCGTGAATTGCCGTCCCTACGGCTCGTTACTATCTCCACCGCGCAAGGACACTCTGATCAAAGATTACGCATAGAGCAAGCAGCGGAGAACACAGGGCTGGAGGCGATTCTTGTTCATCATGTTCGTCCAGGCAATGTCGAACCCACTCGCCTTTCAGGACGAGCTGCCGAAATCACCTACTATGGGCCATTTGACCTGTAAGTCAAGCGCAGTACGATTTGCTACGCGGGTCTCATCCGTTTCGGCAGGTTGAATCTACGTATACCACAGCCTGACCTCATCGAAGACCAGCGTCCGATGACGGCGAGACGCTGTCCCTCCGCGGAAGAGCTGCCAGAGGCGGTCTGGAGTCGCATTTTCAGCTACGTTATGCTGCACAGCAGATTCCATCAATCAGGTAAAGAGCTCTTGCTGGTGGACAAACGCTTTAAGGTCGGTCAGTCGTTGTCGCATGTGAATATTCGCTTACTGACACACCCCACATTCACCCCACTGTACTGCAGAAGCTAGCAGAACCCTTGATGTACTCCAGGCCCGTCCTGGCCCAAGTTGGGGCCTTCGCCTTGTTCGCTCGTACCTTGTACAGCAGACCCGAGCTCACACAACACATTCGTGTGCTTGATTCAACTGTCAACTGGAGTGGCGTGGCGGCGGGACACGGCTTCAAGCTCTTTACTGGGACTTTGCCCAACCTACGCGAAATCGACGGTGTCATACTCTGTAGCCTTGACCCCGACAAAGACCGACTCGTCCCGCATACGCTACCGCCGTCCTTGCTGTCATTGACGCTTGCATGCGCAAGCGCCTCCTGTCGCTGTATGGGGAAGGAACGCGACCTCGAATACCCCTACATGGACGTGAGGCTCTGCCTGGATGATCACTTTTGCAATAGTGTCCCCGCGCTCGAATACCTTGCCCTGTGTGCTTGTATTGTTCGTACACCTCAGGTACCTCTCTCCTCGGCGTACGGACTAGCCTCCCTGAAGAAACTCCAACTATTCTTGGACAATGGCGCAAATGAGGGGATCCAATGTCTCAACAACATGCAGTGAGCGGAGTCCATCTATAATGCAGCGCTCACATGACTAACATCACGCCACGCAGTTTGCCCTCGCTCGAGAGCGTGGCGATAAACTTGATTGACGCGTCGCACGAAGCTGTCAATGTCCTCCAGGCCTTCTTCTCGCGGCACGGCACAGAGCTCAGACATATCACCTTCCAAGGGCAGGGAATGGTGCATACACAACGCTGGAGTACTCCTCTGCTTGACTGCTGTCCTAATCTCGAATCGCTTGATGTCCAGTCAAATTCACTAGTAAGTGCTGAGTCTGCAAGCGGCTTGACCCAACTTAAGGTTTTGCTATAGGAGGGCCTCAATCACTTACTACAGACCTCTCTACCACACCACAGTCTGAAGATGCTGTCTGTTACACGGAGCATCTACATTGATACGTGAGTTTAGGCCTCTCCGGGTAAGTGGAATGATCGCTCACCCGATGCATCGGTAGGAGATATCAGTCCAAACTCACATCCATGTGCGCAACATACCTTCAAGATGTAGATTTCACGCCGTTCGTGGCGCTTGAACGAGTTCAGCTGAATCCAGAATTAAGTAGGTGGCCAGATTGCGAGTGAGCCCGTCGTCCTTTCATGCTCTGAAAGCGGCGCTGACATGATGTACTACCGGAACTGCAGATCATCGGCAGAGAAGAGTGGATGGCCACAAATCGCAAGGGACATCAAGGAGAGGTGCCCGACAGCTAGCTTGGTGAACGAGGATGGACATGTATGGGCCAGATACTAGTCCTGCACGATAACCGACCAGATACTGTCCTACTGCACACGTCACGATCATTTCTGTGAATGAGGTAACATCTTAACGGCAAGGAGCGAACCGCACGACACGCATGGAGGATAAATAGGGCAGGGCAAGCCATAAAGCCTGATCGGTATAAACTCAAACGTCAAGCAGCAATACCTATACAAAACACACATGAACATTCACGAAACACAACAAGTATCTCGTAGGGGCTCACCAATCACACCGCATGCTGCGCGCGCGCCGGCGTTCCCTGTCTTCAGCGACTCCTCGTCTCCGCCCTTGCCAAGGTCGTCGGTACCCTGCAAACTGGTTCAGCCGAGCGTTCTTCATCGTGTCCTCACACGTACCGCGTGAACGA
Organism: Trametes gibbosa; assembly: GCA_022606055.1. Classification (NCBI taxonomy): domain Eukaryota; kingdom Fungi; phylum Basidiomycota; class Agaricomycetes; order Polyporales; family Polyporaceae; genus Trametes; species Trametes gibbosa. The sequence goes on along the minus strand of JABYQJ010000037.1, from coordinate 15,690 downwards.
CAACTGCTCGTCTGTAGGTCAATAACGTATATTAGGCATGCACACTGTCCCTTGAATACTTGTCGTATGACGCACCCGACGATGCTCAGTGGCCCATTGAGCGAAATGAAGCTGTCCTCGAACAAGAAGCTAGCCACGCCCTTGGAGTCGGTTTCGATGTTACCCAAGTCACCAGCGTGCCTATTTTTGTCGGTCGGTGCGCCGTGCGTCCTGCTGAAAGGGTTGAAGTGGGGGCCTGCCGAGGCGCAACCGTTGCTCAAGTCCCCAGAGGCGCTAGCATGCCATTTAGGCTGTTTGAAAAGGGGGTATTGTAGAGATATGAGACGTACTGAATATGGAAACCACGCTTGGCAGAGGGGTCGAGGTTCTTGATCTCACCGGACACGGTGACTGGTGCGGTAGGATAGAGCTGCGTGAACGTGACCGTACCGCTCACTTCCTCTCCCTTCAGCACTGTGACCGCCTACAGAACATCTTTCTGTCATGACAGCCCCAGAGATCACAGCAAACATAGCGGACCTTGGAGATAATGGGCGGCGGCAGAATCTCGTCGTCGAGCGTGGAGTGTCGCGGAAGGAGCAGCCAGATGAGGAACACTACTATGAGCGTAAACGAAGCTGTGATCGCGAAGCGAGGCTGCCTCGACTGGCGTGTGGGGTTGAGATCCATGGCAGGCGGGAGCTTTTGGACGGTGTTGAGCTCGCGGGGGCGGCAGGGCGGGGTCGTCGTCCACGGCAGAAATGCCTCGTATGCTGAGCAATGGCCTCACCGGCCATTCACACACTCCCGGCATCCTCCCGCAAACGGGCGCGCATGGCAGCGATGGGCCACAAGTTGTGCTGTTAAGTGTATTAGTCATTTTGATGTTGCTCGTCGTCAACGACCTTGCTATCATCCTCGTCATTGTCAGCGACGATGACAGCCTGTACTGAATCTCGTCTATCACGGTAAGCCAACTTGGGCGGAGTTTGTGGGCCGTGCGTTCATAGGCCGCCCAAGTTTGCATCCAATCAGGCTCCAGCTGCAGGCCCAAGGGCCTGACGATTGAAAGCTTGAAACTTTGGATCTTACGACAGCGACCTATGCACGTATATAATATCGATCAAGCGAATCATATGACGGTAAGGCGGGTGTTTTCGATGGAGGTTGTTCGTCGGATGTTAGACGCTTATAATTGTCACCACTCCTCCCAGTGACCTTGGACGTTTGCGTTATAATGGAGCACGCGACCCGTCACGAATCGCGCATATGATGCCCCCGACGGCCCGTCCACGAGGGAGGGCTATAGGGAAGAGCAGCCGAATTGCAGAGCGACCGGTCAGCTGGGCACCGGCTCGATGTTGGTTCTCGTGTTGAAAGCGGGTTTATAGTCTCCTTCAAGAGGGATAGAGCTGCGCTCGACGACGCCAACCAGCCTGATTTGGCCCCCCTTGATATGCCGCCCTCCCTCACAGTTGCTCTTGCCGCCGCGAGCGCCGGTCTTGTGGTGATCTCGGCTGTCTTAAGTGCGCCAGCACCTTCGGCAGTGCATCGCAAGTTCAATTGGGATAGCACGAAATACGTCTACGCCTTCGGGGACTCGTACACATTCGTTCAGGGCACTGAAGGGCATAACACATTCAGGTAATTTTTCGTGGAACATGAACGTAAACGGACGTCTGACTTATCGTCACTGCATGCAGTTTTATAGGGGACGGTTTCCACTTTTCCTTTACGCCGAAAGAATTGCTCGAAGACGAGATCGCGCCTAGAAATGTAAGTCATTGTGTGGATGACGGGGTCAGGAATACTGACAGCCGAGTTGTACCCAATCATGGAAACCGCAGACCAGTTCTGATGGGTCCAATTGGGTATGTCGACCCAGAGCTTGGAACACATATAAATCATGCTTGATAAGTCTCTCGCAGACGGAGTTCTTAACCGGATGCTTCCAGGGGAAGCCGTCAGACTGCTCTCCCCACCAGCTCTGGAACTTCGCATTCGCCGGAGCAGACGTTGACCAGGCTCTGTAAGCACACAATATATGGCTACTGGGTGTCATATTGCCGACTTCCAACAACCTAGCCTGCCGCTCCATCACAACTTCTCCATTGATCTCGTCGACGAAGTCAACCAATGGGCAACCTATGCGTCCCACGTCGTACCCCATCCGCCAGCTGAGACCCTCGTCGCGTGGTGGATCGGGATCAACGACACTGGGGACACGCTCAACCGAAACGTGCGCGTTTTTAGACTGTGCATATATCAACGCTCCACTCATCGTTGTTGTTGACAGATGACGGAAGCAGAATTCAAGGCCTTTTGGGAGCTCGAGATGCACTCTCTCTTTCGCGCAGTCGTACGTCGCCCGCCCGTCTACGCCTCTATCCCACCATATCAGAGGCTTACCTGCGATACTCCTCCCCGCAGCAAAAAGCGTACGACAACGACCTGCGCGGGACCTACCTTTTCTTCAACGTCCCGCCCCTAGAACGCTCCCCGGACCACCTCGGCACAGCTATTGCGCCCACGTACAAGCAGAATATCCTCGACTACAACGCCGCACTCGCTGCGCACACCGCCGCATTCGCACAGGCCCACCGCGACGTAACCGTGCTCTCGTTCGACGCGCACGGGTGGTTCAACAAAATTCTGGACACCGCCGAAGAGCACGGGTTCAAGAACATTACGGGGTTCTGCGAATGCAAAAACCCGGATTTCTTCTGGTTCAGTACGTGAAGCTTCCGAGCGGTCCGGTTACGTGGCGGTGGTTGCTTATCGATTGTGCTCACAGACACGGGCCATCCTACCGAGCATGTCCACCGTCTGCTCGCCCACGCAGTCGATGCCGAGCTCCGTGCGGCATCCAAGTGAAGGCGTGAATGCAGTACTATCAGAGGTTGTCACGAGTGGCGTAATATAATTCTGGGCCCAGAACGAAACGCGTGAACACATCCAACAGACGAAAATTTTGTGAGGTAACAAAAGCAGACCATGGGAGAATGGGGTATCGAGCATATAGCACCATGCTAGTACATCATGGCGCATTCCGGAGTGTTTGTATAATATAATAAGTACGTACAAACTGAACAGTACCGTAGGATCACCACCGATAGCGCAATGAACGAGCAAAAGGAAAGGGGTAAAATAATGAGTTCCCTTGGACGAATTGAAACGACAAGATTCTGGAGCGAGGGTGCGAGAGGGGCATCAGTGGTGATTATGTTGCAGGATAGAGACATAAAACACGGCAGCTTCAAGAACGATACGATAAAACACGGGCGCAGCGAATAAAATAGCTTCGAACGGAGGATGTCCAGAAAACAGAGGGCACTACATATAGCGCTTTCCCAACTCAGAAGAATAGATATGTAGTAACGAATACTCCCAGCGCGATGATGATGACCACCTGTAATGGGACACCCTCGGGGGAGGACACCTCGCTGCCGACATAGCTGCTGACGTCCGTCTGTGCGTCGTAAGCCGTGCGACCATCATCATCGTAAGTAGTCGTACGCCCGCCATATGTAGTGCGCCCATCGTATGTGCTGCTTCCGTCGTCCGAGAACGGCGCGCGTCGCCGATGGCGGAGTTCTGTCGGAGTCGTGATAGTCGTTGGTACCGTGCTTGGTTCCGGCATGGAGGCGATGAGTTGCCTCAAACGCTCGATTTCAGCCTGTGCCTCCTCAAGCTTCTTAACCAGCTCTGGGTTAGGGTCTGGCACCGGCGCAGCACGAGTAGGCGGCGACGGAGGCGGTGAAACATGGGCAGGAGGTGCGTGTACACTGACGTTGACAATGCCGACTCCGTCGTCCGTCTGAGGCTCCTCAATTGGCGGCTCGGGAGGGTGGACAGCAACATCGGGCGGAGGCGTGGAGGGCGCGTCATGATGGAACTCCTCCTGTCTCGGAGGCAGAATTGTGCTCTCTTCACCCGCACTGGGTTCGCGAGTTGCGTGGCCGTTGCTAATCGGATGTTGGCGGACTGTGGCATAATTCTGTGATGGGATGACTGTCAGAGGATGTGTCAAAGGTAAACAGTTCGGCGACTCACATCCTGTCCCGGAACACTCAGCAGTGAGCTCATGTTCGCGTGCGTCTCGTCCTCCTCCGGAACAGTCTGGCCCTCGGGTGGCAAGTAGACCACCCTGATCTTCTGAGAGTGAACCTCATCTCCGTCAACGCCCCACTGGGGTGCCGTCAGGGTGCTGCTCCATGAATAAAAATATCGCACGTACGATATCTTGCAGCGCAAGACTCTCCTTCTCGGGGGTGATGACGGTGCTTTGGATGAGGAACTTATCCTTGCATTTGGTATTGATAGGAAGGTCTTCCTTCATAGCTTGCAGCATCACTGAACACGGAAGGCACCGTAAGGTTTCCGCGGCCGTACCGATCCCAAGAAGCGGCATACCTGCGACCTCGACGGTCTCTCCGGGTTCGACTCGCCCAGAATTGGGCCTGACGCAGTATAGCTACGTACGTGTCCACGCTCAGCCTATGGCCACAGCCCAAACCGCACTATGGTCACCTTAGGGGCGGTCGTCTTGACTTTGAACGCAACCGGTTGCGCATTGTGGTTCGTGATTTGGAGGGTGCGTTTGACGGACTGGGTGAATGGCCCTGCGACAGCAAACCGAACCGAACATGGAGGACCGGTCAATCGCCCGTGTGGCACGGATGAAGGTAGATCGACGCACTGTTGAAGCCCAAGACGCTGCTTGGGTTGAGCGAGACGGACATTTTGAGAGCGTGACAGGCGGGGGAGAGGGAGGACGTGGAGGAAAGATAGGACGAGCGAGGCGTGTGTGATGATGACGGTAGAGAGTAGCGCAGGGCGCTAGACGCCCTTTAGAGCGGAGTCCCACTCGCCCAGCCGGCTGGCCTCCGCGTGCCCCGAGACAGTCCTGTTCTGCGCCAGTGCTTGCGTCCCTCCCTCCGCTTACTCAACCGTGCCGTGCTCTCGATAGTGCAGAACCGGGCGTGAAGGGCCAGCGAGGTCCGCGCGCGCTGGCCACGCAGCAGCATTCATCGCTGCAATGCCAGGCATGCAGTGATGCGGGCACACCGCATATTCGGTCATGGCCAGTAATTGACAGTACAGGTTCGCGACTTTGCAAAAACGCATGCCCACTTAGAATTGCGCAGTACTGCGCTGAAGGTGTTATTACTATGTACTGTATGTTGCGCAAGCGCTATGTAGTAGTGTTGGAGACAAACAAAACGAACGCGACGATGAGCAGGGAGCGATTAGCGACGATATATGTAAGGAAAGAAAGGATAGCGTATCCGCGGAATGAATCCAGAACAAAGAGACGGCCCTCCTTCGCCCAGTACATGGCAAAGGTATCCTAGTACGATGTTGTAGATGCAAATGTAGATTCGACAAGGAGCGTGGCAGTTTACGACGGGCTGACGGGCATGTGAGTGCCGTCGTAGGAGAAGCCTTCAGAAGCCGGGGATATCAGATTTATCACCATTGAACAACATACAACAGCTGAAACCGCACCTGCAAACTGGGCCTGGACAGTCTGTGACAGTTGCGATCCCTCAACGACACTATCCAGAGGAGCCTCTGTCGTGAAGATGGTATCAAAGTTGGACACGTCCTGTGCGATGCCGTGATCAACTAGCTGACTATCAGTTAGCTGATGGAGGGAAGCATACCACAGGACTCGAAACACTTGGCTTGAATGGGGGCTGTATCTTCTTCTGGATGAGCTTATGGAAGTCGATGTGCTTCGCGAAGAATGGATGGGACTTGATCTCCTCTGCTCCGTTGACACCCAAACGTTGGGTTGGGTCGCGCGTGAGTAGGCCGGTGAGGATGCTCCGAGCCTCGACGCCAATATCGTCGCCGAAAACTAGCGGGTCATGTAGAATCTTCTGGTACATGACGTCCGTATTCTCTGCAATTTACATTGAGCAAGGGAAACATCTGTTGTAACAGGGCGAACTGACCATCGTAGAAAGGGGGCAAGCCAGAAAGCATCTCGTAGAGAAGCACACCGAGTGTCCACCAATCTATGGTCTTATCTGCATTTTTATTAGCGCAATGCTGGCAAGACAGTCCAGACAAACTTACTATAACCTTGACCGCACAGAATTTCTGGCGCCAAGTACTCAGGTGTACCACAGAATGTGTTAGTCTTGTCAGAGTCCTTCATGTTCAGCTTGCATAGACCAAAGTCACATAGCGCGATGTGACCCGTGTAGTCGAGCAAGATGTTCTCGGGCTTCAGGTCCCTATTGCGACGATGTGAGCGAGGTCCCACGTTGTACCCCGAGAAAAACGGGTTCACCTGTATACGACGTCGAGCTCGTGGAGGTGCTCAAGAGCGAGAAGCAGTTCAGCACTATAGAAGCGCGACCGCTCCTCGTTGAACCTTTGCTCCCGCTGGAGGTGGTGGAACAGCTCTCCGCCATTGACGAATCTAACTCCTGTGTCATTATCCCAAGTGACAGACGGAGCCAGACATTGTCTTACGCGAGGACGAGGTACAGCTTCTGCTCGGATTGGAAACTGAACTTCAATGGCACAATGAACGGATTATTCACGCGAGCAAGAACAAGACGCTCCGCGAGCGTGTGCGTGATCTCGCCGCGTTGGACGATGTATTGCTTGCGGATCGTCTTCAGCGCGTAGATACGAGAGGTATCCCGCTTCCTGACTTGCATGACCTTCATTGCCTCATGTCAGTAGACGGAGTCACGCGTACAAGACCCTGGATTCACCTTGCCGAAGCTTCCCTTTCCAATGACGGTGATCAGCTCAAAGTCATCGATGGTAAGAGATTGGCCCTATTGGCAACAATGAAGTGAGCAACCTGCCCAATGTGGCCTGAGAAGGCACATACGCTGCTTGGCCGGAACGCAACGCCGATCTGAATCTTTCCTGAGCCACCCGCAAGATCGTACCAATGATCCTGCGACGACAGGTCGTCGAAGTCGGGCATGAACCGCACGCCGCCTAAGAAGAGATCATTGCCCATGTCGTCCGCGACGCCATCGCCCCCACGCTTCGGCTCCTCCGTGCGCAGGTAGCATTGGATGGAAATGTCAGAATGACGAGACACGTCGCTGTCATTGACCGGTTAGTTGCCGCCTTCCTGCACACTTCCGCACCGTGACCTAGTTATACTCACAAATTGGTCTCGTACATGTATAATGGCTTGCCCAGGTCTCCGCCCAGCGGGGTGATGAGCACCTGGTTCACCTCGAACTCCATGACGAGGTACGGCAGCCACCAGCATTGTGTCCGCTGAACGCTCTCCCGGTTGCTCTTGCGGTTCGCCAGCCTGTGCTGGGTCACGCTCGATGGCGATACGGACGCGGCTACCTTCGCCTGCTGGGAGGACAGCGCGGCCTGCACAGCGGGCGGGACCGCCGCACCCCCTGGAATGCTGAGGCCCTCCGCCCAGAGGACGCGGATCGCAAGCAGCCCAGACTGGGGCTTCCCGCTCGGGTTGCCTGGAGTGGGCGTCGTCGAGCGCGGGTCCATGTCCTGGATGGAGAGCCCGTTGGTGGGCTGCTTCGACTTGCTTTTGCCGATTTTCCAAGACATCCTGAGCTTTTAGAGGGAGGGGACGGCGGTGAAGGGGCTGCGAGAGTGTCTATAAGATGCAAAGCCTGCTTTGCGTCGTGTCGCAGGGTTGCGGGGGATGGGTGATGACGGGACTGTGGGGGGCAGTGAAAGAGTGAAGATCTATACGTACGCTGGCGCCCATACTTACCCCTCCTGGCACGCGGAGCCAAGCGACGAGATTCGAATCGAATTTTTGAATTCGTTGTTCCGCGGCTATCGCGATCTAGCACGCAGCTAGCCGGCCTGAGGCCGCAGAATGCATTGCACTGGGATCCTATGGAGATGCTACGTGGCTATATGGTACATCGCGTGAACATACTCTACGTTTCGTTGTCCAACTTGACTTATCTCTAGCCAAGTATGGAGCAAACATCGGGGGAAGCCTGAAAGAATGGTGTGCGGAAGGTATAGTGATTGGTAACCAGCAAGCGTGTAGCCCTCAGGCTAGACCGTCGGCCTTGTCGTTGACATAAAACGTGCACGTTGCAAACGTCCGGAAGGGAGGGTGGCATGGATAGACGTAACGATATTGCGTGCGTGCAAATGGGCCGTCCGCAGGATTTCACGAGGGCAGTGTCAGTTGACGATCTTAGAGAGACCAGCGGCAGTGATTCGTCAAACACGTCGATATGGACGCGAGTCCTCAGTCGAGCGGAGTCCTCATTCGAGTCGAGCCCAACTAGTCCGCGTTTAGGCTGGCAATGAGCTGTCTTCGATTCTCCGACTCTGCCTTCGCTATACGCGCGAATGACTTCGTCCCACGGCCCAACAAATTCTTTCGCATCCGCATCTCCTTGTTCGCACGGACGTGCGCGGCAAGCGCAGCCTGATTGTGAGTGACACGTTTCTTCGATTCCTTGAAAGGCCCAACTGTCTTCGCTTTCAGGCCAATGCCGAGGCGATCGGACTTGAGGACGGTGGCGAGGGGAGTGAGAAGCGCAGTGGGTTTATGAGAAGCTGCCGGTAGGAGCGGCTCAGGGTCCATGTCAGGGCATGCGAAGGCCTCTAGCTCGTCTTCCTCCAAGTCGGACTCGGAGAGGGTCAAGTCCACGACCTCGACCTTCCGTATTTCCTGGATCTCGTCGTCTACATCTGCGGCAACTTCGAGCACTTCTGTCTTGACCGAGTACTGGGGATCATTCAAGAAAATCCTAGCTGGCCGCTTCTCCCTCGCCTTCTGGGACTTAGTCCGTCTGGGCGCCCCAGCACCAAGCGCTTCGCCTTCGCTCCAACCGTTTCGCTGCAACATGGCGAAACCTTTGTTAGAAGGGCCAATGTGAAGAAAGACAGGTGGAACGAATGCTTGGTCCTTGCGCTCCGGCGGTGGTTCTCTAGACAGGATATCCGCCAATGTGGGAGCTGAGGGTGCACAAGGTGGGGCAGGTTCGGACATGATAGCCTTGCTGATGAACCAGTCATTTTTTGTTGGTCTGCGGTGCCCCTGGATGCGTATAGATGCTGTAGATGGGGATGGCAGAGAAGAAGAGACATCGAGCGCGGCTGGGGACGATGATGGTTGTGGCTCGGCGGGAGGAGTGCCCGCACGGTGTAGTGACTTGTACCAACCGCCAACATGGGTAGACGGCTGTGGTTCCACTTCTTGAGAGATAGCAGAGGATGCACCTCCGATCAAGTCGTTGACCTGGTCGTAAGATACGGTTGCAGATACGAAGCAGGGAGGGTGTTGGATGCGGTGCCGTTCGCCGAACGTCGATTCAGTGAGCCAAGGGTCCTCTTCCTTCTCCTCAATGTTCCCTTCAACATGAAGATTCTCTTTCCGTTTGGGAGGGTCATAGTGAGAGTAGATGTAGTGTGTAACAGTGGCCATCGAGCATATGGACGTTGTGGATCGAAAGCAAGCGAGGTAAAGGCCGCTTCAAGGTGTCAGAGTTCACCCTATCAGGGTGAGTCAAGGTCGACCACGTGCTGAGCATCGAACACAAGAGCGCCAAATGCCCTAATCTGGTATAGAGGCGCCCGCTGGAAACGCACGTGCCTTACAGGCTCACATTTCCATTTGTTGTTGTTGTCAGCCGTAGACGCCCTTGAAAGTAGTTCGAAAAGTCGAAGCAATATTATAGCTCAGAACACCGTCCCGTGAGTGCGCAAAATAGCGGAATGAAATGAGTATATCAATATCCAGGGAAGTACCAGAAAATAGCATGAGCTTTTTGCTTGGACCCCGAGATATGTACCAGAAAGATATGATGAAGACAAGTAAATAATATTCTACTCTGGCGGTTCACTGCATACATATAGTGGGGTTAAATCGCAAGGGTTTATGGGGATGCGCGCTCTGCAGTAGAGGTACGGACACGCACGGACGTTGCACGGTAGGCGGTGGCCCCTCACTGACCAAGCGAAACCCTTTTAAAAACCAAAACAAGAGGTAAGCCCTGGACAAAAATCATTTGCAACTTATTCAAAACATGATAAGTCTGCCCAAAGTTTACTGCGCCCGTCAGTTTGGATCATTGTTATGCTTCAGTTCTCTGTTAGTGGCTATCGAGTGCACCGTTAGAACTGGAAGCCAGGTTGGGCGAAGGGGAGAGGTTCAGACGAGGAATTCAGGGGGTGAAACAGGAGATTGAAGCTGGGGCTCTACCCTGAGCCCCCTGGTCTTATATACATGTGGGGTGGAGTCATATCCAGTATGACTCACCATGGGTCTGAGTCACTATGAGTCCATATGAGTCACTACTAGTCAAGAACGAGTCAGAGCGAGTCAGCATGAGTCACTACGCCTCCGGAGCCTACATGAGTCAGAGTGAGTCCGCTACCAGTAACCAGCCAATCGTAACATTACCCCCCCCCTAAGACTGATCGTCCCCGATCAGACGTACTCCAACTCGTCGTTGTCGTCGACAACAATGGGGGTTGGGGGTCGGGCTTGGAGGTCCCACGGGTTGATGGTGGCGGGTGGATCCGCTGCAATGGGAGGAGGGAGGTAAGGGGGTGGTGGTGGCGGCGGGATCCTTGTCAACCGGATGCCGAGCAGAGCTCTGAGGGCAATGTTCTCAATGTCGCGTTCGAGGTTTACGTCTGACGCTGGAGGGGTATGAGGGCGGGACTCGAGGGGTGGGAGCGAGGCTGGGGTACCCGGACAATTGGGGGGACTGGAGAAACGCTCTGCCAGAGGGGGCCAAGGCGTGTGATTCTCCTGATCAGTGTCGGGGTCGTCGTGGGTAGTCCATCCGTGTGCCGCCAGGGGAGGTTCTCCCCAGGTACCATCATTGAGGGTTGAGTCGGCCCCTGTGATACGCCGCCAGTGGGTCTGGTCGTAGGGGTGAATCCCCCCAAGGTAGGAGTGCCGCGCCGGGCCATTATAGGCCGGGTTGGGGCGAGGACGTCCTTCATACTGGTCGACCGGGAGGAGGGCGTAGAGAGGATCGAGGGTAGGGATGATACCTAAGAGGGGGATGATCTGTCCCAGGCTCCGGTCCGCGACCCTGTAGTTCCAGTGGATCACAGAGTCAATAGCCGCCAGTGTGTCGCAATAGAGGCACTGGTCCTCGCTGGGGTTGAGAGCCACGAACCTCCTCATGAGGTGGAGGGAGGCCAGTGTGTCGGCAGCGCTCCGGTAGTTGTCGGCGGAGATCACTGTCTCGCTCCGATAGCGGGCAAGGATGGTGTTGGTGATGCTCTGTAAGTCGGGGTGGAGGAGGGTCCATCCGACGCGGTCCGCCAGTGACCCGTCGGTGTAGATGGAGGTCGGGGGGCGCGGAAGGTGGTGGTAAGAGGGGAAGGCCCTCTTCACCCACCTGAAGCGGCTGAGGTCGATGTTGGGGACGGCCCCAGGGATGTTGAGCAGGATGGAGGGTGTGGGGGTGCGGGAGGCAGTGCGGCGGGAGTGACGAGTGCGAGGCATTGTCGAAGGGGTTGATGTCGTCGAGAGAGATGAGGGCGAGTGGGAGAGGGCTGAGAGGCTCCAGAATGAGTTGGGGAATGGGGACCTTATGCCAAAAGATGTCGTCTTTTATAGGCTTTCAGGATTGTTTGGGCGTGTTTGAGGTCCTTATCTCTGAGCCATTCATTTTCATGACTCGGTCTTCCTTTCCAAGTCACCAGGTATTGAATGCCGCCTTGTGCCGGCTTCCTGTGATTGATGATTGACTCGAGTTCCCACTCTTCCATGCCGTTTATTGCTTCCGGTGGTGGGGTGATGTAGTTGGTCCCGTGCTCCGGAGTAGTGCGGTAATGGGAGATAAGGGACGTGTGAAAGACTGGATGGATTCTCCACGACCCTGGGAGCCGGAGTTTCACCGTGGTGGGTCCCATGACCTGTTCAATAACAAATGGGCCTTCGCGTTTTGGTGCAAGCTTGCGGTTGGGATAGGGCAATAACAAATTGGTAGATTCCAAGAAGACTTTGTCCCCCTTCTTGAAGGTCACATTACCAGCCACCTGTTGTTTGGCCATGGCAGCTGAAGCCCGTGTGTGAGCGGCCAGTGCATTCTCCCGCCATTCTGTGAGTCTTCCGAGTCGTTCTTCCGTGCTCGGGTGTTTTGGTCTTGGATGTGTTGTTCCGATAGCACATGGTTGATATCCCATGAGCAGTTCAAAAGGGCTCTTGCCTGTGACGGAGTGGGTCCACTGATTGTGTGCAAATTCAAACTGTGGGAGCAGAGTGCTCCATGTGTCAGGGTAGTTTCCACAGTATATCCGGAGGGCCACTTCGAGTTCCTGGATAGCACGTTCCGATTGGCCATCCGTTTGGGGGTGGTGCGCCGTGCTCATTAATTGGTTGATACCAAGGATCTTGTTTAGTTCTTGGTACGCCCTGGAGATGAATTGCGGTGATACGGTAAGAGATACTCTGACGGCCGATAGCCGAGGGGTAGAGGACGTCTCTAGGAAGGGGTGAAGGGGAGTAAGGTCTCGAGCTCCCTGGGATCGTCACTAGGCCGCTGATGATGGGAATTAGTCCTCGAGCGCGGAGGTAGGACGTGCGCGCGCGATGCTAGGCTCGACGCGCGCAATTCGCAGTATCGATGTAGCGCGCGGGGTATAAGCGCGACGCTTGCCGTGGGACGCAATGTCACCGTAAACGCAGTAGAACGCAGTGAACGCAGAGGAACGCAGTAAACGTAGTGAAAACGCAGTAAAACGCAGTAAACGCAGTGAACGCAGTGAAAAACGCAGTAAAACGCAGTAAACGCAGTGGACGCGGCTGACTTTTACGCTGTCAAGGCGGAGAGAGTTCCGGACCCGCGGGGGGAGGGGGTGAGCTGCGCGCAATATTCGTTGTGGAGCGCAGGGGACACGTTCCCAAAGATGAGAGAGTGAGGGGTGGATTGTCTGAGGGGTTCGAATGCCCCAAAATGACTATGTACAGGAATGCCCGAAGGCTGAATCAAAACACGTGCTACGAGACGGAAGATATTCGGAAACAGGAGCCGAAATGTCCTGCGCGCCGATCGCGCGCTTGGCGCGCGATCAGGTACGGGAGCACGTGGTTCGCGCGCCACTGATGCATAACTGATCGAAGCCCGAACACCGCCGGCGCCGAGAGACCAGGCGGCCCCCGGAGACACGGAGCGTCCCCTCGGACGGAGACCGAGCGCGTTTGCGCAACCTGCACAGATGGAGGATGGAGGAAGGACTCGGACAGTGACTTGGGGATGCGTGGGGGTGCGCGCGCCTTGAAGAGCTAACGCGCGGAGTGCGCGCGCGCGTGCAGAGACGCGAAAGGCGGGGTTTTCTGGTGTGGTACGCCGGTGGTGCTCATCAGCGGGCCTCGGTCCGAGATGACTTTGTCTGGAAGTCCATATCGACAGTAAACGTCTCTTGCCAACATATTTGCCGTATCCATGGCATCTGTTTCTTTTGTACACGGAGTAAGGACAACGGCTTTGGTGACATCATGATCGACGACTATTTGCACTGCGTCGTATCCGTTGGATAGGGGAAGTCCTGTGACGTAGTCCATGGTGATCGTGCTGAACGGGCGGGGATTTCCTTGGTGAGGTATAGGCATCATTCCAGGGTTTGTAGGGTGTGTATTGATCTTGGCAGTTTGGCAGATTGCGCATCCTTTCACGAACTGAGTGATGAAGTGGCGCATCCCTGGCCACCAGTATTCATGAGCTACCAGTTCGTATGTCTTCTGGATGCCTGGGTGCCCCATAATTGGTGGGTCGTGGTGGTTCTTGACAATTTCTCTTCGCAGGTTGTCGTCAGGTGGAATGTAGACTTTGTTTTTAAACAACATGATCCCTTCGTCCATCTTCCAGTCTTCTTTCTTGCCAATGAGTGGTTCTTTTTTGAGATGCCAGGCGTTGTTCATTGATTCCATGACCGTTTTGTCGCGTGACACCGTTTCTCGAATCCTTTCCTGGAGCTCCACATGTACTGCCTTGGTGAACAGTTCGTCTGGGAGCATGACTAGGTCTTTATTGTCGTGTGCTCCAGTGTCATGGTCTGATCGTCAAGACAGGGTGTCTGCTTGTGCAAGTGTCTTTCCTGGTTGGTGCACGAGTCGATAGTTGAACTGTGATAGGAATAAACTCCAGCGTGCTTGTCGGCGATTAAGTTTCTGTGCGCTTCTGAAGTATGTCAAGTTCTTGTGATTGGACAATACTTCAACTGGTTGTTCTGCGCCGTCGAGGTAGTGTCGCCATGCTTCAAATGCGCGAATGATTGCCAGTAGCTCTCTGTCGTAGATCTGGTAGTTGCGTTCTGTTGCGGTGAAAGCTTTAGACAGGTAGGCGCATGGGTGCCATAAGTTATCCTCCCCCTTCTGACGCAAAACCACCCCGGTTGCGACTTTGGAGGCGTCACATTCAATCTGAAATGGTTTGGTCGGGTCTGGCATGACCAGAATAGGCGCTTCCAGGAATCGTTGTTTCAATGCTTGAAACGCTCGTTCGCAGTCTGGTGTCCAATCCCATGTTTTTCCTTTGCATGTCCGATTGTTCAGGGGTTTGGCTATGTCCGCATATCCCCGAATGAATCGTCGGTAGAAGTTGGCAAATCCTAGAAAGCTTTGTACATCTTTGACCGTTCGTGGTGTCTGCCATTCTTTTAGCCCTTCGAGTTTGACTGGGTCCATGGCTAATCGTCCTGGTTGAATGACCGCTCCGAGGAATTCCACTTCTTGTTTGTCGAATTCACATTTCTCGCCTTTTAGGTAGAGGTCGTGTTCTTTAAGCCTTTGCACAACTAACTGTGTCTGCTTCTGGAGTTCTTCCTTGGTCTTTGCAAAAAGGAGGATGTCGTCCATGTAGATTACTAGCCATCCTTCCGCTAGGTAGTCTCGGAAGAGGTCGTTCATCATGGCTTGGAATGTGGCAGGTGCGTTGCATAGGCCAAAGAACATGACCGTTGGTTCAAATAACCCTCGAGACGTTTTGAACGCTGCTTTCCATTGATCTCCTTCCTTGATGCGTACGTTGTTATACCCAGCCCGTACATCGAGCTTGGAGAAGTATTGAGCATCTTTGAGTTTGTCGAGCAGGTCGGATATCAATGGCAGTGGGTAGACGTTCTTGACTGTCCCTTCGTTGAGGTAACGGTAGTCCTGTACCGGTCTCAGAGTGCCGTCCTTTTTCTTTACAAAGAATACGGGTGACGCCATGGGGGATTTGGATGGGCGAATATAGCCTTTGGCCAGGTTTTCATCGACAAACTTGTCCATTTCTTGACGTTCTCCGGGCGAGAGTGGGATGATTTTGCAGTCCCTTGGGACAAAGCCTGGTTTGAGATCTATAGCATGATCCCAAGGTCGCGAAATAGGCATTCGTTCTGCTGCCTTCTTTTCGAAGACGTCCTTCAGATCTTTGAGATAATCTGGGAGAATGTCGTCCAAAGTCTTTGCTGACTTTTGACCTTGTGCTTGCACTGCTAAGTTCGTTGAAATGGTAGCTCGGCGGAGTTGTAGGTCGTCCTTTGTTTGCTTCCATAGCGTGGTGATGGTTGTGTTGGGTCTTTCGTCCCAGTGGTCGTCATCTTCTGAGTCTTTGCCAACGTATTGTCGTACCGCTTGTACGTCCTGGATTTCTCCACGTGGTAGTCCCCACATAGGGACACCTGGTGGTGGGTCGTTTTTGTTCTGATATTCCTGGAGGGCCTGTTGCTTTTGATAACCTTGGGGTCGAATTCGAAGTGTCCCGAACTCCAGTCAATACG